>OY796681.1:4200000-4625077 GCA_963680715.1 Tetragnatha montana
TACTAACCTTGCCTCAGGTTATTAAAATATAGTGATTTTCAGAAGTTTGTAAACCATCTATTTTGTAGACAGTTTGAAATCAATATTTTTTAAGTTGATATAGTCATTAATCTATATTTTTGAAAGATGGAAAACGTTGTCAACAGATCTAATACCATACTAAAAATTGATATACCATACTAAAAAATGATGGAAAAATTCAATTTAAGTTTGATTTTAATTAAAATGACCCATTTTACCCCATGACCTACGTTACCCCCACCCTACCTCAATGGATTTTTTTAAGATTCTTCCTTTGCATTTCGAGATTTTTTTTTGCTTTTATCAAATTTATTAGAATAAAATTTATATCTCTCCTTTCTTTACTTTACCGATGTACGCGATGCCCTCTCCAGCTGTTTCGTCAAATCACCGGCTGCGACCTCTGCCTCTGATCATGCGTGGAATATGAAAAATTCGTGGATATTCACAGCTTTTGCAGTTCCCCCACCCCCGAAATCAGGCCCGTAGCCACGGGGGGGGGGGCTGAGCCCCCCCCCCTGGCATCTTTGTTTGCCCTCCCTTGAAAATTTTCACAAAATCTATCTGAAAACAAGGCTTGGAAAACACTATTTGTAAATCCCTTTAAGGTCTTTGTTAAATTTTTTTTACCCCCAGGTAATAAATCTGTAGATTGTTGGACACTGGTTGAAGGTTTTACAAGCACGGCACAGCAGTGGTTGGCGTTGGACTCCAGGCTATCTTCTCAATGTTGTTGTCTCTTAAAAAAAATACCTTTCTTCCAAAATATTTTAAAAACACGATTCCCACATTTCTGTTTAGTTTTTATAGAATGTATTATTAGCTGAAATATATTATTAAAATGTAACTGGTATGTGGAATCAGGGGCGTATATAGGGGGGCCTGCTCCCCCCCCCCGAAATTTTAACTAGGTGTACCAAAAAGAGTTAAAACCCTGTTTTTAAGGGTCAAAATTAAAAACATTTTCTGGGGAAGGACCCCCCAAATCCCCTTTTGTACTTGGAACTTTATTTTTAATAACTTTTAAAACATTAAGTTCATAAAAATGTACATCCAAAATTCGGATTTAGTGTACCAAAACTAGTTGAAAACCTCGGTTTTTTAGTCAAACTTCCAAAATTTTATGGGGGAGGACCCCCAGACCCAGGGACGTGCCAACGTTTTCGGAAGTGGGGGGGCGAAACATTTTTGAGTAGTCTCACCTAGTTAACCAGGTGCGACTACTCAAAATTAATTATAATTTGATTATAAATTAATTTTAATCGATTAAAATTAATTATATATGAAGTATAATTAATTAATTATTGAACTATTCAATATTAATTATAATTATAAAGAGAATGATCCCACTTAAACGGAGAGAAATTCTACTTTGGAGCCTGAAGCTGGTTGTCATACTTTGTATTTGTATTTCTAATGGATTCAAAAATTGTACTTAAACAAAACTTTATTTGACGGGAAAATTCGAAATACGAGTAAAAACCAATCGCACAATTATTTATATTCATCTTGATTATAGTGCATATAGTATCTTCAGTTTAAACACCTTGATAAATTATGGGATGAAACATTTTAATTTTAAGAACCAGATTTTTTAAGTACATATATCTATTTAATGAACCTTTTTAAAACGGTTATAGAAGAAGTTTAAATCTTATTGTGATTATTTATAGGGTATTTTTATGTACAAAAGAAAAAATAATTTTAAAACTAAAGCACTTTTTACTTAAATGATATTAATTTTTAATAGTTAAATTGTGTTTTATAAGAAGCTATAGATTTAAAAGTAAATGTTTCAAATCATTTACCAAACTAACCATTTTTTAAAATCAAATCTTAATTTTCAGGACATTATTGTACACAACGCTGCTTCCGCAATCTTTAATAAGGTTCCCACTATATAAAAAGACATTCAAGGATTTTTTCAGGACCTCGTTTTATTTTTAAAAGGACCAAAAACAGAATTCGAGAAAAAGGCAAACAGTCTGAAAATTGTCCGAACTACTTTTGGGCAATAGTATAGTACTTTGTTCAACAAATGCAATAATTGTTATCAACTTAATTATATTCATTCCTTTACAATTTAGATTTAGATACTTTTTAAAGAAATAATAAACAAGAAAACTGTTGAGGGTATTATATAATAATATTAATAAAATTCTTCAAAGTAAAAATTTTTCGTCGTGCTTAAGGTAATTTGGGCTAAAAGCTGAACGCTTCATTCACCATAAATCGTTACGTAACATATTGGAAAAAAAGAAAAACAGGAAGTATATTTTATAGACACATAAGGAATTAACAATTTATGATAAATTTAATTAAACTTAGTTTTAAATAATTATGCTGTGTTTAGGTAGCTTAAGTACACATCTTTTCAATTGGCTTGGCAGAATAGCTTCATATTCCAATTTTGGAGAGTAATTACCAATTCAACGTGTATGTTCCCAAATGGAAACATCGGCGTTTGGGGTATAGTTTTTGAGGGGATTTTTATAACATGTAAAAATTCAAGTTATTTCTTATTTTCTTTAATTTTTTGAACGTTTTCTGTCTTAAAGGATCTAAACAGGTTAATCATGATGTTTTAAATTTCTAAATCTATAATTTTAATTTTTTTCACCTGATTTATGGAGGAATAAATGCCATATCTTTATAGCAGATTCCTACTTTTGTATATTTTTCTAACTCCCTGACCAATTAATTTTCAGTAATTATTATTAGGGGTTATGCAAAGGGCATATGGGCATATTTGGAGTACTTCTGAGGACTTGGGTATTTATTTTGTTCAAGTGCTCTTTTTTACATAAAAATTTTAGGTATAAATTTGAAGAATTTTGAAAATAATGAAAAACACTCTTCAAACGTAAGTTGGATGTAATATATCCAACTTACATATACTTATATAATATATCTATTGAATATGCTGTTTAGTTTGAAATTTTCCATGAGATACGCAGCTTTAATAAATCAATGGAGATAGTTATTATAACTTGAAAGCTAATTAAATTTGAGTGCAATTCATGGAAAAAGTGATTTAGTCCTAAAACCAAGTTTTGTGAAAATTGAAAAGAAACTGTACAAGTAATAGAGAATTTTCATTGTATACCATAAAATTTTCACTGAAAATTCAGTACCCCATCAAGAAAACATCCATAAATCATCGAAAAAATATAAATTGATTAAAAAATACTTTACAGTGGAAAAAAGTTGTTGGACTTATTCCCTTTTTTAACCTATAGAAATTTCAACTAAACATATCTTAAAAATTACCTAAATTGACTTTTAAATTATATTTCTTCTCATTTCACAGAACAAAAGTGAGAAATAGAAAGACTATGACAAATAAAATTCAAAATTATTAAGAATTAAGGCATAATCAGTAAAATAAATGAATTCGAATGGGTCGAACATTCCATGGATAAACAAAAGTTAAAATCACTTTTTTATTTTAAAGAAATTTTATTTTGGCCGAGTTTATTGCAAAGAATAAATAAATACTAATTAACTTTAAATTAAATTTTAAAATAAGAGAAATGACTATTTCGCCTATAAGGGGTAGATTTCTTTTCTTCAATTTTGCATTTTTTTGGACTTACTCCCTTTTCCAAACTGTCGATTCAAATATTCCCCAATTCAAGGATGCGTCTTGAATTGGGAACCAATAATAGATTAGAAAAAGTGAGGAGAGGTTCAAAAGGTTTCATAGAATTCAAAAGCATACTTGTGGAGGAAGACCTAAGCTAAGGTGGCTCAACTGTTTGGAAACAGACATAGAAATTTTGAAAATTAATAACTGGATGTCCGAGGCTAAGGATAGAAGAGCTTGGAATTCGATTCTGAGGAAGGCAAGGGCCCGTCCTGGGCTGTCTGGCCATTGAAGAAGAAGACTTGTGGATAAAAATTATTTCAAACAAAGGGCATTTTTACATTAACTTTAAGACCAAAATAGGATATTTTTTTAAAATCCCATGTCACAAAGATATTTAACACCAAAAGTAATTATTATCTAATTAAGGAAAAGGATAATTATTGCTCCCCTCACTTTTTTCGAGTAATTGTAAAAACATTCTTACCTCTGGAAAATCGAAAAACCTGCGAGAGATGTAGGCGGAAAACGTTAAAAACTCTATACAGCCACGATCACCACACCCTCACCTCACCACACGATCACCTCTTCTAGTTCAGTACAAATTTTACCCCCTATATGTCTCTTTTTTCTGGTCACATGACATGACCCATAATTTTAAGGATCACCCGGCGGTACTCTCTCCTCTCCCAGTTGCGTGATTTTCGTCAACCACCACCCTCCTAAACCTGTCAAAAACCGAGGGAAAAAGCCGCGGGAGAGGGCCACCCACACAAATGGCGGGAACTGCCCCCTCGTGTCTTGAGTGATATAAACAATAACGCTGTTCGAGACGAGGGAGGAAGCTTAGAACTTGCGATCCCCATTTTCCGCTCTGTCTACCGTTCAGTGGATTTCCGTTCTTTCTGATATTTTCTGCCTCGACCGACTTGATAAAGAAAATGTTTTTAAGAATTTTTCAGATAATAGATAAATTCTAAACATGTCTGAAAAATCCAGGAAAAACTGGGGGGGGGGCGAAATATAGTATTCGCCCCCTCACTCCAGAAGCTGGAGGGGCAGAAAACCACCCTGCCCCCCCTGTTGGCACGCCCCTGCCCAGACCCCTCTTCGGTACTTGTATTTTTATTACTAACAATTTTCCTGCATTAAGTTTTTAGGGCCTAAATTATCACCTAAAAAGCTACATTGGACCTATTAAATATGTGTGGAAGGGGCTGGGGAGTAAATTTAGGCCCCTCCCGACAAGGGTGGATCCAGACCAGATTTTCGGGGGGGGCCATGTCGGAGGGAGGGTATAACTTTCGAAATTTTCTGTGCCCCAGAAATTTTTTGAATTTTAGCATTAAGAAAGTGTTTTTTAAGCTATTTGTTAGGGTTTCTCGGGGGGGGGGGCATGGCCCCCAGGGCCTCCCCCTGGATCCGCCCCTGCCTCAAGGGCGGATCCAGACCAGATTTTCGGGGGGGTGGGCCATGTCGGAGTCGGAGGGTATTACATTCCAAATTTTCAGTGTCCCAAAATTTTTTTTGAAGGGTGCTTGCTTATAAGCAGCTATTCAGGTGTTTGTAGAAACTTAGATGAGGATATCCAAGTCCCGTGCAATTGTTTTAGAAGGTGGTTGGGGGTGAAACATTTTTGTAGGGTCATAACAATATTTTTGTTTCTCGAGGTGTTTAGCTCCCAATTTTATCCGTCTTTTCCGAGTACAACATAAATGAAATGTGAAACTTTGTTAAAGTTAAAAAGGTTTTATCAGATAATGCTAGCTCGAAAGCAAAAGGGGGGGGGGGGTCTGGGGGTCCTCCCCCAGAAAATTTTGTGAAATTTGGCTTCAAATACAAGTTTTTTTGTACATTTGGTACCCATTGGATAACACCTAAGGAGAGCAATTTCTTGTACTCCTAAAAGGAGAGGAGAGAAACAAGTTCTAGGAGAAAACAGTAGTGTTCGGCAACTAGTGGTCAAAAAGTAGTTAACTACCAACTACTAACTAGTCTGGGAAAATCTAGTTGCAACTAGTAGTTAACTATTTTTTCCTGGGACTAGTTGCAACTAGTAGTTAACTATTTCCCAAAGTAGTTAACTACTAGTTAGTCTATTTAATTTAATAACCTATTTTTTGCCCAAATTCCAAACATCTTTCTTACCTATATCACAAAAAACTTTATGCTTCGCTCAAAACGATGCTTTTTTTCTGGTTATGGTATTTGAGAACTCTACCATGACACTGTAGTTATAAATAGCAGTGTAATTTTTTGTATATTTTGATAACATTTTTTAATAATTTTGAAATTTGAAACAAAATTTTTTTAAAAAGTAGTTGAAAATTTGAAAGTAGTTTCAACTAGTAGTTATTAAAAAAAGTAGTTCAACTACTAGTTTAAACCAAAAGTAGTTAAACTACTAGTTAACTACTAGTTGATCGGTAGTTAACTAATACTAGTTGCAACTAGTTCTAGTTAACTAGTGCCGAACACTAGAAAACAGATATAAGTAACCATGAGAAATTAATAGGGGAGTCGGGGGGGGGGGCGGGGGTAACCCCCTAGAAATATTTTGAAAATTTGCCTCTAAAAATAAAGTATCAGATCAGCTCATTTTGAAAGCTTGTAAACCACAGAATTTTCAAGGACCAAATGCAACTAAACCAAATGCAACCAAAAATTAATTAACCAAATGCAACTAAAAAACATTATACCCCCCCTGAAAAAGTGGGTGCTCCACCTAAGGGAAATTCCTGGCTACGGGCGCGGGCCTGCCCGAAATTCGGACTAGGTATACCTAGAGTGCACTATCTAGGCACTCTAGGTATACCCAAAACCCTGTTTTAGGGGCAAATTTCCATTTCCTGAGGGCGGACCCCTTCAAGATAAGCTCTCTGATGTCCAATGCTGAAATTGGAGAAAAATATTTGGGGGGACTCAACCTTTTTACACATTAGATGATTGAACGGTAAAATATGACTAATTTTTGGTACCTACTCGAATTGATAATCAAATTATAGATTACATAAAATTGCATAGTTAGGGGAAAGTGGGGGCTAATGGACCATTTTTTAAATGCTACAATAAAAGCACAAAGCAGTTATTATAATTTTTATAACCTTAAAACTATTTTGACTTTTAATTCTTTACAAATATTGATGGCAAGTAAAAAAAAAGAAAAGAAAAACATTATTCAACTTTTTGCTACCATGCAGTGGCGGATGCAGGATTTGGTTTCGGGGGCTAAAAATTTGTTAATCGAATTTAATCATCTTGCTCAACCTAATGTAAAAATGTTATGAATAATCGAGTTCCAAGTACGAAAAGGGGGGTCTGGGGGTTCTCCCCCAGAAAATTTTTGGAAATTAGACTCTTAAAACAGGGTTTTAAATCATTTTTTGCACAGCAAATCGTGAGTAATAGAAATTGAAATTTTTAAAGGGGGTCTGGGGGTCCTCCCCAGAAAGTTTTTGGAAATTTTACCCTAAAAATCCGAGTACTATATTTGCAAATCGGAATACGGGGAGACTGCTGGCACGCTGATAGGCGAATCCGAACCCTCATTCAATTCAAATGGGAATTTAGGTCAGAAAAAAATAAATTTGCTTTCGTATTTAAATCTACCCTTAAATTTATATTTTTTTTCGTGGAAACAAATATTTTAAGGAACGGGGACGGTAAAAATATTTCGGGGGACGGTCCAATCATTTCGGGGGACGGCGTCCCCCTCCAATTTCAGATTTCAGCACTGCTGATGTCAAAAATCCCCCCGTGGGCCTCATTTCAAAATGGCGGATAAGAGATGGCCGCCAAGCAGTCAAGCTTTTGTTTATCATATCTCAGTCTAAAATTAATTTCTTCTAATTTAATTCTGTAAAATGCAATATACCCAGCTATAGAACCTCTTGAAGTTCCGTTCACTTTTTTCTGAGGATAAAAGATTGTACACAGAGTACTAGAACAGAGAGTCCACGGCCATAGGCCATAATGGAAATCGAAAATCATGACATCTTGTTACAGGTTGGGAGAATTGTGGCGCTGGGATCGCACTAACTCACTAGCGTCTGGATCCAGTCTGAATCGTTCGCCGGCTGCCTATGGGAGATCGAAAACACCTTCTTGCGCATGCGCTGAGTTCTAATTTGGCGAGAGATTTAAGCGGCCGGCATACGTTCCAGACTCTAGTGTGGCGCCCTCACATCAGTAACGCATTTGAAAATAGCCTCGTGGACCCTCTGTTAGGATATTTCTCTGTGAGATTGTAAATATGGTTTAGAAGGGTTTTTAATCGACGCCAAACTGAAAATTTTGTGTTTCTTTTCACCTGATTTGCCTCCTACTTTTAATAAAAATCTCCGAAACCAATCAGATTTTTTAAGTACTATAATAATTATTTCCGAAAAAAATTTGAAAATCTGCTAAAATTCGGCCGAGATAATTGATTTTAATTTAGTTGTGTATAGTGAGGATGAGTGGCCCCGTCAATGGATGTTCAAAATTAGGTAAAAGTAGAGAGCCTTTATAGGTAAAAGGGTTTTTTTTCGACGGCCATGGTCATAGATGTTTTTTGTGAGGCGCTAAACCTATATCAAGTTTTCTGTTTGTTGTGTTTTTTTTTTATTCGATCATACAAAAACATGAAAAGCACCCGCTTCCAAACCCATCTGCGTTCGACCACCTCTTTATTTTCCCGCTTTATTTTGGATGTATTTCTCAAAAAAGACGTTCAAATCCGTCTCTTTCTGTGTTAATTCATTATATCCACACTGTTTTTCTTGTAGCTAACTCCTTCGTAACTTTATTGTAGAATTTCAAGAGATTTGTTGAGCAAGATTGATTTACCCTTCCTAAATCCAAACTGACTATCAGAAAGCAAGTCCCTCTCCTCTAAGTACTATATTATGTATTATGTGCTTTTTCAGACAGTAGCGCAGCCACGGGGGGCAGCGGGTCTGGATCCCCCCCTTGGGGGGGGCCGGTTCCCGAGTGCAAACAGTTCCTAATATAATGAAAATTTTCCCTTTCGAGAAAGTATTATTAACGTCTGATGCCTAATTAACCAAATATTTTAACCTTGGGCCGTATCCAAGGGAGTGTTGGGGGTTCAAACCATCTCCCCTCCTGAAATTTGACGTCAATGACCCTCTTCGGGTGAAAACCCGAAGTCTGAAAATGAGTGTTTCGGTCTGAAAATTAGTTAAAACAATAATAAAGGGTTAAATTCAAAACTTTTCTTGGAGGAGGACTCCCAGCCACCTTTTAGAAAGGTTCACGTCTACAAAACTTTTATTTTCCTTGAAAATTATGCGGCCTACAATGAGTGGGTTTTGGATGCAACCCAAAGGGTTGTTAGGTTATTTTTAAGGTAAAAATTTTCTGAGGGAGGGTTCCCCTCCCAAGCCCCCTCCGAAATTTTAAAGCAGGTTATTAACTGTGATATCTTCTTTTAAATGAAAATTCTGGGGTTTTTTAAGGAGCGGTCTTCTTTTGGGGTAATGGGTCTTAAATGAGTTAAAAATTTACTGCCACAGGACAAAAATTAAAAATTTTTTTGGGGAGGACCCCCAAAATTTGCCTTCTATTTATTTGTTTTCTTTTTCCTTGGAAATTCTGTGGCTTACAAAGAACGGGGTCCTCTTCTTTTGTAATCCAAAATATCTTAAAATGAGCTGAAATACACTTTAAGAGGCAAATTTCTAAAAAAAATTCTGGGGAGGGCCCCAGACCCCCCCCCTTCTTACTTGGAGCGGACATTGCCAAACAAAAATTTACATTAAGTGCACCTCTAAGTATTATATTGGTCCGAAATATCCCCAGGCGTCTTTGGAGGGGGGTAATTTTGGTAGGATTTGTCGATAGCAGGGCCATATCCAAGTTGGGGTTTAGGGGTTCAACCCCCCCTGAATTTTCGACCTAAATTTAATGCTGTCTATTTCCTTGAAAATTATGTGACTTACAAGGAGGGGTCCTCAACGGGTGTAACCCAAAGGGGTATCAAAATGAGTTTAAACACTACTTTTAAGGAAAAAAATTCCAAAAATTTTCTGGGGGAGGACTCCCAGGCCCCCCTCGAAATTTTTAAATATATTATGTACTGTTTTCCTTGAAAATTCTGCGACTTACAATAAGCAGTGCTCTTTAGGTGTACTCCCAGTACATATAAAGGATATAGCTACTCTATGGATATAGCTAAACACTATTTTGGGGGTACATTCACAAAAGTTTTCTAGATAGGACCCCAAACTCCCTTCAAAATTTTGCCTTCTATTTTAATGTATATTGTTCCCTCTAGAAAATTCTGCCACTTTTACAATGAGCAATTTACTCACGGAGGGCCCATCTGACACTGCTACCAGTGACGTCACTGGCAGCAGAAGTGACGAGCCAAAGCTTACACTGGCCAATCAGGCTTGTTAAGGCGGAGCGTAAAGTTTCCATGCCACCAGTATCTTTCCCTTATCCCGCTCAAACTGAAAGTGATTGGTTGTTCAAACAGTTAGGAGGCGTTACGAATGACGTCACTGGCAGCGGAAACGAGACGTCACGAGCTTTTTCCATGTCTGTGAAGAGCCAACCTTATATTCTATGAACCTTGCAATTTACTATACTCTTTGAAGTAAAAATTTAATGCATAAATAGCAAATGACGCGTGGATAGGTGTGGAGGACAGGCAACAAGGCTGTTGTTCACCCGTTGCTACAGAGGTTGTTAGGGGCGGAGTCTTGTGATCGCAAATGCTCCAATAGAAGCATTCGCACATGACGTCCCACTTGACGACGTGGATAGGCGTGGAGGACAGGCAACAACGTTGGTAAGGTCCGAGTCATGTGTGATTGAAAATGCTCTATGGGAAATTAATGGCGGCTTTACACCACGCGGTTTGCGGAACGCGTTGCAGTTTGCGGCAAAAGCGGCAGTTTTCGAGGCTTCCAAATGTCCCAAACCGATCGAAAACTGCCGCAAACCGCAAATCGCGTGGTGTAAAGCCCATAGAGCATTCGCACATGATGTCACTTGGAGGACAAAATCAACGTTGCTAAGGCTGTTGTTAGGGGCGGGACATAGAAGATAGAAGTATCCAATAGCAGCATTCGCACATGATGTCACTGGAGGAATAAAACAACGTTGCTAAGGCCGTTGTTAGGCTGCCAAGTTGTCAAAAGCTACCACCAGAGGGTGAGCTACAAAAAAAATTGAATTTTTAAAATTTTGAATTAAATTATGTCAAGCTTGTGCTTGGTAAGCTTGTGAAAACTAACCTTTGGTGCTGATGTTTAATATCAAGCCAATTTTGAAATAAAAGTTTTAAAAAGGTAAAAAAAAAATCACAAAATGAAGTGTGTAGTTACTACCACTGGTGGTGTATGTGTATGTGTGGGGAGATGTTTGTGGCCAAAATTTTACAGAGCTTCGTGATATTCTTCTGAAGGAGACCCAACAACTCAACTTAATATTTATAAATTTCACTTGTTTATAGCGAAAATGGCGGATGCTGCAGCACGTTCGCTTCAATTTGAATATAAAGCTAATTCAAATTTAGTTTTACAAGCTGATACTCGTCTCATCGAAAGAAGACCTCGAGATGAAGCTACAGGAGAAGTGGTTTCCCTTGTTGGAAAATTGGACGGATCCCGAATGGGAGATCGCTATCAGCGAACGAAGCCGGCCAAAGCCGAGGAAAAGAAAGCTAAACGTATCAAAAGAGACGAATCCAGATATGATTTTTCTAAATTGAAAGGGCAGACGTTGTTATCTGAAGGAATTGAAGATATGGTTGGTATTATGTATCGGCCCAAGACTGCTGAAACCAAACAGACATATGAAGTTTTGCTGAGTTTCATTCAAGAGGCTCTTGGTGACCAGCCAAGGGACATTTTGTGTGGAGCTGCTGATGAAGTTTTGGGCGTTCTTAAGAATGACAGAATTCGTGATGACAGGGACAGACGGAGAGGAACTGAAGGACTCCTCGGTACTCTAGCTCAAGAGAGGTATGCTGTTTTGGTCAATTTGTGTAAAAAGATAACAGATTATGGAATAGATGATAAGGTTCAACCCACGGAAGATAATATTGATGAAACATATGGCGTAAACGTCCAGTTTGAAGAGTCGGATGATGAAGAGGAGGATATGTGCGGTGAGGTGAGAGAGGAAGATTCTAATGATGAAAATGAGGGAGATGAAGCTATGGTCGACAATACATTACACGCCACCAATTTAGGGGCTAGCCAAGACAAGTTAGGTAAGAGTGGGAAAGGACTGCATCCTCGTGATATTGATGCTTATTGGCTTCAAAGAAAGCTGAGTAAAACATATGATGATCCAGTAGTTGCTCAAACCAAAGCTAGTGAAGTTCTAGAGATCCTCAAAACAGCTGTGGATGACAGAGATGTTGAAAATCAGTTGGTATTATTGCTTGGATATAATCAGTTTGAGTTTATTAAGGTGTTGCGCCAACATCGCCAAATGATACTCTACTGCACCCTTCTGGCATCTTTACAAAGTGGTGCCGAGAAATCTAAATTGAAAGAGAAGATGCAAAACGATGTGGAATTGGAAAAAATATTACGTCAGTTAGAGAACACAGAAAAGGAAGACATCATTCAAGAAGAACGTGAACGAAGAGCCCAAGTCAGGCAGGCCAGAGTAGATGCAGACATAGAAGCCATGGACATTGATGGGGAAAGCATCCCACAGCTCCAGCAGTGTCGAGTTTTGGATTTGGAAGATCTCTCTTTTGCACATGGAAGTCACTTCATGGCCAACAAGCGTTGCCAACTTCCCGATGGCTCCTTCCGTAAACAAAGGCGAGGTTATGAAGAAATCCATGTGCCTGCATTAAAGGCCAAAGCTTATGAAGCTAACGAGACCTTGATGCCCATTGAAAAACTTCCTAAGTATGTCCAGCCTGCATATGAAGGATATAAAACCTTGAATCGTATTCAGAGTAGGTTGTGTAATGCTGCTTTAGAGTCTGATGAAAATTTGCTTTTGTGTGCCCCAACTGGAGCGGGTAAAACAAATGTGGCTTTGCTCTGCATGATGCGAGAAATAGGCAAACATATAAACCCTGATGGCACTATCAATGCCGATGAATTCAAAATAATCTACATTGCTCCCATGCGTTCTTTGGTCCAGGAAATGGTTGGGAATTTCGGTAAACGCCTCAGCTCGTACAACATCCAGGTGTCTGAGTTAACCGGAGACCACCAGCTGACCAGGGAACAGATAAATGCCACTCAGGTAATTGTGTGCACCCCTGAAAAGTGGGATATTGTCACAAGAAAAGGAGGTGAGAGGACTTACACCCAGTTAGTAAGGTTGATGATTTTTGATGAAATTCATCTTCTGCATGATGAAAGAGGCCCTGTGTTAGAGGCACTTGTTGCAAGAACTATTAGAAACATTGAAATGACTCAAGAAGAGGTTAGGCTTGTTGGACTCAGTGCAACTCTGCCTAATTATGAAGATGTTGCCAGTTTTCTTCGAGTTACTCCTGCTACTGGCTTGTTTTACTTTGACAACAGCTTCAGACCTGTACCATTAGAGCAACAGTACATAGGTATAACCGAGAAAAAGCCAATAAAGCGCTTTATTATCATGAAAGAAATTTTGTACGAAAAAGTCATGGAACATGCTGGCAAAAATCAAGTTTTAATATTTGTTCACTCCAGGAAAGAAACTGGAAAAACTGCTCGAGAAATAAGAGACATGTGTTTGGAGAAGGATACATTGGGTCAGTTCCTTAGAGGAGGTTCAGCTTCAACTGCTGTCTTGGAAACTGAAGCAAATCAAGTTAAGAATTTGGAATTAAAAGACTTGTTGCCATATGGGTTTGCTATCCATCATGCTGGTATGAGTCGTGTGGATCGTACATTGGTAGAAGATCTGTTTGCTGATAGACATATTCAAGTCTTAGTTTCCACTGCTACATTGGCTTGGGGTGTTAATTTACCTGCCCACACTGTAATCATTAAAGGAACACAAATCTACAGCCCTGAAAAAGGACGTTGGGTAGAGTTGGGAGCATTAGATGTACTACAAATGTTAGGTAGGGCTGGTAGGCCACAGTATGACACCAAAGGAGAAGGAATACTTATAACTAACCACAGTGAGTTACAGTATTATTTATCTCTGTTTAACCAACAGCTTCCTGTAGAAAGTCAAATGATAAGCAAACTTCCTGATATGTTAAATGCAGAAATTGTCTTGGGAAACATACAAAATATGAAAGAAGCTGTTACTTGGTTAGGTTACTCCTATTTATACATCAGAATGCTCAGAGCACCACATCTGTATGGAATGCACGATACTTCTGAGGATCAGCTTCTAGAAAAGCATAGAGCAGATTTGATTTACACTGCTGCAACTCTTCTAGATAAAAGTAATCTGCTCAAATTTGACAAAAAAGCTGGAATTTTTCAAGTTACTGAAGTTGGAAGAATTGCTAGTCATTATTATTGTACCTTTGAAACCATGACAACTTACACTCAGTTGTTGAAACAAACATTGAGTGAAATAGAACTGTTCAGAGTATTTTCCCTGTCTTCTGAGTTCAAGAACTTAAACATACGTGAAGAAGAAAAGTTAGAGTTGCAAAAACTAATGGATGGTGTACCTATTCCTATTAAAGAAAGCATTGAAGAATCCAGTGCTAAAGTAAATGTTCTGCTGCAAGCTTACATTTCTCAATTGAAACTTGAAGGTCTTGCTCTGATGGCTGATATGGTTTACATTACACAAAGTGCTGACCGATTAATGAGAGCCATCTTTGAAATCGTGTTACATCGTGGTTGGGCTCAGTTAACTGACAAAGCTCTCAGTTTGTGCAAAATGATCAAAAGAAGAATGTGGCAGTCAATGTCCCCACTTCGGCAGTTCAAAAAAATCCCAGAAGAAGTTGTGAAGAAAATTGAGAAGAAAAATTTTCCTTGGGAGCGTTTATATGATTTAGGACCAAATGAAATTGGCGAACTGTTGAGAATGCCTAAGCTGGGCAAACTTGTTCATAAGTATGTTCACCAATTTCCAAAATTGGAGCTCTCTGCTCACATTCAACCTGTCACCCGGGCTACCCTCAGGGTAGAACTTACCATAACACCTGATTTCCAGTGGGATGAAAAGATTCATGGTAGCTCTGAAGCCTTTTGGATCCTTGTTGAAGATGTTGACAGTGAAGTGATTCTCCATCATGAGTACTTCTTACTGAAAAGTAAATTTTGCCAAGATGAGCATGTAGTTAAATTCTTTGTTCCTGTATTTGAACCTTTGCCTCCACAATACTTCATTCGTATTGTTTCGGATCAGTGGATTGGATCAGAAACTCAACTGCCCGTTTCTTTCCGTCACCTGATTTTGCCTGAAAAGTATCCACCACCTACTGAACTGTTGGACTTACAACCACTTCCTGTATCTGCTCTTAGAAATCCCATTTTCGAATCATTGTATAAGGATAAGTTTCCCTACTTCAACCCAATTCAGACGCAGGTCTTCAATTCTGTTTACAACAGTGATGATAATGTCTTTATTGGTGCTCCTACTGGCAGTGGCAAGACCATCTGCGCTGAATTTGCTGTCCTGCGTTTACTCTCGCAAAATCCTGAAGCTCGATGTGTTTATGTAACTCCCAAGGAACCTCTTGCAGAAATCATATACGCTGACTGGACTGCTAAATTCTCTGCCTCTATGAACAAAAAGGTTGTTATTCTCACTGGTGAAACTGGTACTGATTTGAAACTCTTGGCCAAGGGTAATATAATTATCAGTACTCCTGAAAAATGGGATGTTCTGTCTAGAAGGTGGAAACAAAGAAAAAATGTTCAGAACATTAACTTGTTTATTATTGATGAGTTGCAACTTATTGGAGGTTATGATGGCCCTATAGTTGAAGTCATTTGTTCAAGGATGCGATACATATCTTCTCAGATCGATAAACCTATTCGAATTCTGGCCTTAAGTTCTTCTCTTGCTAATGCTAAAGATGTGGCTCAGTGGCTTGGTTGTAGTCAGAATTCCACATTTAACTTTCCTCCTAATGTCAGACCTGTACAGCTCGAGCTTCATATTCAAGGCTTTAACATAACTCACAATGCTTCTCGTCTGCTAGCTATGAGCAAACCAGTTTACCAAGCGATTACCAGATTGTCCCCAAGAAAACCAGTCATAGTATTTGTACCATCCAGAAAGCAATCTCGTCTCACAGCTATTGACATCCTGACTTACTGTGCATCTGAAGCTCAGCCAGCTCGTTTTCTACATTGCACTGATGAAGATATACAGCCTTTTGTAGATAAGATAGTTGATAAAACCTTGAAAGAGACCATTAGTAATGGAGTTGCATATTTGCATGAGGGCCTCAACTCCACAGATAGTAAAATAATTGGTCAATTGTTTGAAAGTGGTGCCATTCAAGTTGTGGTGGTGTCTAGGAATCTATGCTGGGGCTTGTCTCTTGCTGCCCACTTAGTTGTAATCATGGACACTCAGTATTACAATGGAAAAATTCATACTTATGAAGATTATTCCATTACTGACGTACTTCAAATGGTCGGAAGAGCAAATCGTCCAAGTATTGATGAAGATGGTAAATGTGTCCTCCTTTGTCAGAGCTCGAAGAAAGATTTCTTCATGAAATTCTTGTATGAACCATTACCAGTTGAAAGTCATTTAGATCATTGCCTGCATGATCATTTCAATGCAGAAATTGTCACCCAAACAATTGATAACAAACAAGATGCTGTTGACTACTTGACATGGACATTTTTGTATCGCCGAATGACTCAGAACCCCAACTACTATAATCTACAAGGGGTAACTCATCGTCATTTATCTGACCATTTGTCAGAACTTGTAGAAAACACCCTCCACGATTTAGAGCAGTCTTGTTGTATCAGCATTGAAAAAGAGATGGATGTTTCCCCTTTGAATTTAGGCATGATTGCTGCCTACTACTACATCAATTATACTACCATAGAGCTCTTTAGCATGTCTCTCAACAGTAAAACCAAAATCAGAGGACTACTTGAAATCATTAGCTCTGCTGCTGAGTATGAAAATGTCCCCATACGTCACCGAGAAGACAATCTTTTGAAGCAGCTGTCTGGACGCCTTCCTCATAAATTATCCAATCCAAAATTTAGTGATCCTCATGTGAAGACCAATCTATTGTTGCAGGCCCATTTGTCTCGCATGCAACTTTCTGCTGAATTGCAGTCGGATACTGAGGACATTCTTAGCAAAGCCATAAGGCTGATTTTAGCCTGTGTTGATGTACTGTGTTCCAACGGTTTGCTCTCACCAGCATTGGCTTCCATGGAGTTAGCTCAGATGATGACTCAAGCCATGTGGAGCAAAGATTCATACCTGAAACAGCTCCCTCACTTCACTAATGAAATCATTAAGCGCTGCACCGAGAAAGGGGTTGAGACTGTTTTTGATGTCATGGAGCTAGAGGACGAAGATCGAAACAAGCTGTTGCAGCTGAACGATGCTCAGATGGCTGATGTGGCTAGATTCTGCAATAGATATCCAAACATTGAACTGAGTTATGAAGTCCAAGACAAGGAGAGCATCATGAGTGGCAAGACTGTTTTCGTACATGTGCAGTTAGAAAGAGAAGATGAGGTTACTGGTCCTGTTATTGCCCCTCTGTTTCCTCAGCGACATGAAGAGGGATGGTGGGTTGTCATCGGTGATCCCAAATCTAATTCCCTCATCTCAATTAAAAGACTTACATTGCAGCAAAAGGCAAAAGTTAAGCTAAGCTTTTTAGCTCCCAGTCCTGGAGACCATACATATACCCTTTATTTCATGAGTGATTCTTACATGGGCTGTGATCAAGAATATCGATTCAACATTAAAGTCAATGAATCAAACAGGAAAGGATCAGATAGTGACAGTGAATGATTGTTCTCTTAATTTCTCCATGGGTACAAATTATCCTTACCTAACCTAGTTTTTCATGAACTGGACATTTTCATAATTAAAGCTGTTCATATGTATTTCATCTCTTGAAGTTTGATTTTTTTATGCTTGTAACATTACATAACATCATTGTTATAACTCCTACGATATGAAGGTTTAAAAAAAATAAACGTTTTTAAAAGGTATGTAGTGTTTTTATTCTTTGGGTACATCTTATAAATTTACTTTAAACTTCTTCAAACCAACATCAAGAATGATGGTAAGTGCTGTTCTTTCAATTGATAATATGTTAATGAATATGATTATTGTTAAAGCTGTAAAGTCTTGGGAGGAAAAGTTAGAGTGGACATTATGGGTGAAGAAGTGGGGTTTGAAGGATTCTTTAAATGTTCATGATTTAGTGTATTCTCTAAAAATGTATCTGTTTCTTTAAGAGCCCATCTTTATACTTCATGTTCTTTTTTTCTATAACAGTCCTCAACTCTTATTCCGGATTTAGAAAGAGCACACCAAGGGACACTTTCCTACTTAAATGATTTGACTAAATTCTGGTTTCCTAAAATAACCATTCTCCCTCTCCATGCTTAATTTTTAATTTCTGTGGCTGATTTACCTTTTTATATTGGCTTGCAGGAGAAAGGCACTAATTAATTTCTATCTTAACTACTCGGTGGGAGGTAACCCTATCGCTTTCTTCAGTGCTATGCAATCTCGACAATCAGATTGACGAGAGTTTCGGATCTGCCACTTCCCAAAAGTAAAAGTGACTTTGTGCTTTTCTCCAGTAAGCCGCGACTATATGATGTCCTACAAAAATTTCACTTGGTGTTTAGAGTATTTTTGTGTTGTCTTTTTAAGAACATGGAATGAAATTTGGAGGTTACCATGGAAAAAGGAATATGTTGTGTTGTGTAATGTAAGTAGATAGCCTCTTAAAGAAAAATGGTAAGTTATAGTGTTTTTGAAATACATTAAATCGTAAAAATTATTTTTTAAAGTATCATTTTAACTCTAGCAGTTTGCCCCCCAATGTCCACTTTAACAATTTTTTCCCTAGGCTGTACAAGAAGTAAAAGGTACTTGCACCCAGTGACTTATGAAGGCATAATAATAAATTCAGCTTAGAAAAACAAATTAAAAAAGCTTTTTAGTAGATTAAAGAACTTGAAAGTTTAGTTTATAATGTTATAAAAATACTGGTTTATGTTCAATTCTTATTAAAAGTTGTTATTTGAAAACTATGTTGGTGAGGTACTGCATGCTCTTTACTAAAATAAGTGTGGTTGAAGTAGTCAAGTAAAAGCTAATTAATTAAATTTTGTCATCTGATACCTACAAAACATTTTTAGAAAAATATTTAATTTAAATTATTTCTTAAATAACAATTCAGTTTAATATTTTAATTTCATATTTGTGTGAATTAGGATTATCAAAGTCAAGAAAAGAAAATCATAAGAAATTATTTTTGCCTCACATCTGGTAAGTAGTACTTCTGAGTTTTACTTGACCATGGGTATAAAATATTAATACTGCTGAAAGTAATATCAAATTTTGGTTTGTAATGTCTAAAAATAATGATTAACCAATAAGTGAATGTAAATTGCTTAGGTATTTTTTTGCAGCTGCGTGATATTAGTGAATGTTTTTGCTACTGGTTTAACAGACCAGCCAAAATTTCTGAGGTGGTTGGTATTAAGTTCGTCAGTGGTAAAAAAAGTTTTGCTAGTGTAAATTGTTTGAAAAACGTCTTAAAACATTTCAACATACTAAAAAATATTAACTAAGTTGTATTTAAAACCTAAAGTTAATAACCCCTCAGCTTTTAAAGTAAAAAGAAAAATGTCCGATGATACATGTTGTATTTAAAATAAAAAATTCATAATTAAAAAATGACATTTATATCGTCTTAATGTTAATTGTAAAAACATTTATTTTATCTTGTATCACTGTTAAATTAAACAAAAGTCGTTAGCATTCCTTTTTAAATTAAAAAATACTAACTTCCAATTTTATACTAATTGATTTCAAAACAAAATTATATTAAGTATCTAAAACATTGTGTGCAATTATAAGTAATTGTGAATTTAGATATAGGGAGGAATTCATGAGCATGTCTCATCCTACCCTGCATAGGCGTAACGAGGGGGGGTTATTGGGGTTGTAACCCCCCCATTACATCGACGGTTTCTAAAACATGAAAAACTAAAAAAATTTCACTTCACAAGGAAGGCGGTTCACAAGGAACTGTTCTTTTGGGAACTAAACCAAGGGGCCTCAAAATGAATTTAAACACTACATTGAGAGACTAATTTTTTAAAAATTTCTGGGGGAGAACCCCCAAGCCCCGCTCTAAAATTTTTACGTCTGTTATACCGTGTTTTCCCTTGAAAGTTAAGCCTCTTAGATGAAGTTTTCCTTTCGGGAGTTTTGCAAAAAAAATGGCTTATATTATACCTATATTATGAGACACTTTTCAAAAGGAGTAATATGTTGGAGGGGTTGACTCATCGGAGTAACACCCCCCATGGGTCATCTCTAGTTACGCCACTGCTACCCTGAGAACAAAAAATATAAAAATAAGTAATTCTAAAAAACATTGGGCTTGTAGGCTTAATTGTTTATTCATAAAAGGATATTAAAACATTGACATTGGGTGCACTTTTCAGTCCTGGGGATGGAATTCCATCGTTTTAAAAGTTTTGTAAACGGAATTCCGTCCCGGGGTTAATATGGAACTTAAAATCGATTGACACAGACCGATCGATACACAGATATAGCTTTAACTTAAAATTGAAAGACCTATTTAATTCAGATGATATTTTGGGGGTTTTCTGCAATTAAAAAAAAAAACCACTAGAGTGTGGGAAAATGATTAAAAAGATAGTTCAAAGTTCAGTCTTGCAATTTTAGAAGGGTGGCACCCATGCATTAAATCAATCAAGTTTTTTAATAGCAACAAAAGATTAGATTGAAAATTAGATTCCAAGCTGTAGTACAGTGCAACTTGGATAACTCAAATGTAGTGTTCGGCACTAGTTAACTAGAACTAGTTGCAACTAGTAGTTAACTACCGATCAACTAGTAGTTTAACTACTTTTGGTTTAAACTAGTTTAACTAGTAGTTGAACTACTTTTTTTAATAACTACTAGTTGAAACTACTTTCAAATTTTCAACTACTTTTTAAAAAAATTTTGTTTCAAATTTCAAAATTATTAAAAAATGTTATCAAAATATACAAAAAATTACACTGCTATTTATAACTACAGTGTCATGGTAGAGTTCTCAAATACCATAACCAGAAAAAAAGCATCGTTTTGAGCGAAGCATAAAGTTTTTTGTGATATAGGTAAGAAAGATGTTTGGAATTTGGGCAAAAAATCGATTATTAAATTAAATAGACTAGTTAACTACTTTGGGAAATAGTTAACTACTAGTTGCAACTAGTCCCAGGAAAAAATAGTTAACTAATAGTTGCAACTAGATTTTCCGAGACTAGTTAGTAGTTGGTAGTTAACTACTTTTTGACCACTAGTTGCCGAACACTACTCAAATGTCTTTAATTTAAATTCATAGTTATTCAAACCAAGTTTTCTCTTGGTCCCTTGAATTCTCTTTTAAATCAATGAATGATAAAAAAATATTGTGGATACTTCAAAGTTCAACCTTCTCTTTAAATTAAATTAAAGTATTGTTATAAAGCTTTCTAATGATTAAAAATTTTTGGCCTTTCATTGTTAAAAAAAATCATCAAAATGACTAACATAAAATTGTGACTTTGAAAGGGGTTAGATTTTGTTTCTGTATGGTGTTAATCCCTTTTTATATTAAAATAGAACAAATAATAACCTACAAGAATTAATCAATCAGATTGATTGAGAATTTATTAGGTAAATTCTCAATCTGGTAATATTTAAATTGAGAATTTATCTGAATGTAATCAGTATTGTGAACATTTTTCAAATGAATATTCAACCAAGTCTGAGTAAATCACACATCAGAACAAGATTTGACCTTTGTAGAATATTGCGGTAATTCGTGATGAACTAGAAGGAATAGATAATTTTAATTATTCAGTGGGGAACTGGAATAGAAGTCAAAATAGGTATCTTCTTTATTTCAAAGAGTAGTGGATGATTCGAAGTTTTGTAGTGGTCCCTTCGGCTTTGAATTATTGAAGTTGCACTGTATTTTACTTTGGTGTTGTAAAACAAACTTATGCATTCACAAGCACAGTGTGTTTACAGCTAAAAAAATTATAAAACAGCTACAAGTATGAAAAATGATGCTTCTATCTGTTAGAAGACTAAATAATAAGCTTGAATTTTGAGAAATATTTGATGGTGTCCAACCTTACCCCAATCTTCCCTTCTAAGATTTTGAATATTGCAAATAACAAATATTACAGTGCCAGTTCTAACTGGATATAGAATGTTGTCCAATTTAAAGGTAGTGAGATGCTATGGTTGTTTTATATATTCATTCAGATATTAGACTCAACACAGAAGTTTTACTATTCTTTATGACAAGCCTTAGTATTTCACAATATCAGTTTGCAAACAATTGAAAACTAATTTTTGTAGGTCAGACACACACATTATATAAACTTAGTTCTCAATGCCATATCATTCATTTTTACCAAGTTTCTTTCATTGTTTCCCCAGCTCCAAGGGAGCAGCTGATTTCTCTGGATTTTTCTCAATGCTCATTACATTTTGCCATCTGGTTCGTCTGTTTTGACTTCATGGTTTGTTTTAAACCATTTATTCTTGTTACTCTATTGATGTGCAACAATAAGTAATTTATAGAATGTATTTTTAATTTTTGATCTTAAAAATATTTAGAACAAACTTGAGAAGTTTAAAGTATGTCACAGCATATGAAATTAATAATTTCCAGTAAAGGCTACTGCACAAAATATAAATTAATTGGAATAGTGTAAAATAAATAGTTTTTTCATGAGTGATTGAAACACATGTCCTCAAGTGTTTTTTCTTTGAGTCCAATGGAATTTGTGTACCGGTCTTAAGACAGGGGTATGGAGGGAGGATTTAGGAATTAGTCTCCCAAAATTATAAAAACTTATTTTTGACCATTTAAAATACATGAATTAAAATTACATTAGGGTATCTAAAAAAAATTTCAACTTTTGAAAATCCCAGGTTTTACCCTCCAAAAATGTTCTTTCTGTCCAAGATCATTGGAGTTCATAAAAATGGGCCAAATTACTGTGAAATTTAGTTTTAATTTGATTAAAAACTTAGGTGTAAATGACATTCTTTTCTTTTAGTAAAGCTACTTGTATATTGACTCAAACAAATTCTGTAATAATTATTGGGGTAGTAAGAGACACATAATATTACTAAGCTTATGAAAAATGCAAATATTTCAATCTTTTGTATAACTATCCACAAAAAGTGAACTAGGGTAAAAAAAATTATCTTGAAATCAAAGAGGAAGAGTTTTTTAAAAGGTCACACTTATTTACACCTTTTTTTACACATTACATTAATTACTACAGTTCAATAAGATTATAATTTGTAAATTTCTTTCTGTAGCTATTAGATCTGTTGATGTAAGAGAACTTGGACTCCTTTCTTTTTCTCATGTTCAAAACTAGCTTTGATATTTGCTTGACAGAAATAAATAAGATCTAGGTAAATGTTGCTAGTTCTTTCAAATACTATAAATGAAATATGAAAAATGATTGTCTTGGTGTCTGGGATGGGTTTTACGTCTCAAAAAACTAACCAGAGCCAGCATTAATAAAACTTTAGCTACATGAATACATATACACTCCTTTATGAATGTAAAATTATAAATATTCTTTAGAAATAACATTATCCAGTGCATTCATTAGTTTTATGGTCCGTGCATAAGGCACATTATGGCATCACTCAACTCTACAGAAGATGAAGGAAAGAACTAGCTCTCTTTAATGTTAATGACAGATGCAGCATAAACAAAAGTGTGATTTAATTTTTTTTTGCTAAATCAATCACTCCAGGTAAATAACATCATATCAAACAAATAATTAACATCATATCAAACATGTTCCAAACCCATGATTCTCAACTGGGGGTTTTCAGAGACAAATTTTTTTTTTTGTATTTAAAATCAAGTTTAATATCAAAGCTCTTGATCATTGATAATTTAATGAATCTAGAAAATGAAATTATCTGATTTTCTCATTTTTTTTTCTGAAATTCAAATGGATGAGGCACAAAACAACCGGATTTTAGATTCATTTAACCATCTTGAGAGAGTGAAACGACATAGTGACTTCAAAGATATGTTATTTGAAATTGCGGCAAACAAAAATACTGGTAAATTAAGGGGACAGTCTGCCCCAGATGTACAAAAACTATTTTGAAACTGAAATTTTCTGAGTACTGGAAGTACAGTTGCGTAAAAGGTTTGGAATCAATACGTCTAAACAACAGAGGTAAATATAAATGAAGCATATTAAAAGCTAGTTAAGTACCTGTTTGTTAAGTACAGTAGAACTCCGATTTCCAACTTTTCAAATAGCTTTTAGAATTAAAAAAAAAGTAAGGCTGAAACGTACGGGGATTTTATTATCTGAAAGGGGTCCAGTCCCAATTGATTCAGATAATTGGAGTTCTGTATGTGTATTGATTATCTAAAGACTTGCACATCGTAAACATTACACTAGATTACTGAAGCACTCTTCTGGTTCTCCAGTGTACAAGTGGCCTCTTTCAGCTGCTAAACCATTGAGAATTGAGAGCATCTACAATGAGATAATTGTTCAAACTTCAGTGAAGTATTTCTTCACAGATGGATTTTAATCTTAAATTTTTAGAACATGTTTTAGTTTGATGAAAACTTTAAAATTATGGAAAAGATTCATAAGGAAATTATGTTACTTATGAGAATAATTTTCGATCCATTCAGTTATCTGTCCCGTTAACTATCACTAAGCTGTTTTAGTCACCAAATATTAAAAATATCGCAAATTACAAATCAAACTAATTAAAACATAGATATATCAATAACAACCATAAATACTTGGCTACCTTTAAATACAGTCAACTCTGCTTACTGTCAACTTCAGATCTTGTAATTACTTCCAAAATATTCCTTAGTTTTTTCTTTGGCTTACCTAATTACGTATGGATTTATGATATTTGAAAATTAGTCCTATTTATTTGCCTTTTTCCTCAGAAATTACAAAACCCATCTTTTCATATTCAGATTTTTAAAAGTTTGCTAAAATGATTTTGATGTGTTATCAAATCAATTAATCAATGCTGAATTACTGAATTTGATAGTTAAACACTGATTATTTTAATAACTAATTAAATATGCTCTCAGGGTTCTAAGTAGTTCACTGATTTTCCTGCTAAGTTGAGCTCAACTGTATAAAATTTCCTTAATACATCCTTCTAAATAAATATACAGTACTGATGAAGCTACAATATTTCACTTCCATCCATGTTTAAAAAATTAAAGCAATGATAGTTTGATACTGTAGTGCAGTTAAAAAATATTCAGTGCAGTTTTAATTGTGACAAGTTAGAAGGAAGAATAAATTTAATTAAATGTCTTAACATTGCTTATGATCTACATGAGAAATGGCATAGCCAGATAATATTCAGAGGGGGAAATGGGTATTTTAGTTTCTATGGGCAAAAAGGAATATTTCTTGAATTTCAGGTGGGAGGATACATTTACCGGTTCCCCCTATTAGCTTTGGCCCTTTCCATTAGCAGTACCAGGAAAGCCCTTTGCCCCTTCAAATAAACATTATCTACTAAACTAATGAATTTGAACTTCGCTCTTTTTTTTTATTATGGATTTTGTTTAGTTTGTGGGGAAAGTATGTATATTTATCCTCTTGTTTTCAAGTTTCATATTAAAAGAAACATTTTTGAATGTTTTAATTCGTAAAAATATGTATCAAAATTTCTGAGAGCAAATATCTAAATATAGACATGGAACAATTTTCTCATCCCTGAGTTTCACGATTTCCACCTTATAAATATAATATAAGGAATTTTATGAAAGGGTCTACTATTTAAGAATCATATTCATAGGTAGGAAACTTAATAGATAAAAACTCCTTCAGAAACTGAATGCTTTTTCTAGGTTTTCCTATAGCCAGTGCAGTGATTTGTAATTAAATTGGAACACCACTTTGGGAACACCTCAACAACTGTTTTTATGTTCAAAGGTTTGTCCTCAACTGAATTTTTTTATCTTCAAAGGTTCAAAGCTGTAACCTCTGGAGGTTGTGGAGTTCATTTATCTAAATTTTTTATCATTTTTACTATGATTTTTTTTCCTAGGAAAATCCTGTGGTGTGAAAAGGGGTGTATATTTAACCTATAATCCCTAAATGGAAGTCATGTTTAAAAGTGCAATTAAATTTCTTTCGTCCTATATCAAAGTCTTGTTACAAAAACTCAAACGAGAGGTGCATATGCCCGAATGAGATAAAGTTTATGCGTACAAAAATTATTTTCAGATTCACTAACAACGTTTTTTAGTTTGATTTCTCCTTTAAAAATCGTATTTCTTCAATTGGTATTGATCTTGATAATAATAATTTTTTGTCTGTTGAAATGCGAACGAGTGATATAGGTGGCAGTATAGTCGATTTACCAGTCATCTTTATCATTTCGAACATAAAATTTTGAAGTGAAAAACAAAGATATTTTGTAATTTCTGGGAAAGATTTAATTTTTTTAACCTTGCAAGAAATTGAATCTAGTATTTATAGTTGTATCTCGCTAGCCCTTTGTCATTGACTTTTGAGATTTTCAAACGCCGACATAAAGCGAGTCACCCTTTGTCTGAGAGTGCGGCTTATAAAACGTTACTTTGCACGCGCCATTTTCATTGATTTTAAAATCAGATTTTAAGTCGTTCACGCTTTGTTTATTTACTCCTAAAACAAAATGAGTCAAGTAGGACACAACGCCGAAGTCGAGAAGAACTCTTCCGAGAAAGAAAAGGTCCTTAAAAGACCTGCATCTGAGGTAAGTCTGTAGTGCTAACCTATGCTTTGTATATTAATAGTACTTTCGGCGGGATCCGCCGTTTTAGCGGCTAATGTAATTATAGCGAATTATTGATACATAAGTTGGATTATTACTTATTTCTTAATCATTCTTCAATACTCACTCACGATTGTCTTAATATTTGTCGTGGATTAGGGTTACTTAAAGTGTTTGTTGATGTAGCGTATACGTTACATCATTAGTGTTATCTGTTGAGCGTGCTTTTGAATGTTTTCTTGAAACGCTCATTTCCCATGTATTAAGTTATTTTGACGATCTTGTTGATAATATTTTGTTATTTAGCTTATGATTGCGGGTTTTCTTGTGTATATACTCAACGGTAATTATAGGTTTATTAATAACGTTCCCCGCTATTGAGTAGTACTCCATGAAAGGCACCAAGCAATAAAAAAAGAAGCTACGTAACTTATATTTATGCAATTTAGCGATATATTTGGTCGTTTAAAGTCATCAGCATATCTAAATTAACCATATTTTAATCTAACCGGCTCTATTTGATGATTAAAGGTCATACAAATATGGCTTCCTTGTCTTGCAATTTTTTTTACCGGGAAGTTAAGGGGATGTCTCAATATTTACAATTGAAGCGCGCGTTACGAAATTGAAAATGGTGTTGGGAGACATTTTGTCGCTGGTCGAGAGCGATGTTTTTTCTTACTGTGTTTTGTTTATTGAAGCCTATCAGCTTTTCTTTTATGGATAAATGATGATTTTGTGCTGGATCTTTGATATTTAAATCTTTTGAGGCCTTACCTTCCTCTGTTTGTAAATGGTCGGCGAGCGGAAATGCGATCAACTGCTAAGCTGTAAAAAAAAAAAACCTACACCGGTGGTGGTTTTATAAACTCGTTTAAGTTTGTTAACCATTAATTTTGTGTGTGGTTATCTGATTTTTATTTATAATAAATAACAGAAACAATATAAAATAAAGCCTTTCGACAGAAATAATTCGACTGAATTTAAAGAAATAAAAACGAAATATAAGTGATATATTAACAATCGTGATTTTTTAATTTTATTTTTTTGTAATGAATTTTTAATAAATTTTGATAGTTATCTGATTTGCATTTAATAAATCAGCGTAATAGAGTTAAGTGAAATAATTATTTTGGGTTTTATGAATTGTAATAATGTCTAGTTGGCTATATGGTACAATTTCATTAGTTATTGCATTCGCTAAGTTGTTTTAGATTTCAATTATTGCCAGCCAAATTCTTATGCTTGTCATTAAAGTAACTATGTACTTTTTATTGGTTAGTTTAATATTTTGGTTCAATTCCGTTAGAGTCCCCGCTAAATATCGCCCGGTTCTTTTAGACAACAAAAAGTAGAAATATTCATAAATAATTTCAAACTCCTGAATTGAAATGTTTAATTAAATCAATAACTATTCAGTTTATGGTACAATTCCGTTAGTCCCCGCTAAATATCGCCAATATCCAAATCGCTAAATATATCCAAATATCAACACATTTATTCTGACTTTTATAAATCAACTGAATAGTTATTGATCTAATTAAACATTTAATTCAGGAGTTTGAAATTATTTATGTATATTTTTACTTTTTGTTGTCTAAAAGAACCGGGCGATATTTAGCGGGGACTCTAACGGAATTGAACCCAGTTTATTAATAAAAGTCAGAAAAATTTGTTGATATTTGGATATATTTAGCGATTTGGATATTGGCGATATTTAGCGGGGACTCTAACGGAATTGAACCAATATTTTTTGGTGATGTTATGGCACATCTTCAATAAGAGTCCTCCAGCAGCCATGTTAACCAAATAGCTCAAATAATGACGACTCTTAAGCATATTGCTGTGGAATATATGGATAAACATGGTGGCTGAAGGACTCTTATTGAAGCTGTGCCGATGTTTTTAATATTTGGCATCTAAAATAACTTTGTAGGTAAGCAAATGTCCCTACTCCATGAACTTGAACTTTATACTTAACGGGACAGTTAATAGAATTTAACCAGCTGTGTTTTAAGAAATTGTTGTCATGCTACAACTGGGTGCCATGCCAACTTATTTTTTTGGTGCTGCCAACTAATTTATATCCTACTAACCAAGCAAGTATACTGGATAATAGGTAGTGCTAAAAATAACGCCTTGAAGTTTGGCACCTGTTTGTAACATAGCACCAAGAAATTTTAATGTTATTAATATAGTAGATTTTTAACGTAAAATTCTTGAAATTTATACAACTCTGTATATTCTTTATATTCCTTTTCCTTATGAAACTGTAAGCAATGATGCAACTTATCCAACTTGAACTGTCCTACTAATTGCACGATTTGAGTTTTTTTTATGTAGTATCAGTTTTTAAAGCTAGCTTATTCAAAGATCATATTGAAAGTTCAATGACTTGTGTCCTTTTACGTACATAAATTCATGTATGCTGTTGCTGTTATTAGCAATCATTTTGCAATTTTTCATTACTATATTCTTATTTTAGGTAGAAGATTCTGAAAAAGAAGATTCTAAACAAAAAGTACAGAAAGTAAGTTTTAATGGATTTAAAATATGTTACCTGATTATTGTGATTGAAATAATGGTACTTTTTAATTAGCAGGGTGGGGTTGGGTGCAGATCTCACTTTTGAATTAGATTTAATGTACAATCTTCTACAAATTACATGTAATATAAAAACATAATACATAATTACATATAATATAATTGAGATATATATTTTTGGTGAATTTATCAATACACTTAGCATTTGTCCCTTGGGCTTTTTAAAAAGTACCAAAGTTTATATTAAATAGTTTACAAGTGTAAAGTTCATGATTCTATAGACAGCAATCTGTCTTGATTCTTCAGGGTTAAGAAATTGTATCAAAAGTGGTCCATCTGCCAAGTAAAGTTTTATGTGTAAAAATATATTTTTAAATTATACTCGTAAAGAATAATATGAATTTTCAGCAATTTCTGTTTTAAAATTTGCTTATCGTTTTCTCTGTAAAGAAGGGATAAATGCACATGCATCATATATTAAGAATCATAAATGCTTTCTTTGTATGCATTTTAACAGCTTGGGCATAATCAAATCCTTTGTAAATGAAAGAATACTCTATAGTGCAAATTGGATAATTCATAGCTGAAGGGACCATTATAAAACTGGATTTTTCAAGTGGTTGGGTTTTAAAAGTTGAACTTCAAATCATACCCTGTTTTTATCATTGATTTAATGGGAGATTCAAGTGGTCAAGGGAAAACTTAGAATTAAAGATCTTTGAGTAATTCAGTCAGGGTGAACTGTATTTAAAGAACTCGGTGCATGTGTAAAAGACTATTTTAAAAGTTTGTTTACTGTGGATTTTATGAATTTTTTGTAATTTCATTCTTTTTTTTCTTACAGACAGACAAAGGTTAGTTCTGAAAAATTGGTGAGATTGTTCTGGTTAAAATTTTATTAATTTTTAAAACTATATTATTGTTCTTATTATAAAATACTATATCTTTATAGCTTAAATGGTCTGATGGTAAATAAATGTAATTTTTATAAAAATAGTACTATTTTAATATCTTTACTATAAGAAGTGTCAAATTTTTTGGATTTAATTATTTTATTTCAAACTCTTAATTTAAATTAGTATGTTTGCTCTTTTTGACATTTTTTGGGGGGTTAGGATTAGAGAGAGGACTTAATATAAGTTTCTTAAATGTTGAGATTTTTAATGACATTGTTAGGTTATTTTATAACTTAATGAGACATAAATTTTCAAGGTAATTAAAACTTTAAGATTATTATGTTTGTAGCTATAGATATGTAAAATATTCAGTATTTCTAAGTTTTAACAGCGAGAAATAAGTGCCTTTTTGTTATTGTTAAACAGGGTTGAAAAAGTTAAAAAAATATTATCTTATGTGCTACACATTTTTAATTAAATAATTTTAATTGCTACATGATTAAAAAAGTTATTAAATCAATGTTTTAACATTTAACTTGTTTAGGAAACTAATGAGAAAGGAACTTCCTAAACAAACAGTTAATAAAGTAAAATATATGAAATACTAAAATTTTTGGCACAGCTTCAATAAGTCCTCCAGCTTCCATGTTTACCCATTCAAATGATGACAACACTTAAGCATAACCAAGCAGCTCCATCAGAGTTAGCAAATGTCTCTAAAAACCAAGAAGAAGAAGACTTAAGCATATTGCTGTGAGAGCTGTGGATAAACATAGTGGCTGGAGGACTCCAAAAACAAACCCATTTGTTTGTTTCTTCTTATTTTATTATAGTAGGGGAGCCCAGAGTGTTTTTGGGTAGTAACTCGAGCGCGTCAGATAATCATAAGGGGGATACCTTGCATCCTTTTGAGTAACTCCACCAAATATAAGCTCTCTATGTAGGGGGGTTTGTCTAGAACAGTCCGTCAGATTTGTAAAAAAAAATTAGTTAAATGGACATACTCGAGCGCGTCAGATAATGATAAGGTAGGTTAGTTACCAGCTTAAAAGTGTACATTTTCTAAAATCTGCCGATTTGAGCGGTAGGTAAGGGAGCGGGAGAGTTGCAAAGTAAAGCCAAGACCGGTAAGACGCTATCGCTCTTTTTGAGAAAAATGTACGAAACAAAATGTTTATAGACTAGTAGCCAGGAAACTAGGCTCAACTAGTTGTAAACTGTCTTGGTAGCCACTGACGCGCTCGAGTATGTCCATGTAACTAGTTTTCGTTCAAATTTTGACGGGCTATTCTAAACCAACCCACCAACATGGGGAGCTTGTATTTGGTGGAGTTACTCAAAAGCATGCAAGGTATCTCCCCTATGATTATCTGACGCGCTCGAGTAAATCCACATTTAGCATCATGGGCTCCCTACTATTAAATTACATACAAAGATAATCTAAGTAGAGTTAAAATTTGAAAACAATGAAAAGTATAAGTTTTCCAGAGTTTTTCCATTTTTTTCTTCAATAAATTAGTAAAAAATAGTGAATTTAATAGAACTAAAATAATTTTTTTTACACATAAATTTTTAAAAATTGTTAATAATTCAACTAATTATTTTAATTAAAAAGTTTCAAGTTGTAATAAAACTAAGTAACCATGTCGATGATTTTCCAGATGAAAAATCAAATGGTGAATCTAAGCACAACAAGGAGGAGGACGACGATGACGACGTAGACAGCAAAGACGAAGATGACGACGTGGGAGGAGAGGGAGAAGGAGAAGACTTCGACGAAGAGGACGGGGAGGAGGACGCCGGTGACGAGGACGCTGAGGACGACGACGAGGACGACGCGTAAAACCTTTCTAATCACCAAATGCAGAATTCATTTTCCATTCATAACATTATGTAAACACATTTCCCCCACTTTTATTGACTTGTACAAAATCAGCACATTTTGTATTGAAAATTTCCCAGTGTGCATTTTCTAAAAAGTTTGTTTGTTTTAAGTCTCCCAACTGGAAATGAGCATTTTTATCTATTGGCCACTTAGGTAAATGTATTTGTAATAATGCCATCATAACTACCCCTTGACACCTTTTTTTTGTAAAGTGAATACTCAAGATTCTGGTTGACATTGGCCATTTTCTGCATCCTCTGAATGTGTGTATGGTTATTAAGATAACCATTTCATTGGTGAAAAGTTTTTGATTCATATTTTTTTATATTTATTTAAGTGTGAAAGGGTTCCATGAAAAAATGCATTTCTTGCTCATAGATATTTCATTCATTCTGTTTTTCTACTAAGTGTAAGTTGTGTGGTAAAAACATGAATATATAGAAGCAGAGAATTGTTCTCTTTTAGATTGATCTCTTGTAGTTTTGTTGCAGGTTTTTATACTAAAATGTAATTTTTAAATGGCTCGAGAGTGAGCATATTTCATGCAATATTCTTATGACTGGTGTGGTATAAGTAAAACCTTTTGTCATTTAATTTTTGGCATACATTTAATAAACTTTTACTGTTAAATATTAAAACTTGCCTGCAACAATCTTAGTAATAAGTATGAAAGGTTGTTTTGTAGACTTGACAATGATGTACTTCTCTGCCGTGTCTATTATTTTCTTAAGACTTATCTATCTTAATATAATCGCCTGTTTTCGGTGAAATAAAATGGGTACTTAAGATTGAAACCAGTGTCGTTCTTTCTTTCATAGTTGTTTCACTTTCCAGTTGAGTTGAATGTACAGTAATACCTTAAGTCACATCTCTAGCTTGCACCATACTTGTATTTCTCAAAGACGGAATGGGATGGGGAAAATTGGGGGCAATGATAGGTTTAAAATACTTCTTTTCTATAAAGTTTTTGTTATTTCATCCATGTGTGAGACAAAGTTATTTTATGCAGGGTTGTTACTTTTCCCATGGTAGTCGGAAATTTGATTTTAAACAGCACAAATCCGGGGATTACTTTTTTTTTTTAAATCTCGAGCTCAACTAGAAAGTGCAAAATTGGGTGTACTTAAAAAGTTGTGCAGGGCTGCAAGCTTAACATCTTAATGAAGAATTCGGTCCCACTATCAGTTCTAAGCATGATTACATCTGTTAGTGTTCCGGATTTTGGAGAAATCCATTTGGGATTCCTGATAAAATGTTAGTTGCTCTATAAGTTTTCTGGGATTTTGAATTGAAGTCTATGTTCATGACACCCCTGTTAATGTTGTCAAATAATTACATGTTGCTTAATATTAGCAAATTTGGATATTTGAATTGTGCAAAAAGGTTTAATAGTTCATCAAAAATCACCAATATACTCCATGTATGCAAATAGTGTTAGCTAAAAAACACTTCCTCTGGAAAAATGTTATCTGAACGATTCTGGCTGAATCTAATCCTTTTATAAAACCCCCTGAAACTGATTATGGCCCTTAGTTTCTCTCCACAAACCATAATTTTTGTGAAAATAGGGTAAGTTCATTTGTATTTTTAAGAAATTGGGAAAGCACAAAAGAAAGCCTTTATTACCTCACAAAGGAAAGGATTATTTTTAAGCTAAAGAAAAGATTGGAGGCAGCAGACCTAAATACAGGGATATAGGGGGGGGGCTATAGTTCCACAATTTACGGAAATTCGTATTTTTGAACTTAGCATCAATCTCTATAAGGAAACCTGGAAGAAGTGTTGACCTGGAATCTGAAGAATAGTCAGTGAGAGAAATTCCCCCCTCAACTTTAAGGCCTAAAAGTCTGGAAAATTTTTTAATATTAATGAAATTCACTCTTGGGAGTTGTTACAGGGTGTCTACTGGGTAAATGTTCTTGGCTTTAAAAGCTGGTTTTTGAAGAAAGTGTTCACATACCCAAATGTTTCTGATGCTTCAAAATAAAGCTTATGTATGGCCCGAACCAATTCCGGACTTTATCACTTCCAAGCAAGAGACCACTGATAAATGCAACGAGGTCTCCAACTACTGAATCGTGGTTCACAAAACTATCTTGGGCCACACGAGCATAGTCCAGGGGACCAGGGCTAAAAGGATTGCTTCAACCATCAAATAGTATTAAAGTCTTGTTTTTATCGAACTACAAGAAGTGGATTTGAAAAGCATACAAACTACAGGATTAATAAATATAAAATCACTCAATTTTTTAACATTAAAGAGACCAGACAGTCTCTAACTTAAAGTGTATTATAATTGAAAAAAAAATGTCTTGATTTTTAATTGAGGTGTTTGTTGGAGACGGATTTTGTGGATCATGGGGGAGCAATGCTCCTAACATTTTAAGGATTTAAAAAAAAATAATGGATGGGTCAATTTAATCAGGGATAGAGTATGACCCAGAGGGTCTAGTTTGCCCCCCCCCAATGGTTCTCCTAATAAATCTACATATGCATAGTCATTTAATAAATTAATGACTGATTTTCATCATACTTCGTTTATAATTTTACTTGCTGGGACTACCCTCACCAGAGTTATAATTCTATCTATTAGTACTGTATATAAACCCTTATATGCTAAAATCTATTCTTCCTGGTAGGTGATATTTTTTAAATGCATTTCTCGGTTGTGGTACCTTTTGCTCATAGCAGATGGCGCTACTAGTCCCGTCTCCTCTCTGGTATTGGAATTTCTTTTTCTCGTTGGGACTATTCATTCGGCTATCTTGCCGAATCCAGCCGAAGAGGATTTGTCCTCTTCGGATTCAAACCAAAGCGTTTCAAATAAGTTAAATAACTACTTTTTAAGAAAAATTTCGTGTGGGGTTGGATTCTCAGATCCCCCTCATTATTTTATTTTAGCTCACATTGTTTACAAAAAAGTGCTCAAAAATTCAAATTTTACCTGCAAGTGATCCGTAATAAATTTTTGAATATCGGTACCAAATAGAGCTCAAAAGTTGTCTATTACCGTGTTTATTCGTGGAAAAATCATGAAAAAATTCTTTAAAATAATTAAGTCAAGCGTTGGCTCTAAAAGTAGAGAAAATTGGAAAAAATTGCTATCACATTAAATTGAAAATTAGTGAAAATTTCTGTTTACGTTTAAAATGTTTTAATTACCTTAGTATAGTCCCTATATGATGGAAAAATATTTTTAAGATAAAATACGGAGATTTCAGTTCGCGCATAAAGCGGATATTCGCAAATTCAGAGAAAAATCAATTTAGGTATTTGCTTATTTATTTTTGTCTGCTTCATATCAACATTAAATTTACATTTAATTTAGTCTTTAAATGTGTGACATCTTTAAAATATTGGCCTTTAAGATAAGAAAGGTTTTCTAATATTTTAAAATCATACCTAAATATGGTTATTTAAAAAAAAAATTGACTTTTTCAAAAAAAGAAATAAAGCATATGGAATACTTGTCATTTTTTAATTAAAAATTATTAAACATTGACATGAGTCTGTAGGCTTAGCATAATGAATTAAACTACATCAAAATATAACTTCTACTGTATCTTTTTTAAAATAATGTAAAAACTTGGAATTAAAATCGCGCATCTCTAAATTTATCGAATAAAAATATTTTTCATCTAAATTTGAAAATCTAGGCTTTATGCGGCTAACTTAAATCACCGAATTTTATCTTGAAAAATATTTTTCCATCATATAGGAACCATACCAAGGTAATTAAAACAATTTAAACTTAAACAGAAATTTTAACTAATTTTCAATTTAATGTGATAGCAATTTTCTCTACTTTTAGAGCTAGCCAACGCTTGACTGAATTATTTTCAAAGAATTTTTTTCATTATTTTCCATGAATAAGCACGATAATATACAACTTTTGTGCCCTATTTGGTACCGATATTAAAATATTTATTTTTATCCGTAATAGTTCATTTCAGATGTACGCGCCCTTACAATACGCATTATAAATTGAAATAAAATGGAGTATAATGTTATTTTAAAGTAATTTTTTTTATGAAAACATTGATGTAATTTCGAAATTTCAAAGTGAAACTGGCACCTGAAGATAATAATTGATTCAGTTAATATTGTGGATTATTACATTACCCACCATAGGCGTTTTCAATTTCCGAAATTCGTATTTTTTGCTCCACCCTAGTGACCACTCCCCCGTTTAATGGTATTTTTCGTAGGTATTCTTTGTATATTTTACCCTAAATACTTCTTCCTTTGGGGTGAGGAAACGTTTCTTCTGGGTAGAAGAGATAGAGATGTTCATGTTCATGTCCAGTCCAGTGTAGCAGTACAACATACCATCCGAAAGAAGTTTTAATGAGATTATTTTTAAAAAAGTCAAAAAATTTCATAATAAAACAAAGAACTAACTTCATTAATGAGCAACAACAGAGATCCATTCATATTTATTTTTATCATAGTTATGAAAGTTTCAAATCAACAATATATATGGTTTATTACTAAGCCAAGTACATAGTAATATAACTTCCAATAAATTAAGTAAACGAATGTAAATGATTGCAACACAATTGTTTTTTAAGCATAGTACGTACTACCTAGACAACAAATAACTACACACATTGTAAGAAAAAAAAATTTTTCGCAAAGAATTAATGTTTAAGAATTAAAAACTTTGGCACAATTACTTTGCATTTCATTTATGAAAACAGAACACTGCAGTAACTGCAGCTTAAGGAGTTACATTCAAATTAATATGTTAAACAGGAACAGTTCTTCAAAATAGTAAAGCTTACGATTAAACTTGGTCCATTTAGTTTTTTGGGGTGATTAAAAATCTACACATTTAAAATACACGTGAACGTGTACAGACACATTTTTTTACACATTGTACAATATATTTACAAAATTTAATAATTGTTTATTACCATACGTAGTACAAATAGGCTAACTAGCACAATGACAAAATGTAAATATAAAACACAAAAAATATAAAATGATGCCTCTTACAAAACCATGTGTCTTAAACCTTATCTTTTAATTTACCCTATTTTAATACTCATATCAATTTACTGTAATTTTTCGGTATTTTAAAGAATACAGAAATGAAGTTAGAGTATATTTTCCCTTTTTTTTGGGAGGGGGGTAATATTTTTTGTACTTTTAGGAATAAAAATTCACAATATTTGGAATTAATATTTAAAGTTAATAAGCTCAAATGGTTTCAGTTCTTAACTATATGCCGACCGCCTTGAGAAAAACTTTGACAGAAAAACAAAACTTTGAAAAGAAGTTCAAATCTATATTTACACATATTTTTCACATAACATTTTTTAAGCGTTTATGAATTACTACGACCCCCAAAATTGAGTAGAATAATCCGCTTCCATAAAAATCGCACCAATATTGTACGACGTCAAAAGTTTCTCTTGTAACGGTCGGACTACATGTAGTAGTTAATAGGTCTGAGTATTGCTCCAAGTTTTTTGGCTGTATGATATTTTGTTAAATTTCTATAGCGCTTGAAATTTATGCTATAAAAACCGATTAAAAAAAGAAAACATTTGCAGAAAGAAGAAAATAAAGAAATATCTATTATTTCTCCTTGAACATTCCAAGAATTGAATTGTATATTAAGAATATTTTCTTTGAAAAACATCAGACTAGAGAGGGGTCAAGATTATACATTTTTTCATGAAATAAAATTATATGATGATAAAAATATATTAATATTTCTTTAAACTGGACGATTATATTTCTATATAAACGTTAGAAAAAGAAAGACAAATGAAAAACCAAGAGTAGAAAGATAAATGACTTAGTATTACAACTTCTACTCGTCAAGGTAAATCGAGTTATACCTTGAGCACTATTCCACGTTTTCAACTTGAAACACAATTTCGATTTGTACAAAACACAGTAGTCAATTGAGCACATATATAGATTACACAGGTCATGAAACAACGAGAACTAATGATATTTGAGCTTCATCAAATTGACGACGTTAAAAAGCGACATTTCTGATGATGATTTTAAAAAAAATTATTAATCACATGTAAACTTTGATGGGTAATGTGAAATTTTATTTTTCACTTTACAGGGCGATGATAACGAATAAAAGTACAATAAAAGATATATTGTAAACGATATAAACGGGAATCCTCTGTTAAATTTGACCATTTCTCTAATGAATTATCGAATAATTTGAGTGTTATATGCTATTACCTAAGTTTTGAAGCATCAAAGGCCATTGCGATACTTCATAATTTTGTTGGGACTACCATACTAGATAATTCAAAACTTTTCTGAATCCATAAGGAAATAGAGATGAATAGCTTGGGCATACGATAGATGGATCAAAGGGGATTCCAATAAAGATATTTATATTATATCTGTTTCTTATCGTCAAAAAATCTTTGTTTCGCAATTCTGAGTTTTAGAAAGCTCATGTTTCAGAAATTTCTGCAATCCAGCTCCAAAAATCTCTGAAACTGCGTGATCTATCTTTCAGATCAGGTATGGGTTTCCAAACTTTTTTTGTTTTAAAAGAGAAAAAAAAAAGAATTCAGTGAATTTTGTATGAAACCGGACTAAAATTTCCTGCAATTCCGTATCCATTTGAATTATATTGATATTTTTATTTTAGAATTGGCACTTCTCATACTGGAAATGACTTAACTATTCTCAAATGACAAGGGAAATGTTGGATGTGGAATGAAGTATAATCTTGCTTTACAGCCCTATGGCAGGGACATCATGTGCGGAAACTGGCGGAAAAACGATTTTCCCCCAAATAGTCCCTTTTTTCTGAAGCTTCTGAACATGCCGACAGGGAACTCTAGAAGGGCATGTCTGCTCATGCATCTGTTGCAGTTTTAGGTTTTCCACTTTGGTCCCTCCGAAATCTTCGAAAAGTTGCTCGCATTTGTTTTCGTCCCAATCTATCTGACTCCATATCGAATAGAATATTGAAATCTACATTTTATCACAGAAAACAAATTAACTATACGTTTCAGAAAATATATTTGAATAATTTTAATTAAATTAGATGTCAGCATGATATTCAATCAATTAAAACGTCAACCATCTGGTATGATACTTTTTCCAGGTTTAAGAGTTGGATTTCATTATTTTTTTTAGTTAATTGATTGGGACATTCCGGTTATTCTGCAACAGCAACAGTCCGTGAATGTGAAGGAAGCACGAACTGGAAATAGGAAGCTTGTTTTTGCATTTCAATTGGAAAAATCCAGACACCCGACATCTGGCTTTCTCGCCGCAATGGACTTATGTTCGAACGGGAGTTCTACCATGGTCATCTAGACACATTTGGCCAGAGAAGCTCGAAATCTTAGTGACGTTCTGCCTACTATTTCGCGTCATCAGCGCTTTTTGGACAACAGCGCAACTCCAGTTTGAAGGGAGCTTGTAAGATTTCAGACTGGAGTTGCGCTGTTGTCCAAAAAGCGCTGATGACGCGAAACAGTAGGCAGAACGTCACTCAAGATTTTGAGCTTAGATGACCATGGTCCTACGCTGCGGAAAGAACGGCAGGGCAAGTGCGGCAGTTTTCGAGGCTTCCTATTGGTCCTTTTTCGCTACTTAGGGAAAAATTTCTTGTTGCACTTTTCGCACTTGACGTCCCTGTAAACCCTTCATTATTCGCCTAGTTGGCCATCCGTTAGCCAGTAGGCAGAGTAACAATGGTTTGTCAAAGTACTCCAAATGTAGAGTAGCCGATAGGCGGAGCACGCAATTGAATAAGGGATTCAGACGACGTCGTCCCTCATGGGCATGGAGTCTGGCGGGGGCAGGTAGGCGGGTACGGCGGGTACAGAGGGAGAGCGGTTCACGAAGGACATGGAAGTGGCGAAGCTGACACAGCTGCCGCGGGGGGCGTTGCGGTAGAAGGGGTCGGGGGGCGACTGGAAGCCCAGCGGCTGGTGCTGCTGGCGCCGGTGGATGCCGCGACGGATCTTCCAGCGTTCCAGCCGGTTGCGCACAGAGTTCTGCACCTGGAACAACGCAATGCAAGGTCATCATACAGGTACCGTTCCGATTTATTGAACCCATGCTGAGGCCGAAGTTAGTAGTGCGATTCAATTCCGTTATCTGCCCCGTTAAATATCGCCAAGCTGTTTAGATTAGAAATATTGTCAAACATTTCAATCCAACCGAATCTAAAGTAATTTGGTTTAATTCCGTTAGAGTCCCCGCTAAATATCGCCCGGTTCTTTTGGACACATTATATCTAAATATCAACAAATTTTTCTGACTTTTATTAATAAACTGAACAGTTATTGATCTAATTAAACATTTTAATTCAGGAGTTTGAAATTATTTAAGAATATTTCTACTTTTTATACTACTATAGAGAGAACCGGGCGATATTTAGCGGGGACTCTAACGGAATTAAACCAGTAATTTTATGTATTAATGAATGGCAATAGTAAAAATTTGGTGATATTTTAATATTTGGCGACTGAAACAGCTTTGGCAATATTTAACGGGACAGAGAACGGAATGGAGCAAGTAGTACCTATTGTAGCGTAGGGTACATTGCAAGGTTGGATCTTGATTTGATTTCTGAGGGGGCCCTATGATTTTAATTATATTAGCGATATTTTTGATAACATTGAAGGGTAACATAATATTTAGCCATGAAACTACTCAAGGAGCCGTCCTTAAATAATGTCACGCATCATCTCCTCATTTTTGACTCATTCCCTCCTCCCTGTCACAAAATGTCACCTTCACCCTACCCCTACCCTGTTATATCACATGTTAAGCTCTCCTACCAAATATATGGGAGACAAAAGGTTTGGAAGAACCTTTTACAACTAAATACCCAGCTTGATATACATAATTAGATACTCTAAAAGAGTTCAAAATTGTCAGAAGGATTTCAATTAAAATGATAAAAATATGCGCGATATGCTATAACCTTTTTGTTGCAAGCCCAAAATTTCGTGTTCAAAATTTTTAGTTTGGAAATATTCAGGAAAACATTTCAAAGGTTATAATGATGCCAGATGACTACATCATCTACCCAGTATTTTAATTCATCCAATTAACATAAAGCTGCTTTATCAATTGAAATTAAATGGTCAGTTTGAAATATTCAGTCACTGTATTCAGTCGCATTGTGTAACCTATTATTTTTAAAATCAATTTTTGCCTTTTTTTATTAAATTTTTACCTTAGGAAACCCTGCATTTTAATTATTAGCCGCATGATTACTGTGTTTGGTCAAAAATGACCAAAACATGCCTAAACGGCTCCCATCCATATTGACTGGTTTTTCCAATAAAGCAAGAATTAATATTTTTTTCAGTGCAACAATTGGTTCATAGAGGTAAAACAACATTTACAGACTTGCAGAGCAGAGCACTTGCTTTCACTGTTACAAATGAACACTGAAGGAAAAGCAACATTTACAGACTTGCACAGCACTTGCTTTCACTCTCACAAATGAACACTAAAGGAAAAGCAACATTTACAGATGCTATAGGCAGCAAATGAACACTAAGGAAAAGCGGTGTTTACAGTGTCGCTTTCAAAGTACCACTACTTGGGATACAAGGAAAAATGCAAAAAATGTAAATGGTGAATTATAAATTTAAAATAATCTATATTCTATTTCTTTATATTTCAAAAATATGTATACAGTAAAGATGTGCTCAAAAGATTTGGTCTTAAATTTACGTTTGTCTTTTGAATCATAACGTTTTTCATCAACATTTCTATTAGATTAAATTTAAATTGAAAGTCAATTAATATATAAGGAGTTAATTATTGTTTTATCCTAATTTAAGTTACTAATAAGTGCTGCTATGTATTTTAATGCATCTTGGAATAATTTTACTTTTTTTAATGACGGATGAATAAAATAATTACGCAAACAAAGCATTTTGCTATAAAAAAAGGAAGTAATACAAAATTGAATGATTAAGAACTAAGAGTGGAGTAATTAGAAAAATTTTCGTGTTTCCAGAAGTTTGATCAATACTATCTTTACGATAAAGTTCCTTATCACAATTACGATTATGTAGTGTGTAAAAAATTAATCAAAGTTCTTGTACAAAACAAAGCTATCAGCCCTAAGTAGAAGTTGTGAGAAAGATTTATTTATGCTGGAAAGAAACCCCAAAATAACCCTCCGATAAGTTAGCCAGCACTCTCGGCGAATATTAAGGTAATGGTGATTGCTGCATTTCCTTGGTATCAAAAGCGCATTTGGTGTGGGTGGTAATAAACCTAAGTGGTATTGACAACAAGCAAAAAAGAAAAGAGTTGGTGTCAGCACTAAGATTTCAAGGCGCAAAGAATCTTTTCGTACACACACTATTTATTATTTAAATCTTAATGGATTTGGGATGGATATCGTCTTATTAGGTTTGGGTGACCAACCAACTTCTGGATGAAAATAAAAAGAAAGTCAGAACTTATTCTTGACACTTACCTCTCCGTTCAAGAAGCAGTACAACACAGCGACAATAAATCCCTATAAAACACAAAATTTACATGAAATTTGATTTTAAGATGTATAAAAAGTATCGTTATTTATTGCCATAAAAATATTACCACTTAAATAACCTTTTCGATTATTACTTTCTAAAGGGTACTCTTTTTTTAATCTTAAAATATGAACAAGAAAGAAAAACACAAAATATACAGGCTGTTTCAAAAAGAAAAGGTAGTAGACAGAAAAGGTATGAAGTCGTATCCTGTACATGATGAAAAAGTTTATGGAAAACGGGAATATGGCTAGTTGGATGTTTGCAGTCTAAGTTGTTAAAATATATACTGTCCAATGTGCATGCATGCGTGCCCCGTGGAATGAAATAATAAAATTCTTATTGGAATTAAGAAAAAGGTTGTCGTGGAGGTATAGTTCTTTGGGATTTTTTATGTAGGTACTCCACGCAAAGAATCTATCTGCGCAAAGTTTGGGCGGACCTGTTGAAGCCACCCTGCATATATTCCATCTTTCAATGTATTTTCTTTACATGAAAGTGGGCATAATTTGTAAAGTCTTTAACGACATACGCATCACTGTATTTATAATGAAAGACATAAAAAATACTACCTTTTTGTATTTATTCCATACTTTAGCCTTAAGGTATTTTATAGTACATATTTATATGCTAAAACTGTGACCTAACTATGCAGTTTCAGCTTAATACAGAATTTATTTTCCGAGGTAGCTCTAAACTTCCAACTTTTTCATCACAGACTGATTCTCATTTTAATACTTTTGCCCTTTTCTCGACAAAAACTTCAGATGCCCACGCAGTCACAGTTACACAGTCAAAAACTCGATTTAAGCCTCACACCTTGATAAACAGTGCTCCAACGTCACGTGATTCCAGCCCGGAGGTGGCTGTATGAAATTGCCCGATGAATTTCTTGATGGCATCCTTAATCGAATTCGGCAAGAAGTCAAAATGGCTGTCAGAAGAGATGATGATGTTAGGCCTAGACTAGACCTTGCCCGAACGAAGAAAACTCGATTACTCTACTGTGCACTGGCATTAAGGGCAATACACTAGCTTTGAGCCATCTTTTTTGGATGGTAATATAGGAAGAAATATGGAGTAGCCTGGTTCGGAGGCACTTATTTTAAGAGTATTGTGTTGGGTTCTGGAAAGAGGTATTAGCTTTAATGCAAACGGAGTATTGGATTTGAATTATCTACTTTAAAAATGAAATAAAAAATCTGTAATCAGGGGGGTTGAATGAGGAAAAACTGGGAAAATAACGTGCTAACATAACTAGAGGAAATAACGTCTATATAAATGCCGATGTCAGGTTGTGTAGGTTTTTATCTTTATCTTTTTAGCACTGACAAGGAGATTCATGCATCCCCGAAACAAAACACCATTGTCTACTTCTTTATATAAATTTGCAGAGTGTTGCTTGATTTTTATAAGTATTATAAAATAGTTATTGGCCCCACAAGCCTACAAATACCTAATAAAGATTAATCATTTTGATTTAGATAGAGTATCGAATTTTTTTAGAATTTTGAAGGAAATAATTTGAATGCAGAATTTGCATTGATGAGAGGAATGTTATGCACGAAAACATTGATTGGAATAAAATTCAAAACAAAGTAGTATATACTATGTTGAAATTTTATTTGCATTGCATCTGAACATTCTATTTGAAATGTGAAGGTTGATGCGGTTGATAATGAGGAATGCTTCGTTTAAGATATACTCTAATTCTAATATTGTAAAATGTTTGGAAGTGATCACCTCACCCATACACAATCCTAAGGAATTTAAGGATTTGAAGTATTGCTTTCAGTTCATTCCTCAATAAAATTATGCCTTATTCAACCATACTCACCATGCACCGCCAGTTTCTTACTAGTAGTAGTTAAGTAATTAGCTATAGTTATGTGGAAAGCATCGAGTACTTTTAGGAATAGAATACCTAGGCAGTGTTATTCCTAGGATTTTTTGGTGGAGTAAAATTCAATTATGAGCAGTGAAATACGGAAATAGCATAAACTACATATACAGAGACAAAATTTCTATTAAAAACGCTTACTTTTTAATGGACAAAATGAAATTGAAAAACAAATGAGGATGCTATTTTGGGTTTCAATCAATCAAACTCCAATAAAACTCTCTAAGCATCAGAACAATAAATGAAAAAAAAAATATATTTCTATATGAAAACACAATTAAAAAGTATGATAATTAGGATGCCATGGCTGAAGGTTTAAGCTAAACCTTTGTGAAAAATTCAAAGATTGAAAATACTCCTGTCTAGTTTTTTAAAGAGTAATTCCGATTTTCAAGGAGTGAAATACTCTCTCAGAGGCGTTAAAAATATCTGTACCTAAGTAACTAATAATATCATGTTTCACAAACGCATTCACAATACATATAGAATACGAATGTATCAGAGTATTTGAATGTTTCGTTAAAAGAACATTTAAGTATATGATTATTTGGGATAACTAAAAGTACTTGATAAATGAATAGGAATATCTAATAGTATATTTGATAAGCGAGTAGGATTACCTAATAGTATGGAATTTTCCCATTACCTGAATCGATAGCAGCGTGGCCTGTATGAAGGTGAAGACAACCTCCCCCGTCCTGTGGCTGGGCGTCGCGATGACCAGTATGTACGTCACTCCCAGGAGGGGGATTAGGACCAGCAGAGCCTTCGCCGCCTTCCTGCAACACCACAAGAATTACCTGCATCCGGCTGGACAGGATTATCCCCCCCCCGTAAGCCGACACATTCATAAGGGGAGGCAATATATTGTCACTTTATGAATGGAGTGAACGTGATGATGTTTTGCCTGCATGGGCGGGGCTCGACTGTTGTGAGTTAGCTAGTTGGAGTATGGTTTATCCTTAATGCATTACCGCTGGGTTATATATCTGATGTAATTATCAGGAGTTAAGGTGGGTTATCTCAAGAAAGAAGGTGTGGGCTGTGGGGAATGCTACGGTTCATCCTTGAAAGTTTTTGAAGGATAAAAGGATAGTAAAAAAATACTTAATGCATCTTATGAATTATTTGGATGCTGTTGAACTTTCTTTTTTTCAGTCTTATTAGAGCGATTCAATTCAATTTCTTATTCAATCATATCAAAAAATGAAGTCAATACCTAATTATAGGTAATTATTGAGGATAAATTTTTATAGGAGTGGTTTTGCTTCAAGAAGTATAAAACTCAATAGTGATTTACTATTGCATCTTGCACCAACCTAAAAATAAATAAGTTGAATTGAAGTTGGTGGTAGAAGAATTAAGGGGAAACAATCTCTCCTGAAGCTTGGATTAGATATAAAGCAAACCATTTCATTTTAACCATTTTTTTCTTTGGTTGTTGTATTAATTAATTGTTCAATTCTTCAAAGAATATGGGACTACGTAGCTAACTTATTAAAACAATCATTTTGGGTTAGAAATAGTTTTACGAAATCTACAAACCAATTAAAAAAAGGTTTTGGTACTTTATAGTATGTAGAGTTGCATTTCTCTATCTAAATTTTTAATTTTCAAAATATTTGTGATAATAATTATAAAGTTAAAATAAGAAGATAAATTCAGCGAATATTTCAGTAACGATTAACTTATATGAAATAATGTCTGTGGTTACTTTTGTATTTAACTCAATGAAGTAAGAAGATCTAAAGCGGGGGTTGCCAAAAAGATATTTTAATTAAATGACGGCTGATTACACATAATCAGGAAGGTAACCATTAACTCACTAATGAAATTAAACTGACATAGCTGCTTTCATTAATTACATTCAAACCAATGAACCAAACCTCCCTATCAAAAACACACATCTCCACAAAAAACATTTTTCTCCGCCTTTCCCCCCATTTTCATTTCATGCATCTCAACCCTAACACCCCCCACGGTTCTAATTTTCACTCAGAAACGAAATACCCCCTTAAGTTCTGTTGCAGCAGGTTCTTGTCACTTGTAGATACTCGAGTGAGGGGATGTGTTCCCTCGACCCAAAGAGGGGACACCCTTGAGAGCAGCCTGCTGGTGAAGGGTGGAATTGATTTCTCCCGGAAGCTCTTCAGGTGGAAGTGAAATCGAGTTCCTCGTGCATTCGTTCATTAGAGATTCAGAACGTGTTGATTAGGAGGGGTCAGCAGCTTTGATGGGAAGGGTGGGTGTTTAGGGTGTTTCTCTGTATAGGCTGGGTAGTTATGTGCAATAGTCGATGAATATAGGTTTTATAAGAAAACTTAATTGAAGAAAAAGGTAGTAACGGATCAACATTATTTTTCAGTTTATTAACCACCATGGTGTTTATCACGGATGGACAATTTTGAGTGTAAATGGACATTTTAAAGCTTACCCATACCGACACTACTTACCCCAAGGTATATTCAAATATGTTAAGTTAATAAGTTAAATAAGTTAATAAATAAGTTAAATGGAATTTTATTTGATAAATAGCTTCTGGATTCATACTAGGAATGTTTGCATAACCTTCCCATTTGTCTTAAAAAATATTAAAAACTCAACATACAAACTATTGAAAAGAGGAGTTTTTTAACCATTACCGCTGGTTAGCGGACAATACAAACAATACAAACTATTCTTGAATTAAAATGTTTCATCAATCATATTATTTCTATAGCGAAGAATTTGCCCTTAAGGTATGAAGCTTTATTTTCAAATCGTGAGGTAGTTTTCAGTCAGTTTGTTACCCTTACATAGAAGATAGTTTGTAAATAACTTTAAAAATACATCATAATATTAAAAAATACTGTATCATAATATTTAAAAATGTATCACAATATTTAAAAATATATCATGCTTAAAAATATATCATAATACTTTAAAGTATAACTCTAAATTTAGTTTCTTATATAGTTATGGTATTTGTACAAAGTTCTTAATTCAACAAACCATTTTGCGATCCATGTGGTTTACATGCCATTCCCTTCACTAAGAAAGAACAACCCTTAGAAAGTTTGCACGTTGTGGAATACGATTTCGTTCAGGCAAACAAGCCATAGATTTATTCCTAATAATCTCACTCAGAATAAGATTAAATTCGCGTAAGCTCTCCTGCGACACACATGTCACGCTTTGCCAGCAGCTGCAAGTGTTCGCAATTTCGCGGCTTGTCACTATAATATGCAGCCAAAAGTTCAACGCGAAGTTTTGAAGTTCGCAGAGGGAGGGGATTCCAGAAGTTTTACAGGCTCCAAATTTCCACACATGAAGGGAAATATTTCGAAGTACCACCCCAAAGCAAGATGTTTTGAAGCTTTTGAAAGTACGTAGTTTGCAGATTGAAAGTGATAAAAAGTAGCATAAGCCTTTAAATGTCAATTTAAAGAAATGTGAAGTTACATTCTTACTATGAAGATTTTCTTAAGGATTTTCGTTTACAGTGCCCAAATAAAGAAAAACTGAGCCGTGTGGGTGTAGATTTCATCATTTATCATCAGATTATCCTATTATTTTTTCTTACATCATATAAATCAGAATGTAGATGTTATTTAATTTATTTTTCGCAGCGTTTTCTTATTAAAAAGTTTAATGTGTGAATCTCGGTGATAAAAATTTATCAAAAGGATTTAATTTCTGTGTAATAATCAAGTACAATAAATGGAAATCCTATTAAAGTCTTACCTGTATTGCTCCGACTCAATAGTGTTGGTGGCTCTTAATTTTGTGATAAGGACCCACATGATCTTCATTAGAAAAATTATGTTTACCTGATGAATAAAGAAGAATATTATATATTTTTTTCATGGCAATTTAAGCAATATAATAATATTATATTGAAATAAATTTACTTATATCAATATCATCCCGGTTTGGTATAGCAAAAACGCCAAAAACGGAAAACAATTTTGAATTTGGAATAGTATGTTGCCAGGGGAACAAGAGAAAGGAAACCCTGGAACATTTCGAATGACACGTGGGAGACCTTGAAGACAAAAAGGGGGCAACATAACTGTCAATGAGGGCTATAAACAGGGAAGCCAACGCCAAAAGGGGCTTAAAATAACACAAAGGGAAAACATAAAAACATGTGAAAAGCTGAAAGCTATACCACACCAGGGTTGATAAAATTAGGAACTGCATTTACTGGCCTATAAGTAAGGCAATCCTGTTGGCTAAAAAATATATTCCTAAATCGCCCTCCCTTGTCCCAAATAAGATACATCGGGTTCTAACCAGTGTTATTCCTAGGATTTTTTTGGAGGAATAAAAATACTCCTTGACTTTTTTAGGAGGAGTGAAATTAAATTACGAGGAGTGAAATAGCATAAACTACATAGAGAGAAAAAATTTCTATTAAAAACGCTTACTTTTTAATGGACAAAATGAAATTGAAAAAAAAAAGGATGCTATTTTGGGTTTCAACCAATCAAACTCCCTAATCATCAGAACAATAAATGAAAAGCAAACTAATATGGCTGTATGAAAACACAATTAAAAATTATGATAATTAGGATGCCGTGGGTGAAAGTTTAAGCTAAACCTTTGTGAAAAATTCTAAGAGTGAAAATACTCCTGTCCAGTTTTTTAAAGAGTAATTCCGATTTTCAAGGAGTGAAATACTCTCTCAGAGGAGTTAAAAATACATCTGGTTATAACCCATTTGTGTATTTCTATAGGTTGTAAAATTCTAAATGCATCATAGTACATAAATGCATTTAACCTGAATTTATTGACATTCATTGACTTACTGAACTTTTATTTTTCATGAATTGTTTTTAGATTACGAATATACCTAATGGATAAATCTAATATCATTTCAGAAACGGCTTATTTTTAATACATAAAAAATGGTTTAATAATTAGTTTCAACAGAATAAGTACTGATTTATATTTTGGTTAAACACACACGGAATGCTTATCGTTTGGTCTGGACCCATTGTGGTTCTATTGTCGTAGAGGACATGTTCGATCTTGTGGAAACGTGAGTGGTTAATGAGACGAATCTAAGTGAATGACGTCATTATCTTTTCGTCTCGTTCAGATGAACAAAGAACGGGCAATAGTACGAATTCTCCGGAGAATTGGAGCAAGTGGAACACAATGAAGTTTGTTTTTGAATCTTCGGAGACTCACTTCATAAAAGTAATAGTGGAAAGCATTTTCCCTGTGATTCCAAAAAAAAAAAAAAAAAAATAATCACATTTCTTTCATTTTTAATGGAATCTGTTAGAATGGAAGGAATTATTATCCTGCAAACACAAATGCCTCCCTTTCAAAATAAGATAAATACAAGCATTAAAACTGCGACAAATGCGGAAGGATAATAAATATATTTGAACATAGGGTATGGTCAACAATTTCTTTTCAACAGTATGTACCAAATATATACCCATTTATTTAAAAGTTGATTAGTATACACATACTCAGTGCAACTTAGATAGTTCGAAATCTCTGATTTAAAGTCCTGAATAATTAGAAGATTTTTCTTGTTCCATTAAATTTATTATTACACTAATTTTTACTGTTTTAAATTTGAAACTTTTTATAAATCGTTTTTTTTGGGGGTCTCATCAGCTTTGAATTATTTAAGTTTCCCTATATTTTAAATTTTATTATTAAATATGCATTTTAAATTTTACCTTCAATGAAGTGTTAAGTAACTGGAATAGATGCTCACGGAATTAGTCAATTTACCGCTATGCAATGCAAGCTAATAGTGAAACCCAACCAAATTTAAATTTTATGATAAACTGGTATATGGTAGTACTATGGTATGTATGATATAAAACTACTGTATCTATTTTACTAAAACTATGAAAAAAACCTGTGTGGGATATTAAGAACTACAAATATCAGTAACATGCATTAAATTATTCAAAAGTGACCCAGAAATTCAATACAATCTAAAGTCATCTACCTAAATTTTGGACTTAAAAACTGAATTAATAAAATACATTTAAAGTGAAGCTGATTGAATTTATCCATCTGTTTATATAGTTATTGAATACATAAAACAATTTCCCTCTAGATAGATTTATTTATTTTTCATCCTCCCATAGCCCTTCAATTTATTTTTATTCAATGATTGCTGTGAGGAGACTCAAACAGCCATTAGGCGAATCACAACAGTATTCCAGTCTCGTAAAAAGCACAACTCAGTTCCAAACGAAAACTCCGTCGCTCAATTAGGTAAGATATGTCGGACAAGTCGAAATAAAAAGACGGAAAAGGGCCGATCGTGGATTTTCGAACCGACTCATTTTGCCCATTACCGATAAATGACTGCTACAAACTGATGCCAAAAACCTCCACTGCGCTTTAGTTTTGTATTACACTCGATTGGGTTCTGGGGCTTTTTTTTGACAGCAGTGAAGGAATTCCTGCCTTTATGGCGTTTGATTGCAGGAAATTCCTGTTTCAAGAGATTGTGTGTACACGGGAGCCTCTAAAAAAGGGGAAGCGGTTTAGCGGGGAAGGTACTTTTCCCGTAGGCGATTGGGTTTGATTGCATTTTTGGGACTTCTCTGGAGATTTTTTTTCAGTTTTTGGCTTTGATGGCGTATTAGATTGTGAACTGATTTAACATGAGGGGGATATAAGAAGAAAGGAATGGCATTCATTAAAAATGTGGAGCTTTTTAAAGTACTATTTTGAGCGTAATTTCTCCAAAGTGAGATTGTTTCCTTAATTTTTGAAGTAAATGATTTGTGTATTGATTGGTGGTAGAACATTCTACTCCTAAATAATTTGTCTAATAAATTAAAAGAATAGAAATGAAACTCTGACTAATAAGGGATGGGGTAGGTAGCCACAACAAAACTAAAATGAATTTAGTAGGGGAAAAATACCGATTCTGGACCATGAGGCGTCGGAGGCACCGGAAGTGGGCGTGGTCTAAGGGGGCGTGGTCAGTGACGTCACCGGAAGGAGGCGTGGTTATCTATTGTCTTAATTAACCATCATAATTATCCTAATTAATTACTTTAATTAACTACTTCTAATTAACTGCTCGTAATTAATTATAATGATTTATTACCCTAATTTAGCCTTTGAACCCTAATTTCGGAACTTGTACTTTTTCATGCTTCTTTTTAACCCTTTGAACCCTAATTTCGGAACTTGTACTTTTTCATGCTTCTTTTTAACCCTTTGAACCCTAATTTCGGAACTTGTACTTTTTCATACTTCTTTTTAACCCTTTGAATACTAATATCGGAAATTGTACTTTTTTCGTTAACCCTTTGATATCTATATGCAGGACTTGTACTTTTTCAACTTGACTTGTTTTTTTTTCCTTAATCCTTTGTTTACTAATTTTGGCGGCGGTCACTGGACCGGTGAGGCACTACTAGGCCGGTGAGGCGTCGGAAGCACCAATTAGCTAATGACCCCCTATTGTATTACAATTAAGTACCCTTAATTACTTTAATTAACTACTAATTAATTACTCAAAAAAATGATTTATTACCCTAATTTACCCTTTGATGATTAATTTCGGGACTTGTAATTTTTCGTACTATTTTTAACCCTTTGATTACTTATTTCCATAGTGGTGTAGGAATAATTCTTAACCCTTTGGTTACTAATTTCGAGAGTTATACTTTTTCCAACTATTTTAACCCTTTGATTACTTATTTCCATTAATGACTAGTTTAGGAATTTGCTTTTTCGAGCAGTTTTTTTATAGAATTGAAAACTTGAACTTTGAGGACCTATAATACTATTTTCAAAAGTCAAAGATATTATAGAAGAGGGATAGAAATAAGGTAGATGTAAAATCACTAGATGTAAGATAGTCGCATACCCTACGAGTTCAGAAGAAGGACAACCGTGGAGGGTTTTATTTTTCCATTGTTATTTTCTTTTACATATTTAGGTACTCAAGTAATAATTTTTTCCCATTTCTTCACAGGATATTAAAAAATTTCTCAAAGTATTTGAACAAAATTTTGAAACACAACATTGAGGATCTTATAATTTCTTAGATCTTAGAAATATCATATCATTGAACAAGTTTTTAAATACTTTAATGCCAGAAAAGAAATAAACACTTCTTATAAAAAGAAGTGAAATTAATTTTTTCTTTCATTACTTTCTTCACATTTATAAAGTTATATTGGAAAACTATTTTTTTTTTTTTTCATTTCTTAATAAAAAATTTTTATACTATTACCTAAAATAATTTCTACAAAATTTGTAAATCTGAAAAACTAATATGATTAAAAAAACAAGTTTATTTATTAAATACTTTACAAAGATCCTCACACGAGCCTGTAAAAAAAAAGATCAATTTAATAAAGAGTCCCTCTTTAATCACATTTTAGAAAATATATCACTTTCTAGTTAAACCATTTTTCTCCAAAAAGCTTTAAAAAGTTTCAATCATGATTTTAGTTTTTAATACTGTTTTAAAATATCGTATGTTCCCTAACTTTTTTCTCAGTTTAAAAGAACTGATTATTTCAAAAATTATGCGAAATAGACTATTATGTTTAAAATGTTAACATTACATTACATAAGATCACTTTTTAAAATATAGTAAATGTAAAAAAAAAATAAGTTTTTACTAACATGTAGAGGATAATATTAGCTTTCTTTCCTACATACTTCATGAGATTGCAAAGTGAGAACTAGTCTAAGAATAGTAAAAGGTCAAGATAAAAACTTAAAATAAAAACATCTGATAAATAATGACTAAAGGAATCTATAAGAATTTTCCCTCATGAAATCAATCATTAAAATATTTACTTCATAAGGTATATAGTCAATTCCATAATCCTCACCAAATATAATAATCGTGTTAGCTATAAAACTAAAACTTTGATAAAAACAAAATACAGATGAAAACACAAAAATTAACAAGTAAAAATTTAGACACTATATGAAACTAAAAACTTTTTTTTTTAAATGAAGGGGAAACAAACATATTTAAACACCTAGACTAAAAATTTTGTTAAAAAGAAAAAGGAGAAAACCTTAAAAGTATTTCGAGAACTATAAACTTAGAAACTATAAAACTAAAAACTTCGTTAAAAATACAGATGAAAACTTGATATAACAAGAAACAAAACAATTAGACACTATAAAGAAAACTAAAAACTTTGATAGGAATAAAGACACAGACATAGAAAAATAACTAAAAACTTTGCCAGAAATAGAGACAAATACAGAAAAATAACTTAAGAACTTTTATACAAGAAATAAAAACTTAAATTAAAAACTAAAAATTTTATAAATATAAAGATGAAATCCTAAAATGTTTCAACAAATATAAACTTAGAAACTGCAAAACTAAAAAATTTGTGAAAAATAGAGGAGAAAACACAAAAATATTACAAGAAATAAAATGTTAAACTCTGTATGAAACCAAAAACTTATTTTAAAATTGAAGAAAAAGTTTAAAATGTCATAAGAAATAAACACCTCTAAACACTATATGAAACAAAAAACTTTGTTAGAATTGCAATAGAAATTTTAAAAAATATTTCCAGAAATAATCATGTTAGCTATAAAACTAAAACTTTAATAAAAAAAACAAAATACAGATGAAAACCCAAAAATTACTAAGAAGTAAAAATTTAGACACTATAGGAAACTAAAAACACTGTTAGATATGGAGAGAAAAACGTAAAAATATTACTGGATATAAAAACTTAGAGACTGTAAATATAAAAACTTACTAAAACTGTAATCTAAAAAATAAAGATGAAAACCTAAAAATATTTCAGAAAATATGAATCTAAAATCTTTGTTAGAAGTTTTAAAAAGACTAAAAATATTACAAGAAATAAATACATCTACTCCATAAAACTAAAAACTTAGTTTTAAAAAATGAAAACCTAAAAAATATTTCATGAATTATAAACTGAGACACTATATTAAGCGAAACCTTTGGTGGAAATGAAATGAAAAACGAAACAAAATATTACAAGAAATTGAAACTTAAGACATTATAAAACTAAAAACTTTATTAGACATGAAGAGGAAAACGTAAAATATTGTGAGAAATAAAAACTGAGACATTATAAAGCTTGAAACTTTGTAAAGGAAGAAAACTTAAAATATTACAAGAAATAAAAACTTAGTCTCTTTATATGTACGATTTCTCCGACAGTTGGAAGAATTTCTATTGTTAATCTTTTCTTTAAAGTAATCTTATACACTACATGCATTCATTTTTATGAATAACTACTATTATATTTATTAAAAACATGTAATATAATTTTCCTATACTAAAGAGAACTGTTTTGAATATTTTTTTAATCAAATGGCTACGTTGAACTTCTTTAACCTCCTTTTTAAAAATATTAACTAATTTATGTATAAATTTCACTCAGAATAACATAAATATTATTATTCATTATAAGGTTGAGACACTTTTTCCCATGCTAATATTATAGTTTGAATGTAAATGCAACCGAAGTTGAAAGCTCTAACAGGAACAAAACTTTACAGTAAAATGTAAGAAAAGAAAATACTTAAATTTTTTTTAACCCAAATCATTGATACATACTACACCGTTGATACTTGCAAGAATTTACCCATTTGTTGATCCTTTGACAACCATTAATTATCATTCACAAGAAGAAAAAAAAAGTAGAATAAAGAAATGAACATATGAAAGCAATCCTTCTTCATGAAAAAATAAAGACAAATACAGAAAAATAACTAAAAACTTTGAAAAAAAAAATAAAGTAGAAAACTTAAAAATATAACACGAGAAAACATTACAACACTGTAAGAAACTAAAAACTTTGAGAAAAATAAAGACAAACACAGATAAATAACTAAAAGCTTTGAAAAAATTAAGGAGAAAGCTTAAAAATATTGCAAGAAATGGAATCTCACATTATAACACTAGACAAAAACTTTGTAAGAAATTAAGAGGAATGTAAAAAGATTACATGAAGTGAAATCTTATGCATTCTTAAACTAAAAACTTTGTAAAAAATACAGATGAATGGCAAAAAAATAACTAAAAACTTTGATGGAAATAAAGCAAACATAGAAAATAACCAAATACTTTGATACAAAGGAAGAAAAAACTTAAAAATATAACAAGAGAACTAACTGCAAGAAACTAAACATTTTTGTGAAAAACAAAGACAGATACAGTGAAATATAACTAAAAACTATGAAGAAATAAAGAGTTAAACTGAAAAATACAACAAGAGAAAACATTACCACACTGTAAGAAACTAAGAACTTTGGTATAAATGAAGAAAAATCTTAAAAATAATACAAGAAATAAAAACTTTGCTTGTATAAAACTGAACAATTTTCTAAAAATAAAGACTGTTGTAGAAAAAACACTAAGAACTTTGAAAAAATAAAGGTGAAAAAATGTATTACTACAAGAAAACACAATACAACAACATGAAACTAAAAACTTTACTTAAAATGAAATATAAACGAAAAATTGTACAAGAAAGGAAAACTTATGCATTAGAAATCTAAAATCTATTGAAAAAATAAATACAAACATAGAAAATAACTACGAACTTTGGTATAAATGTAGGAAAAACTTAAAAATAATGCAAGAAATAAATACTTTGCTTGTATAAAACTGAACAATGTTCTAAAAAATAAAGACTGATATAGAAAAATAACCAAGAACTTTGAAAAAATAAATGTGAAAATTTAGAAATATTACAATAAAAAACATTTCCACACAGTATGAAACTAAAGAACCTTGATGAAAATGAAGGGAAACAAAAATATTACAAGAAATAGATACTTATACTTACTTACTTCTTACTTTTTGCTACGAGCGTCCGGCTAATTGTAGCCGATAGCTCGATGTCCCTGATATGAAAGGCAGGCGAGGGTCCAAAATTTTTTATTTTTGAGTATTAAAAATAGATACTTATGAATTATAAAACTTAACTTTTTACTAAAAAATGAAGACTAATACAGAAAAAAGGCCTAAAAAACTTTGAAACAGTAAAGGTGAAAACATAAAAAAAACGCAAATACCAAAAACGCAATACCCCACTGCATGAAACTAAAAACTTTACTTAAAATAAACTTGGAAACGAAAAATTTTAAAAGAAATGAAAATTTATGCATTACAAAACTTAAATCTGTTGAAAAAATAAAGAAAAACATAGAAAATAACTACGAACTTTGGTATAAATGAAGGAAAAACTTTAAAATAATACGAGAAATAAAAACTTTAAAACTTACTTAAAATGAACTAGAAAACGAAAAATTTTACAAGAAATGAAAACTATAAAACTAAAATCTTTTGAAAAAATAAAGATAAACACAAAAAGATTTTCTGAAAACTTTATAAGAAATAGCCTAAAACCTAAAAACATTACTGTAAAAAAATTTAGTCACAATATGAAACTAAAAATGTTGCTTGAAATAAACTAGAAAACGAAAAAATTAACAAGAAATGTAATCTTATAATTTCATTCTAAAACTAAAATATGTTAAAAACTTAGAATCTATAAAACTAAAAACTTTGTTAAAAAATAAAGATAAACACAGAAAAGGTAACTGAAAACTTTACTAAAAATAAAGACTAAAACCTAAAAATATTACAATGAAAAACTTAGGAAATTTTAAACTAAAAACTTTGTTTGAATGAACTAGAAAACGAAAGCATTTACAAGAAATTAAAACTTAGTCAATATAAACTAAAAACTTTGTTAAAATAAAAACTTAGAAACTATAAAACTGAGGAGTTTGTAAAAAATAAAGACATATGCAGAAAAATAATTAAAAAATTTGCTAAAATAAAAATGAATACAGAAAAATATTACTAGAAATAAAACGTTAGACACCATAAAACTAAAAACTGTTGAAGAAAAATAAAATGAACACAGAAAAGTAACTGAAGACTTAGTAAAAATAAGGACTAAAACCTAAAACTATTACAATAAAATCCTTAGACACATACAAAACAGGCAAAATAGAGACTTGCAAGAAAACATACATTTACATAGTAACTATCTGAGAGCTAAAGTAGCAGATAAATAATTTTATCCCTAAGACATATGATGAATTTTAATTTTCTATTATTAATTTTTAAAAAAATATATAGGGTGAACCGCCCAGTGAATGAACACTTAGCATTTGGGTTTGCGATTTCCCCACTTCAAAAATTTTTTTCAGGGCTTTTTCTCGGTCAATTTCTAAAAATAAAGTATGTTTCCATACTGGCTTTTTCTTGGCAACATGATCGAAGTATTTCCAGATCTCAGAAATCAATAGTTTTGAAGGAATCCTGATTTGAGTGAAAAAAGTGCGATAGACCCAGTGAATGAACAAAGTTTGCCCTAAGTATGAACAGTGTCTTCCAGTAAATGAACACTGAAAAATACCATGATTTTTTTCAACTGATCAGCCTGCGTTACATAAAATAGAAAATGTTTTACTAAGAACTCTAAAATTTCTTCAATACACACACACACACGCACGCACATACACAAAAAAGGTACTTAGGATTAGGTGGGTGCAATTTTTGCCAGACATCGATTGCGACACGTTATACTAATTGTATATGCCATCTTAACACAATTAATAATCAATACCTTCTAGCACGGACGTAGCTATAGCTTTTACAAGGGGGGGGGGGGGTTCAAAAAACTTCTTTCAGGGGTCGCAATGGGCAATGAAAGTGTATCTAAAACAGGGTTTTCCAACTGGCGGGCCACATGCGGCCCGAGAAGCTCCCTGACAACCCTAAAAAGTAGCTATATAGAAGACTTTTTAGCATACTAAAATTTAAACATTTTTGAAGGAGGACCCCCGAACCCTATTTACCCACTTTTTCATTAAGGAGTAACTTTGGTTGGTCGTTTTCTATGGGGAAAAATTTAAAGTTTAAGGTTTCGAAAGAGGGGTTGTATACCTTGAAATTCCCTCTGAGCGTAGCAAAGGGTTATAAAAGCTTAGGATAACCTTTATCACGAGGGGGGACAAAATGGAGTATCATAGGCGTAAGTTCAACTTTTTTGATTGGGAGGGGGGGCAAAACCTATAAGACCTCAGGACCAAAGGAGCCATTACTAAACTGTTTTGAAGGGATTCTGGAACCCAAAATGTTCATAATAGTTTTCCCTTTCCGAGTAAAATGTAGGGCAAATGTGAACTTTTGTGAACTTAATCACAAATTTTTGTGGTTAATACATGCCCTCAAGCAAAAGAGGGGTGTCTGGGTCCTCTCCCAGAAAATTTGATCCAAAAAGTTGTATTTTCACTCATTTTTTGGTTATTTCGGACAGGGACCTTTTTGTTTGGCTGACATAAGGGGGGTCTGGACCCTCTAATCCCCCCTTTTATACGTCCATACCTGTCGTTTGGGACCATGGGTTCCTATGCAATTCTGAACCCTTATTATGTCTACCTCCCCTAGAAGTTTTCCCATTCATAATGATACACCTTGTATAAACCTAGACTTTTAAATCAAAAACTTATTCTATGGAAAGACAATACTGATCTTTATTATAACCTAGTCCTAGTTTAAGCCGTCAAATAAGCCTATAGGTCTTTTGGTTCACGAGATAAGCAGTTTCCCAGAGTACGAAGGTTGTTCATTTACTGGTAAATCTTAGTTTAACTACTCTTTCCAGAATGTGAACACTTGTACTTTCTTATCAACATACCCCGTTCATTTACTGGAAGGACACAATTTTAATCATTGCGCATTTTTACATAGTTTAGCTTACATCATTATGTATCAAATAAAACTATAATCGTGAGGTTTTACGAAATATGCATTTTCCCCAGTAAATGAACACCTGTTCATTCACTGGGAAATCTCAGTTTGAACTTCCAGTAAGTGAACACCCCCTTATCTATCGCAATTTCAAAAGTACAGCTTTCTGAATTATGCCATATCAAAGATTAAGTCTTTAACATTTGATGAAAAACAACAAAAATCATAATAAGCGCAATTATAAGTTAGAAAAATATGAATGAATCAAGTCAAATCTTAACTTACCGGAGACTTTTTCATGGGCCTGAAGCTCGAGTATTAGTAAAAAAATTTACACAGACTGAAATCGGAATATACGGTTAAATCAACGATTGCCTGGCCTCTAGGAGGTCTCATTGCAACTACTGAATTTTAGTAATAGTCTTTACAGAGTTCAAATAGCTTAATAATTGAGATTATACGACCATGTGTTCATTCACTGGGAGTGTTCATTCACTGGGCAACCCACCCTATATCATTCATTTGTTAGAAAAGAGAATCCTTATTTAAGTAAGACTCCCAAACAACCTTCATTGAACAAAATTACATGATTTTACCGCTTTTTTTTCCCAATACTTCCCTTTTCTTTTCCCCTTCTTCCTTTTCCTTCTTCTTTCCTTCTTCCTTTTCTTTTCTAAGAAGAAATATATTTTCATGTCATATACAGAAATCTAAATGTACTTACTTTCTATGAAATTTTTAAATGTTCTTACATAAGAACATTTAAAAATTTCATAGAAAGTAAGTACATTTAGATTTCTGTATATGACATGAAAATATATTTCTTCTTAGAAAAGAAAAGGAAGAAGGAAAGAAGAAGGAAAAGGAAGAAGGGGAAAAGAAAAGGGAAGTATTAGGAAAAAAAAAGCGGTAAAATCATGTAATTTTGTTCAATGAAGGTTGTTTGGGAGTCTTACTTAAATAAGGATTCTCTTTTCTAACAAATGAATAATATATATATTTTTTTAAAAATTAATAATAGAAAATTAAAATTCATCATATGTCTTAGGGATAAAATTATTTATCTGCTACTTTAGCTCTCAGATAGTTACTATGTAAATGTATGTTTTCTTGCAAGTCTCTATTTTGCCTGTTTTGTATGTGTCTAAGGATTTTATTGTAATAGTTTTAGGTTTTAGTCCTTATTTTTACTAAGTCTTCAGTTACTTTTCTGTGTTCATTTTATTTTTCTTCAACAGTTTTTAGTTTTATGGTGTCTAACGTTTTATTTCTAGTAATATTTTTCTGTATTCATTTTTATTTTAGCAAATTTTTTAATTATTTTTCTGCATATGTCTTTATTTTTTACAAACTCCTCAGTTTTATAGTTTCTAAGTTTTTATTTTAACAAAGTTTTTAGTTTATATTGACTAAGTTTTAATTTCTTGTAAATGCTTTCGTTTTCTAGTTCATTCAAACAAAGTTTTTAGTTTAAAATTTCCTAAGTTTTTCATTGTAATATTTTTAGGTTTTAGTCTTTATTTTTAGTAAAGTTTTCAGTTACCTTTTCTGTGTTTATCTTTATTTTTTAACAAAGTTTTTAGTTTTATAGATTCTAAGTTTTTAACATATTTTAGTTTTAGAATGAAATTATAAGATTACATTTCTTGTTAATTTTTTCGTTTTCTAGTTTATTTCAAGCAACATTTTTAGTTTCATATTGTGACTAAATTTTTTTACAGTAATGTTTTTAGGTTTTAGGCTATTTCTTATAAAGTTTTCAGAAAATCTTTTTGTGTTTATCTTTATTTTTTCAAAAGATTTTAGTTTTATAGTTTTCATTTCTTGTAAAATTTTTCGTTTTCTAGTTCATTTTAAGTAAGTTTTAAAGTTTTTATTTCTCGTATTATTTTAAAGTTTTTCCTTCATTTATACCAAAGTTCGTAGTTATTTTCTATGTTTTTCTTTATTTTTTCAACAGATTTAAGTTTTGTAATGCATAAATTTTCATTTCTTTTAAAATTTTTCGTTTCCAAGTTTATTTTAAGTAAAGTTTTTAGTTTCATGCAGTGGGGTATTGCGTTTTTGGTATTTGCGTTTTTTTTATGTTTTCACCTTTACTGTTTCAAAGTTTTTTAGGCCTTTTTTCTGTATTAGTCTTCATTTTTTAGTAAAAAGTTAAGTTTTATAATTCATAAGTATCTATTTTTAATACTCAAAAATAAAAAATTTTGGACCCTCGCCTGCCTTTCATATCAGGGACATCGAGCTATCGGCTACAATTAGCCGGACGCTCGTAGCAAAAAGTAAGAAGTAAGTAAGTATAAGTATCTATTTCTTGTAATATTTTTGTTTCCCTTCATTTTCATCAAGGTTCTTTAGTTTCATACTGTGTGGAAATGTTTTTTATTGTAATATTTCTAAATTTTCACATTTATTTTTTCAAAGTTCTTGGTTATTTTTCTATATCAGTCTTTATTTTTTAGAACATTGTTCAGTTTTATACAAGCAAAGTATTTATTTCTTGCATTATTTTTAAGTTTTTCCTACATTTATACCAAAGTTCGTAGTTATTTTCTATGTTTGTATTTATTTTTTCAATAGATTTTAGATTTCTAATGCATAAGTTTTCCTTTCTTGTACAATTTTTCGTTTATATTTCATTTTAAGTAAAGTTTTTAGTTTCATGTTGTTGTATTGTGTTTTCTTGTAGTAATACATTTTTTCACCTTTATTTTTTCAAAGTTCTTAGTGTTTTTTCTACAACAGTCTTTATTTTTAGAAAATTGTTCAGTTTTATACAAGCAAAGTTTTTATTTCTTGTATTATTTTTAAGATTTTTCTTCATTTATACCAAAGTTCTTAGTTTCTTACAGTGTGGTAATGTTTTCTCTTGTTGTATTTTTCAGTTTAACTCTTTATTTCTTCATAGTTTTTAGTTATATTTCACTGTATCTGTCTTTGTTTTTCACAAAAATGTTTAGTTTCTTGCAGTTAGTTCTCTTGTTATATTTTTAAGTTTTTTCTTCCTTTGTATCAAAGTATTTGGTTATTTTCTATGTTTGCTTTATTTCCATCAAAGTTTTTAGTTATTTTTTTGCCATTCATCTGTATTTTTTACAAAGTTTTTAGTTTAAGAATGCATAAGATTTCACTTCATGTAATCTTTTTACATTCCTCTTAATTTCTTACAAAGTTTTTGTCTAGTGTTATAATGTGAGATTCCATTTCTTGCAATATTTTTAAGCTTTCTCCTTAATTTTTTCAAAGCTTTTAGTTATTTATCTGTGTTTGTCTTTATTTTTCTCAAAGTTTTTAGTTTCTTACAGTGTTGTAATGTTTTCTCGTGTTATATTTTTAAGTTTTCTACTTTATTTTTTTTTTCAAAGTTTTTAGTTATTTTTCTGTATTTGTCTTTATTTTTTCATGAAGAAGGATTGCTTTCATATGTTCATTTCTTTATTCTACTTTTTTTTTCTTCTTGTGAATGATAATTAATGGTTGTCAAAGGATCAACAAATGGGTAAATTCTTGCAAGTATCAACGGTGTAGTATGTATCAATGATTTGGGTTAAAAAAAATTTAAGTATTTTCTTTTCTTACATTTTACTGTAAAGTTTTGTTCCTGTTAGAGCTTTCAACTTCGGTTGCATTTACATTCAAACTATAATATTAGCATGGGAAAAAGTGTCTCAACCTTATAATGAATAATAATATTTATGTTATTCTGAGTGAAATTTATACATAAATTAGTTAATATTTTTAAAAAGGAGGTTAAAGAAGTTCAACGTAGCCATTTGATTAAAAAAATATTCAAAACAGTTCTCTTTAGTATAGGAAAATTATATTACATGTTTTTAATAAATATAATAGTAGTTATTCATAAAAATGAATGCATGTAGTGTATAAGATTACTTTAAAGAAAAGATTAACAATAGAAATTCTTCCAACTGTCGGAGAAATCGTACATATAAAGAGACTAAGTTTTTATTTCTTGTAATATTTTAAGTTTTCTTCCTTTACAAAGTTTCAAGCTTTATAATGTCTCAGTTTTTATTTCTCACAATATTTTACGTTTTCCTCTTCATGTCTAATAAAGTTTTTAGTTTTATAATGTCTTAAGTTTCAATTTCTTGTAATATTTTGTTTCGTTTTTCATTTCATTTCCACCAAAGGTTTCGCTTAATATAGTGTCTCAGTTTATAATTCATGAAATATTTTTTAGGTTTTCATTTTTTAAAACTAAGTTTTTAGTTTTATGGAGTAGATGTATTTATTTCTTGTAATATTTTTAGTCTTTTTAAAACTTCTAACAAAGATTTTAGATTCATATTTTCTGAAATATTTTTAGGTTTTCATCTTTATTTTTTAGATTACAGTTTTAGTAAGTTTTTATATTTACAGTCTCTAAGTTTTTATATCCAGTAATATTTTTACGTTTTTCTCTCCATATCTAACAGTGTTTTTAGTTTCCTATAGTGTCTAAATTTTTACTTCTTAGTAATTTTTGGGTTTTCATCTGTATTTTGTTTTTTTTATTAAAGTTTTAGTTTTATAGCTAACATGATTATTTCTGGAAATATTTTTTAAAATTTCTATTGCAATTCTAACAAAGTTTTTTGTTTCATATAGTGTTTAGAGGTGTTTATTTCTTATGACATTTTAAACTTTTTCTTCAATTTTAAAATAAGTTTTTGGTTTCATACAGAGTTTAACATTTTATTTCTTGTAATATTTTTGTGTTTTCTCCTCTATTTTTCACAAATTTTTTAGTTTTGCAGTTTCTAAGTTTATATTTGTTGAAACATTTTAGGATTTCATCTTTATATTTATAAAATTTTTAGTTTTTAATTTAAGTTTTTATTTCTTGTATAAAAGTTCTTAAGTTATTTTTCTGTATTTGTCTCTATTTCTGGCAAAGTTTTTAGTTATTTTTCTATGTCTGTGTCTTTATTCCTATCAAAGTTTTTAGTTTTCTTTATAGTGTCTAATTGTTTTGTTTCTTGTTATATCAAGTTTTCATCTGTATTTTTAACGAAGTTTTTAGTTTTATAGTTTCTAAGTTTATAGTTCTCGAAATACTTTTAAGGTTTTCTCCTTTTTCTTTTTAACAAAATTTTTAGTCTAGGTGTTTAAATATGTTTGTTTCCCCTTCATTTAAAAAAAAAAGTTTTTAGTTTCATATAGTGTCTAAATTTTTACTTGTTAATTTTTGTGTTTTCATCTGTATTTTGTTTTTATCAAAGTTTTAGTTTTATAGCTAACACGATTATTATATTTGGTGAGGATTATGGAATTGACTATATACCTTATGAAGTAAATATTTTAATGATTGATTTCATGAGGGAAAATTCTTATAGATTCCTTTAGTCATTATTTATCAGATGTTTTTATTTTAAGTTTTTATCTTGACCTTTTACTATTCTTAGACTAGTTCTCACTTTGCAATCTCATGAAGTATGTAGGAAAGAAAGCTAATATTATCCTCTACATGTTAGTAAAAACTTATTTTTTTTTTACATTTACTATATTTTAAAAAGTGATCTTATGTAATGTAATGTTAACATTTTAAACATAATAGTCTATTTCGCATAATTTTTGAAATAATCAGTTCTTTTAAACTGAGAAAAAAGTTAGGGAACATACGATATTTTAAAACAGTATTAAAAACTAAAATCATGATTGAAACTTTTTAAAGCTTTTTGGAGAAAAATGGTTTAACTAGAAAGTGATATATTTTCTAAAATGTGATTAAAGAGGGACTCTTTATTAAATTGATCTTTTTTTTTACAGGCTCGTGTGAGGATCTTTGTAAAGTATTTAATAAATAAACTTGTTTTTTTAATCATATTAGTTTTTCAGATTTACAAATTTTGTAGAAATTATTTTAGGTAATAGTATAAAAATTTTTTATTAAGAAATGAAAAAAAAAAAAAATAGTTTTCCAATATAACTTTATAAATGTGAAGAAAGTAATGAAAGAAAAAATTAATTTCACTTCTTTTTATAAGAAGTGTTTATTTCTTTTCTGGCATTAAAGTATTTAAAAACTTGTTCAATGATATGATATTTCTAAGATCTAAGAAATTATAAGATCCTCAATGTTGTGTTTCAAAATTTTGTTCAAATACTTTGAGAAATTTTTTAATATCCTGTGAAGAAATGGGAAAAAATTATTACTTGAGTACCTAAATATGTAAAAGAAAATAACAATGGAAAAATAAAACCCTCCACGGTTGTCCTTCTTCTGAACTCGTAGGGTATGCGACTATCTTACATCTAGTGATTTTACATCTACCTTATTTCTATCCCTCTTCTATAATATCTTTGACTTTTGAAAATAGTATTATAGGTCCTCAAAGTTCAAGTTTTCAATTCTATAAAAAAACTGCTCGAAAAAGCAAATTCCTAAACTAGTCATTAATGGAAATAAGTAATCAAAGGGTTAAAATAGTTGGAAAAAGTATAACTCTCGAAATTAGTAACCAAAGGGTTAAGAATTATTCCTACACCACTATGGAAATAAGTAATCAAAGGGTTAAAAATAGTACGAAAAATTACAAGTCCCGAAATTAATCATCAAAGGGTAAATTAGGGTAATAAATCATTTTTTTGAGTAATTAATTAGTAGTTAATTAAAGTAATTAAGGGTACTTAATTGTAATACAATAGGGGGTCATTAGCTAATTGGTGCTTCCGACGCCTCACCGGCCTAGTAGTGCCTCACCGGTCCAGTGACCGCCGCCAAAATTAGTAAACAAAGGATTAAGGAAAAAAAAACAAGTCAAGTTGAAAAAGTACAAGTCCTGCATATAGATATCAAAGGGTTAACGAAAAAAGTACAATTTCCGATATTAGTATTCAAAGGGTTAAAAAGAAGTATGAAAAAGTACAAGTTCCGAAATTAGGGTTCAAAGGGTTAAAAAGAAGCATGAAAAAGTACAAGTTCCGAAATTAGGGTTCAAAGGGTTAAAAAGAAGCATGAAAAAGTACAAGTTCCGAAATTAGGGTTCAAAGGCTAAATTAGGGTAATAAATCATTATAATTAATTACGAGCAGTTAATTAGAAGTAGTTAATTAAAGTAATTAATTAGGATAATTATGATGGTTAATTAAGACAATAGATAACCACGCCTCCTTCCGGTGACGTCACTGACCACGCCCCCTTAGACCACGCCCACTTCCGGTGCCTCCGACGCCTCATGGTCCAGAATCGGTATTTTTCCCCTACTGAATTTGTATACCCATTCGATTCTTTTTTAAACAGAGTTCTTTTATTAAACTTTTATAAGTGAAACTTTTATTAAGAAAAAGAGTCTTACTTTCTAGACGAACCTCGTATAAGTGAGATCGACCGTGCGTGATCACTCACGAAACACTAATAATCATAATACATGAAACGCATTTATTGATACAAAGTATCGCAAACGCATTTATCACTACTACTCCCTCAACCATAAATTAACTCACGCCTTCCATTCAACCGAGTTAGCCCCATTAATTGTCACTCCTCCGATCCGAAAGGCACAATACGGAGAGAGGCGAGCAACAAGAAGATCCCGAAAGGCATAATATCTGTCCACCGGGCTCCTTTGAAAAGACGGGACACATTCGTTTGTTTGACGGCTCTCGGTTGCCGTGAGGGAATTCTTAAGGAATCCTTTTGTGATTAATGGCGTGACGTGATTTCCTAAGATTCTTTCGGGTCTTATGGGGGAAGAATTCTGAAATGGGAATAATTGTGTTTTGGAGGTTTTTTTTGTGGATCGTTAATTAGACAGGGGGGATAAAGAGTGCAGGGAGGAAAGTAATTGGAGGTGACAGACGCGTGTTTGGATTTTGTGGGTAATGCCTTGTTTGAATGAAGTAATGCTATTGAATTGGTTTTGTAGTATTTGAAAATGTTACTTTAGATTTTCTTTCCGTTTGGGTTCTTATTTTCTGTATGAAAATATCGTGAACAGTAGAAATAGGTTTTAAACCTCAAGAAAAGTTGCTAAAAGTATTAGGTTAACTTTTTCGTGTTATATATATATGTATATATATTCCTGATATTTCTTTCAATATAATGTGAAGCATTTTGATTGACATTGCTATACTTAAATTTCTTGCATAACATTTTCAGTTACCTATTATTTTCAATGCAGCTTCTTGCATAAATATTATTTATTCCAAGGTGAGTATTCTTTAAAGTCAACTCTCTATTACAATACTAATAACTATAAACACATTGGTTTGCCAATATGTTTGCCAAAACAAAATATGTTTGCCAAAACAGAACCAAATATGTTTAATAATTGGTTTTTAGAGGGTGTGAGATGGTTTTATGTTGTAAGTAAAGAGAATTGCGCAAACATATTTATTCCATCATTAATGTCTTGCACTTTGCATTGTTATTGTTAACCGCTTTTTACTACGTCCACGATATCCATCTAATAAAAAATTAAATTATAATACGTGTTTTCAAATATTTTGAAAGTGTGTTTCGCTTAATATTAACCTAACATTTATACATAAGAAAAAACACAAGAGTTAAATTTAATTATCATTTTTTAAAGGTACAAAAATATATGATTAAAAAATAATGTGTATTTATTAAATAGCTGACTATTAGGATGCAGAATTTAAAACCCACTAATCTCTAATGAAAGATTGTTTGAAATGTTTTCTTTCTTAACTAATTAATAAAAAGTAAATTAAAAAGGATTTTATGCGAAAGAAAGGGAATAAAAATTAAACGTGTTGTATTGAAAATGTTTTCAATAAGTTTTTCCTTTCAATACATGTAATGGTAATAATGGTAGAGTTTTCATTGTTAAAAGAGGTCGGTAGATAGAAGGAGTTATGTTTCTTAATTCAAAAAAGTGTTTACTAAATTTGCGCAACCGCATAACTAAGTATTTAACTCATTTATTATTACAAGTCAACATTTTATATTAAATTAGGTTGTGTTCTTTTGTTCAGAAAAAATAAAAGAAAAAAAAAATGATTAAATATAAATTGATATAATCGAACCAGTAGAATTATATCTCTTTAGATATATTAGGATTAGGTAATACTGGGCGGCTGCCCCCCCCCTACTCACTATCGCTCGCCAACCCTCGCGTGAACTGCTTTGCAGTTCACTTTGGATCGCTTCGCGATCCTTACAACCACCAGCCCCCTGCGCTCACTTACCTTATTTGACCTTCTGTAAAAAAACTATGTAACTTCCTTCTCGTCTTTTTCAACAATAAAAAACAAAACAACAATGCAAGTTGTCAAAACAATGTTTTGGAGAGACTGTGTTGTATCCGATGATTTCATTGGCTAGATAGTTAGGTTGTTTAAACGACCCATTGTTAAACTGTTTTTAATCACGCTGAATTATTTAAAAATCTATATTTGATAATATCTTCAATTCAGTTTTTCCGAAACCTTTTTCTTCTCCATACGTTAGTTTTTTTGCTTTTAATTTCCGCTTAATAATAGATACATTAACAGCCATATTCATAGCCATCAGAGTCGAGGTTAACCAGCGGTTAAAGAAAGAAAAAGTAGCTTTCCGTTGACTCTGATTGGTGGAATTCTTCTTTGATCGAGGATTTAACACTGACGCTGATGGCTGTGAATGTGGCTGTAAGCGTATGAGAAAAAAATGAGACGGATTCGGTTACATTCTAAAAATATGCAGTTCCCAAAATAAAAACACAAACACCACTCGAAAAGTTTGCAGGGACTTAAATTTTAATCAATCTAGAAAAATAGATAAAAACTCATTCGATTGCTATATTGATGAATAAAACATAATTCGTAATGTATTACAGGAATTAATGTAACCATATACAACAAAAACTAAAGTATTTCAATTTGTATATTTAACCCCTTACATTTTTATTAGGATGATTGGATGTATAAACAAAGATTTTAAAATAAAGCTTAATAATATTGTCTCCCCAACTTCATTTGAAGCACAACCACTAAACAGCTGTTGTTTTGAAGTCTGACAGCAATTTTTACACCCCAATGTTCACATAGACACCACATGTCAAGAAAACTTTTTTTTAGTTTCGTACTCAATCGATATTTGTTTAGTAGCAGCAATGGAAGTCCAATGAAGCACTTATAATTGGCTGAACACAACACTAAAAACAGCTGCCGGAGCAAAGCATTATTACTGCTATCATCTTTCTGAACTTTGCCTGACTTGCAGAAGAATTAACTTTAATCCTGACGTTTTTGCAGTATATAATTATTCAAATTGAGTTGGGAAGTCAAGAGATGATTGATGTTGTGATCGTTGGATTATAAGCTTAAAGCGAAGTTTTGTTTAGAAGCTTATTAGTAGACGTTCCTTTACTGTAATATCTTATTATTAATTTGATTTATTGGGCACCAACCAATTAAGTCCAAGGAAATTAGTAAGATAGTATTATCAACTTTTTAAATTAAATAGTTCTCGCTTGTTTTCCTTTCGTTACTTTCACTCAAAGTTTAATTTATATAATCATATCTCAGCTATTTTTTTGTGTTTGATATAAATGACAATAAGTTGTTCCTACTTGTTAATAAAAAATGACATGATTTATATATTATTTTATCACGAATAACAGAATCAATAAAATTAAGTTCCCGTTTGTGGTAAAAGAAGTGAATAGAAAAATAATAAGCACCGTTGTCAAGTTAAGTTAAAGTAGACAATCAGCTTAAAAAAATAATAGGAACACTCATTTAAGTAAAATTTTAAAATTTTAATATAAAAATAAAAGAATTTAAAAACAAATGCAATATTTGTTATTAATTTTACTACATACGTAGCTTTTAACACGTAACATAATATTTATTCCTTTACAACTTTCCAGTCTGAAATAAAATGTTTTTCACCCTAGACTTTCATGTACCTAGTTTTGAAGATTTTGCTGTAGATAACTTTATATTATTCATTAATAAATTTAATCTTTACAACTTTCAATTTTTTTTTACTTTTTTTGTACTTAATGGTTAAGAAAAATGTTTTTTAATGTTAAAGGGCTTCTCTTAAAAAACTTGCTAAAAACCTCTCATTGAATGTATTGGGATAAAAAGGAATTTTCTGAAAGCAATAAAAAATGAACGGATTATTCTCAAGAAAAAGAGAAGGGGATGAAGCCACAAAGTTTTCCTCGAAAGGATTCCTTGAAATCCACTCATGCAAATATAACAAACAGCAGCTATGCAACTGTATCCGCTAAAAATGGGCATTCTAGTTCTAAAATGGAAATGAAGAATGTATTTAATGCAAAACCAACCACAACAATCAATATAAAGCTGCATGTTTTTTTCTATTGGTGAAATATATTTAAAAAAAAAACAATTTTAGATCATAAAGCAATTTTTAAAAGGTTTTCTGTGTCAATATTTTCTAATTCAGTTAGCAGAGTCATGTTTACTTTTCACTTATACATTAAAGTTTGATACTAAATCAATTCTATTCTTTTTAAAACGTTAATTTTTTAAAGTGCTTATTGGTTAGGAATTTCATCCTGTGGCGGCTCCATATAAATCAGAAGGTTAATTAAAGTAATTTTCATTTACAAGATTTGATAAGATATAATTTACAAGATTTTTTTATTAGCATTTTTTAGATACTCGATACTTTGAACTGAATCAAGCTTGTTTTTCTCCTTTTCGTGTTTACCGCGTGCTTTCCTCGAGTTACAAGTATTGTTTGTTCACCGCGCACTCCCCCCCCGCAGTGTTACTGAAAAGTAACAAATCGCTTCATCGGCTTTGATGTTATTCCAAAACAAAAGAAAGCAAACAGATTATTAAATAAAAAAAGAGCTGAACATAAATATATTTAAAAAAAAAAAACTTGTTTTGAATATTTTAAGTGGAATATTTGATGTTTAAAATAGTTAATTTTTATAATTATCCTTTGTCATTCAAAAAAAAAATTAATTTAGAGGGTAAAACAAGTAAATCAGTTCAATCAAGTTAAAAAAGAGGGAAATATAAAGTATTAATTTTTTTAATATTTTAACTTTGGCTATTTTAGACTCTTCACAGAATCCTTTCTTTCCATTTCCTAGTATGTATCATCACAGAAAGTTACAGGAAATGTTCTATTCCATGAATGAAAGGACATGAAACACAATGAACTCAATTTCCCTTCAGAATCTTATCAGATTAAATTCAATTATTTAGCAAGATTAAAAATTTCTTGGGTTTTAAAGTAGTTTTCTGAAGGGAAGAAAATAAATACATAACAAAATTTAACAAAAGTTATGTTTTCCTTTACGCATATCTTTATCAAAAGATTTTCAATTCAATAGCGTCGCTTATAAAGTAAAAAACTCAGAGCTTTGACATTTTCTAAACGTTCTCTTTTTAACTATACATGAATAGAAAATTTTAATAACCATATCCGATATAAGAATTTTGACACGTTTCTTTGAAGCAGAGACATGGTTTCTCATTTCTAAGTTTAGTTACTTACTGACAGTAAAAAATAGGATACACAATACACATCTAGTTTTGATACACAGTTATTGTATTAGGAAAAACTTGTTATTTATTGGAACTTCACTAAATAAAATTTTTCTATGTGAAATGTTTCTTATTAAATGTTCAATTCAATATTTCGGACCCTTACTTAAAATTGCAATTTTAGTTCCCTAGAACTGTGATAATTTGTTTCAAATATTTTGTAATAGCCTCTTTTATTGAATCACTTTTTTAATGATCAAGTTCTAATTTAAGCTGATGAAATATATTTTTCGTTTTTGTAAAATTTTCCTTCACATTTATTTAAGTGATGATGGGGCTGGGGTTTGAATTCCAATTCAGTAACAAGATCATTCATATTTTTTTTTCTGGAGGGGATTATTTCAATGTTTTATTTAAAAACTTTGATAAACCATTACATATTAGAAGTATTAACATTGAATAGTTGTTTTCCTTTTCATGAAATGTAGAATATTTTAGAAGCTTTGAAAACTCGTCTCTTTCACTCTGAACTCTGATTGGTGGAATACTTCTTTAACCGATGGTTAGCCGCTGATCAGGTAGCAGTGAATAAGGTCATTTCCAAACTATCACTATAAAACAATTTTGAAAGTTTCATGCAGATATTGTGTTTACAGTGATTTCCTATTCTTGTATCGGTATTCCCATCAGTTCATTACGCATTATGAATATTTCATAAATTCAATTTCCAGCAAGTCTTCATTAAAATACCTAACCGAATTCAATACTGTTTGTTGACTCACATAATAATAATCTATTTCTCGGCACTTATTATTTCCCAATAACAAATCTCCCGTATCCCGGAGTGATTAAGACCCGTTCATAATGATTCTCATAACTGCCGTGCGTGGATTCTTTAGTAATTAGTTTCAGATTGATGTGGGTTTCATAAAATATCTATTGAGATAGTTTCTCGTCTTTATTAAAGACCCCATTGTCATCATGGATGAACAGCTTTGAAAAGAATAGAAAAATATTAGAACTCTTAAAACGGGTGTCTAATTAGCTTTTTTATTTGGAATAATATATTTGAAAAACTTATAAATCACGCATTGTTTAAATTGGGAATATTAAATGTATTTTGATATTAGCATTGGATAGAGAGTATTTATGAATTTATGAATAAAATTGTATCTATACTTATGCGTTTGTGTTAATAATAACAAATCATGTGATATAATAATAACAAATCATGTGATATAATAATAACAAATCATGTGATATAATAATAACAAATATTTATTGTTTAAGTTTTCTTAGCTAATTTGATATTATGACTGCGTATTAGTCTTAAAGTTAGACTTAACTTAGATAAAAGTCTTATAAACTTACACACACTTAAATTTAACTTTTTTACCATATAATATTTTGGTATATAAGTGATAGTAAGGAATATTAACTGAACTTTTTGAAAAGATTACATTTAAAGCTGTATTATTTGAGGAATTTGGTTATTTGGGAGAGAATGGGGGGGGGGAGAGTATTTCGACACGGATGGGATTCTTTGGTTTATGTTGAGAAAAATAACAGTTAGTGTCATCCAAAGTGTCACAACAGTGATTCAAAAACTGAATCTATCTCGTCGAAAAAGCCTGACATTTCAACCCTAATCGGCTTGCATTTCTGACCTAAAACTTTTATCTTTAAAATAAACTGGTTAGAAGGCATGGTAAGAACCGTACCATGAATCATAAAACGTATCACCAAATTATTAGATTAAAAATTTCATGACTCCATTTCGTAAAGCTTATAATTCTGTAATTTCTCTCTTAACAGATAAAAGAAAATAATTATCTATTTCAAAAACTAAAAATAGTAATAATGTTTAACTTTATTTTCTGAATAAATTCGTCTTATACGAAATCCATTGAGAAGTTTTACGTTTTTTTATATACTTAAGAGTTCAATCTGAGGTCCTTTTAGTTTTGGAACCTATAAAAATCTGAAATAAAATTTAGTTGGTGATTAAACAATGCACAGCAGTTTCTACTTACCAAAAGAACAATTATTACAGGGCAGATAAAGATATAGTCGTAGTAGTCCCTTTTCTGCCATGGACATCTGTTAAAAGAAACATTTTGTTGAAAAAGAAACTGTTTCTGTATCAAGATGTTTATAAATGATTAGTAATCTAGTAATATTCAAAACTTTTAAACACACGTTTTCATGAAACTTAATACTTAGTACCTATGTGATTTTTTTAATAGCTAGTACAATGTAAAGAACCCTGATAATAAGGAATGAATAACCATCGTTTAAATCTCCCTTAGAATGCATTCTAAGGAATATTCTATGCCAGAAAATGAGCCAAATATTTAAGGGACTTGAATTACTACAATATGAATCCAGCTGCATAACATTATTCCTTGCTTCCCTACATAACAATGATAACAACTTCTCCACTAACGACCTTTCTCTTGTTACGGATTACCCTTCCCATTAGTTCGCTTCATTACAATAGAAGATATCAAGATTCAGAACAAGAAAAGGGAATAATATTTAGTTCTTTTACGAAACCTAGAGTTACATGGAAAACCTAAGGTAATTAGTATTATTTATTAAGGTAGTTATTATTGGTTTTAAATGTGATATAAATTAGCAGTTATGAGATTGATAAATTTTTATCAGTTTATTTTAAATGAATAGGTATCCTACTAAATGGATTTGGTGTGGAACCAATGTGAGTTATATTTATGTTATTGTTTTGAATTACGCGTATTAATGTTATATTACTAAAAAAGAGCCACCAAACAAAGTTTTATGTCATTAACTCCTATAATTGTTTTGAAGTGCTTACATTTAAACTTTTTTGTTCGATTTTTTATCCTTAGTAAACTAATGCAGCAAACTTACTATAGTAAATATGAGATGTTATTTGTTTCTTTTCTATATTAAAGAATGAAATAGATTAAAATAAATACCTACCTATATACTTGTTTAATGTTATATCTTGCAGGAGTAATTTCAAACAATAAAACTTAAAAACTTTTAAAACTATTTACTAAATATTTTCAACTGTCAATTAGAAATTACTTTCATGAAATACTATTTTGATGTAAATATACCAAATTCGAACCAAATTTCAGAAAACTATCTTTTACTTGATATAAACAAACCATGTAAATTGGTAAACTATTTACATTTCACGAAGCTTTTTATTATTTTATTTAAAGGTAGTTTATCTAAAAGCTTATTCATCTAACAAGATCTAATATCACGATCATCATTTCGTCAAACACATATATGAAAAGGAAAGGTTGCGGTATTCACAAAGTATTTTGTGTGAGTGTGAAATTTAAATTGAAAAGACTTTTCTGACACTTAATGACAAGATTTTTTTAGATAGTGAAAATGAGTTTTCAAAACGAGTTTATCGAATATATTTAATTGAAAAAACTAAAAACCTAACATATTATGTTAAATATACCCCTTTTAATTCTTATTTTGATCAGGAAATGTAATTTATCATAAATTATTTGATATCATAGCTTATTTTGTAGTTCATTTTTTTGTAAAATTACTAAAGAATTCTCTGTGACACGTGAAACTCTGCTTGAAGCAAACATCTTTTTATCAAACTGGTTTTCTATACCATATATCTTCTTTGATTTATCTTGTCTGATTTTTGACTATCAAGTTTTCATGTCTCCAAGAGAAAGTTATCCTTTGCACATTAAGGATGATTAAATTTCTGTTTTATAGTATTTTGAATTGATTTATTTAATCAATTAATGGGTTTTTTGAAGTTTTCTATTAGTTTTTGCGGTAAATTTCGAAGATGGAGAAATTAAAGAAATTCCTTGATTGTTATTGAAATTCGCAACAGTATTTATTGCAGATATTTTTTTTTTCATTCAGATCGTATTTTACTTGTAGACGTCTTTTATACACTGTATACGGACTTAAATACCCAGAACTATAAAAACTTGTAGTTAATTATTTTTTTCATTTCCTCCTACAGTCGTATCATTGCTCATTTTAGCCTAGCTTTTGTTTCTAAAGGGTTTGAATTCAAGTAGGAAAACAAAGATTAGAAGTCTGTTAATTAACATTTTTTAGGTAACTTTATACGACTTGCATTACTAAATTAAATTGGTTACTGTTTTTTGAGAGTATATAGGGTTTGCACTTAAACAGAAAAATCAAGAGTGTAAGCATGTTAAAAACTTTATAGAGAACTTTATACGACCTTTATTACTATTTTAAATAAGTATAGTTTACCGCAAAAATGTACAATGATGAATTTAAAAACTCATAAAAATTAAACACGCCTTAACACTTGCAAATTATGAAAAAAAAAAAGGAAAATATCTTCCACCTGTAAAATTAAACCAAACTATAAATCAAACAAAAGCTTTTTTTAACTATATTTACTGTTGTCAAAAAGAACAGCTTAAAAGGAGATGGCATTCGAAGTACAGTATCTTTTTCAGGAGTGAAAAAGGTTTCTTAGAACGAGTTTTCTATAAATTTTAAAGAAGAGCAACATCGCTAAAGCGGCTTTTCCATATGAAAGGAGGCGCCCCTTTGTTAAATTTTTTAAAGCGGGGTGTAAAATGCACTTGGTCATAGAAACTCCCAACTCTCCTTCGGTAACTAAATAACCGACCCAACAACTTTAGCATTGATCTGCACTTTGAATTGAAAACTCGAAAGGAAGTTTCGTACAGTTTCCTTCACGGGGTAAAGTTTAGTCATTTATAAAAGTTAAAATTCCACACTTTCTTCTAGTTTTTTTACTCTCTAAACTAAACTCTTAATCTTTCATAAGACAAACTGTTATCTTCATACCTGTCAGAAAGTTAGTTTGGCGTTCTATTGTATTTTGTATAGTTATGAATCTAAGCAATCTTAAAATTTTTTCTTCCAAAGCCCATATTTGAAATTATAAGGTATTTTATTTAACTATTTTAAATTAACTTTTGGTTTCTTGCTTGATCAATATTTGAGCTTCTCAGAATGATTGTCGCTAAGTCCAAAATCATATACAATAAATAGTCGGCTTTCAGGAGAAAGGCACTAAGTCACTTTTTGAAGAATCTTTAGAAAACGATAGAACGACGCGAACAAATAGGCAGATTACCCAAGTTAAATAAAATACTTCTAAGAGTTTTCTACTTGTTTAAGTTAAATTTAATAAAAATTTGAAATTTTGATGAAATAGTCAAGTTTTCTAGCAAAAATATTCGATTGTTTTTTTAACCTGAAAAAATCAATATAAAATTTCATAATAAGTTAAAACTGTAAATAAGTATTTCACTGTTCGTCATTTAGATGTCCTCCAGTATTCGTGGAAGTAAAAATATGACTTTTTTAAAGCTGCATGCCGTTTTACTGATATTACAACATAATGATTTTTTAAAAATATTTCTGCAGGACTTTTTTGTTTGTGTCGTACTTATTGAAAATATGCGCGAATTATCAAATAATCAAACGAGGATTCAAACATTTCAGCACTTAAAGGTGCATGTAGGTTTTCGCATTTTCAGACAATTCGAACCTTTTATGATTATTATTACTTACCCCTGAGGTTCCAGTACATCTTGTATAGTATTACCAAAGTGCCCTTTCACACCTGCCCATGTGGCTGCAATAACTGCTGGAATGACTAAAGAGATAAAATAAAAACATTTTTATTGTTTGAAGCAAACATCAATGAAATTTAAAAGGTTTTTTTTTTTTACTTTTAAGATATAATTTTCCCAGCTGCTTCCGATTAAAAACAAAATTTTTGGACTAATGTTCCAGGCTTACAAATGTGGTTAAGACCGCAACCCTTCCAAAAGTGGACATTTCCCCTCGAAGAAGCTTAGCAAAAACGTATGATTTTGTCAAAACTAAGTGGAACTGTATAACAATTTTTGAATTTCCAGAAAAAAGTCTGAAAAAGGCGATGTTATGTTTTTATAAATCCATCCTCAGATAAAGGTAACATCAATTCAGGATTTAAACATTTGAAAGTAAAATCTTAAACGTCATAACACAACAACTCTATATCTCCAAAGAAACTCATTCTGGTAAGAAAAGAAAACGGAATCCACCAAATATTTCCTCCATCCTCAACCCCCCCCCCCGAAATCTCCTCTGAAGCCTCATGAAAGAGCTAATGCGTTGCTTTCATTTTATGGCCTTCTAAACCAGAATAAAAAAACCCTACAGAAAAGCAAACTGTTTCCTTTTACAGCTAAAAAGCGTGTGTTATGTCGTTTCGTAACAATTTTTGATGGACTATTTCACCCCTCATATTTGATCTGGTATTACTCGAGACACTACATGAACTATTTCTTGTACTAGAGAAGACAAGCACGTTGGATTTAGATGTCACCATCAAGTTTATTTTTTGTTATACGTATACAGATTTCTAAACCTTCAAAGCTATTTCCCTCAGTTTTTTTAAGCTGAAAGACATGGAAAGCTTAAAATATTCACCTTGCAGAGTATTTCAGATAAAAAATGTCGACCCCATTGGTCACATATTTCAAACTTTACATTGAATCTTACGGGTTGGGATCATGATTACTGTGATAAATTTATTTAGTTAAGCGTATTTTTAGTAAAATGAAGTGTGTTTTTAAATTCTTTCTTACGCCTTCTAATGAATGGTTATGATTAATAATGATGTTCTAAAGAAAAATACCTGGCAATTCGAAATGGGTTGAAAAGTAATTTTATTCACCATTACTTTGTGCTACAAAATTTCTTAAAAATTTTCATTGTTTAACTTTTTCATGTATGGAGCTCCTAAATTTTTAATACTTATTAGTTAATCATGCCGCGTTAGAATGCACCTTGCACCTCAAATCTTTCAGTCACTAAACCAAAAATAAAGGCATTGTACGCCTTACCTTTTAAGGCTGTTGTGGCAAGTTCAGTTTTTATTTAAACTTATCCTATATATATCCCAAAGAGGATTAAACCCCCCTTAATAACTCAAAAATGGATATGCATAAAAGTAAGCCGCAATAAAATAGAAGACATCTATACAATAAATTTGTGATAAGAACAATTAAACTTTATAATAAAAAGATTCAAGCTGAATTAATTTGTGGTAAAACATTTGAGTTGTGATAATCAAAGTTATATTATGTCTTGCTGTATAAAATTGAAGTTAAAGAACTAAACTTCTACTACAAGTTAATTAAAGTTCTTTAATATGGATAATTCTATGGAGTAAAATAAAATTTAACTATATTTTACAGTTACGTGTTAGTATTTATATATTTTTACGATTAACTAAACAAGGGGTCGTGAAAATTAAATTAGATTTGAAAACCGAATTAGTTATGGACTACGAGAAAATGCATAGAAATGGCATAAAATTAATCAATCAAATAAAAAAGTCATACTATTCCTACAATAAGTTCTAATTATAACAATTTTATACCGTCAAGAGATTAGTTAATTTGCTCTTTTAAGTATTTTAAAATCTACTGATAGAAAAATTTAAAATAAACGTTTTAAACAATCATATTATTGAAAAAAATTTATACTATGGTTAGTTAAAGAGGAATAACAATAACTTGCCCCATCCAATGAGGGCGTAGACGTAAATCTTGATGTTGTCCACAGTGAATGTTTTCACGACCAAGATGAAAAGGTAAAGTCCCTCAACAAACATCCAAAAGAAGTTTGTACCCATCAGATATGTAAGGAAGATGGTTAAGAAGCAAGCTATCTAGAAAATATCGAGGAAAAACTATTTTTATCAAAAGAAGAAATTATTAAATAATACCTTCAATAAATCCCTAAGATATATTGAACCCAAATGTATTATTAAAAAAGGCATGTTTTTGAGTTAAGAAAAAATGAATAATTAAGATGTTATATTCATTGATTTTTAAAGTTTATGATATACAGTTACAAGATTCATCCTTGTTAAAATGCTTCTCAAAATAACTTGAACTAAGAAAATAAGTAAACACGATCCTTTAAAACCATGCAATTTTGTAACTTCATTAATATATTGATGTACTGAATTTTTTTACTTTTTGAGAAGTAATATCAAAACTTAAAATAAAGAAAATATACTTGGGTGCATTCCCAAATCCTGAAAAATCTATGTGACTATCATATCTCTAAATTTATAACTTTGTAGAATACTTACTCGACTGGAGACATAATTTTGACTCGTCTGCAGCTTAGCCGTTAAAATCCAAGTTATGTCCAAGAGAAGGTAAGTGAACATAAGATTGGCGTGAATGGTATTTCTTAAGCAACGCAGGTCTCTGAAAAGAATGAGGTATCAAACCTTCCACCCTCTGAACAAAAACCAACTAAAATATTCTTATTTTCACGCGTTACTTTTAATGTTTGTACGAGGAAATAAATGTGGGAAGGAGCGATAGTTTGGTAAACTTTGTGTAACTTGTTTTAATCAATATTACTCTACATTTTAATTAGCAGTAGGTAATATATTATTTACATTTTTCACTTACACCCCAGTTTTCCTGGAAATAGTGAATGGGAATGAAACTAGTTTGTGAGTTTGTTTCGTGTGAAATCAACCGGAAAATCGTAGTTCTGAAAATTATTTCAGTATTTTTAAAAGTAGGTACTACTTGTATTATCTAAATTTTTTTATTAGCCTGTGCAAACCGGTTGTGTTACTGAATGGCGACCAATTTAATCTTAAAATAAATAATTTCTGCTTTTATTGAAAAATCGCTAAATTACAAACAAACGGTAAGATTTTCAACCAGGCATGAACATTTCAATACTTTTTTTTATTAAATGAGTCATCTAGATTTTATATCCAAATGCATCTAAATAGTTTTAATATTTTCTGAAATATATTGCTTAAAAGTTAATGCTTTTTGCCGTTTTTCTTTTGTTGAAAAAATGAACTTTTTAAATTAGAGCAACAAATAGTTTTAACAAGAATGTGAAAATATGAGATCTAAAGTTACATATCAGAAACTGGTTAATCTATGCAAAAAAAATAATAAAGCTTAAAAATAAAAATACTTTATAAATTACTTAAATACATATTCTTTTATAAACATCCTCCCATAGAAATTGATAAGAATAGAAAATTTCGATTTCAAATTAATAGCTGCTATTATCAACCCATCCGCTTTTTAGTCGGATAACTCATATAATATAAATAATATTATGACTAAAAAGGATTTTGGAAAATAACCTTTCTGGTTAAATTTTCTTGTAGCGAGCTCTCCGACAAAACGGAACTCCCAGGGGAATTTCTTACCCATTTTCCTGCTTTAAGTTTATGAAAAAACACTTTCCAACTTTTCAATAGATGGATAATACTCTACTTTTCTAAGATGAAGGTTCTTTTTAAAACTTATTAATGAATTGAAAAATAAAATAAACATAAAATAACTACTTCCTCTACCAGTTGCCACTTTATAATTACCTTAGTTGAGTACCTCGGTGAATATCCTGTTTATCGTTTGTAATTCACAAATGGTTAATCGATTAATCGATAAAAGAAGGAAAACTAAAGCTTCACTTATTTGCTTAAAGTTCTTAATGCACTTTGTATAGGTTCTTTTAACTTCAACAAAATCTAAAAGAGAAATATTTTCTGGTACGTTATTAAAAACGCAAAGTACTACCACGTTTTGGTACAATATTTGCGGTTCATTTATTCCATTACCATAACCGAACAATTTCAATATCCACCCGAAAACACATATATTTTTGCGAAACCAATTACCACAAACACTAGAACCACCGAGTGTAGCACGAATCGGAGCATAAAACCCGACACGACACTTTGATGTCAACCTTTTGTGGTGGACAAAAGCATGCCTTCCCTCACACAAATCTTCTCTCAACACTAGACGAAAGTTACGAGGGCCGGGCTCAGGAAAGCCTAATATTTACGAAATTAATCGAGCCCTGTTCATAATTTAACCTAAGGTGAGTCAAGCATTCATACTTTGCGTGTGAAAGTCAGCAGAACTCCTATTTGTCTTGTGAAGAGAGGTAAGGGCATGGATATTTAAGAGGAGAAGAATACACATAGAGGTACTATGTCACAAAATGTGTTAAGGGGCATTTTTGGCAAAATATACCGATGCTAGACACTCGAAGCTTAGTAGTATGATAGAAGTCCTCACTTAGAATATAAAACTTTAACTTGTTTATTATTATTTAAAAAAATCTTCGGCTAAAACTTTGAGCTAAAGTATATTAAAGGTTCTAAAAACTAAAGTTCTTACTTTTGAGTATAATGTATTCTAAAGAAGCATTTTTTATCCTTAAAACACCATTTATCAATACTGACAAGTTAAAGATACCTCCCAAGTAGTCAAGTATAAGAATAAAGAATTCCAATAAAAAAATGTGTTTAAATCGATTTAAAATGTCTATAGAAATTCTTTGTTTTGAATTTTGTTATTTGCGTTTGTTTTATTGCGTTAAATGGGTGATTTTGCTATGATTTCAGATAAAAGTGGTATTATCAATAAAAATCATGTAACCTTATTATGTTTATTAATTAGGGGTTAAATGGTTTTTTACCACAAATAATAGGCTTTAAAGACACATCTTATGTAATACGAACGGTTATTTTTTATAAGATTTTCATTAAGGAATAAAATGAATAACATTAAAAAATCTTATCTTTTCAATATATTAATTTATCTTTTTAAATCAATATAACATAGTTAATTTGAAACATATTTAACTAATTGGTTCGTAATGAAAAACATTCCCAATAGTAAGTTTAGATAACATACGTTAAATAGTATTAGTAATGCATAATAAAACAAGCATGAAACCAAATACGATTATGCAGCTTATAAATTAATACTAAATTTCCATCCTTTTCTAAATTAAAAAATTATACAGTTATATTTTGCGAATTTCCTTATTAGTATCATTATATATCTTGCAAGCAAAACAACATTTAAAAGCAACCCCCATAGTAATTGTGGGAAAAACTTTATTGCACCCGTATTTTTCCGAAATTAGAATACATAGATTAAAAAAAACCCCTTTTAGTTCCAAAGAGCTCCAGGAATATCCGCCTTTAATAAGCTTTCTTTTATATCCCAGCAAAATATGGCTCCCAAAAACTTCAGATAATAACTATGCAAAAAACGCACAATTTATGATTTTCCCCGGACCATGGGAATAGACAATTACTTTGAAAAGGTTGTTTGTTAGACATCTATTCCTTGAAAATCGAAAAGTTCGGCAGTATTTTAGCGACAAATCCACTTAGCCATTATATATTTTTTGCACTCTTTGTAATTGTTTTGCAGATGATGGCTTTTGATTTTCATTAGTGCTACCCAGTATTGCATTTATATTAGTTTTTTTTATCTCTCTAAGGGGATTAACCCGATGCGGATTAGAGAGGAAAGAAAGGGCTGTTTCTAAATGCATGCTGTGGCAGAAATGCGTGTCAGCGTGACGAAGATTAGTAACTGTAACCACTGTCACTGTAACCTTAACGTGTGTATATAAGTCTGTACATAATTTTATTTTAGACTTCTTCTTATTATCTTTTCTCATCTCAATAAAGATCAGTTAGTTTTACTGACTTTGTTTTCATTTCATGAAGAGAGTCCTTTGCTTCTTTGGGGATAAATATTGACAAAGAAAATGGTGCCGAAACCCGGGAGAATCCCTGCTTAGATGATTGGATGTAGATTAGAAGAAATATTTGGGAATGATTACGGAGTCAGGAGAAGCTAAGATCGAGAAGTCGGAAGCATCTGACAAGATTGAGAAGTCGCAAGATTCTGAAAAGATTGAGAAGCCTGAAGAACTTGATAGAAAGATGTCAGAAGAATCTACAAGGAAGAAGAGAGGTGTGATTCGAACGAAGGTAACTAATGCTATCAAGAAGATCGACGATCTATTGGGAAAAGATGTTTTTGATCATGAAATTGTTTCTGATCTATTTGTTTTGCTCTCGGATTACAAGAATACCTTACTGAAGTTAGATGCAGTGATTGAGAAAGAAACTGAATTGGAAGATCTCGATGCAGAATTTCAACTAGCATTAGATTATCAAGAAAACATTGAACTCTGCCTTAGACGGACAGATAGAAGTTTGAAGAAATTTAAAGCGAAAGAAGAAGATTTGAAAAGGGAACCTGAATCTACAAAAAAAGACTGTACCAAGCTACCCAGGATCGTGATTGACAAGTTTTCTGGCGATGTTTGTAGATTTCAGGAATTCTGGCCTCAATTTCAAGCAGCTGTTCACAACAACCCTAGTCTGGAAGAAATTGAAAAATTCAACTATCTGAAGAGCTTGCTAACAGATACAGCCGAGAAGGCAATTAGAGGTCTCCCGTTAACTGCTGAAAATTACAAGGAGGCAGTTGAGATACTTTTTGAAAGATTTGGAAGAACGGAAGTTTTGGTAAACGCCCATATGCAGAAACTATTGGACGTAGGATGTGTGCGAAGATCCAACGATGTTGCAGGCCTAAGAAGATTTTACGATGACCTTTTAGTCAACACTAGAAGTTTAGAAACCCTTAAAGTTAAACCTGAAAATTACAGCTCTTTATTGATTCCTATTTTATTCAAGAAAATCCCTCAAGATTTGATGTTACAGTTTAATCGAGAGAATCCACGAAGACAAGCTGATTTGAACCTCTTCATGGACTTCATTAGAAAAGAACTAGAAGCAAGAGAGAATACTACGTATTTCTCATCACAAGAAGAAAACGAGAAGCGATCCAGCGAGAAGCGAGCTTCATTTGGCAAACCTGAACCTCGACAACAGAGAACATGGACGGCTAGCGCGATGGTAGCCGCCGGAAGAACCAATTCGTGCCTTTTCTGTACGGAAAATCATGACCTGAAGGATTGTCAGCTAACACTGAGTCAAAGAATGGAAGCATTGAAAAGACAATACAGATGCTTCAAGTGTCTTAAGAAAAATCATCGAAAATTCGACTGCAAAGTGAAAGTAAAGTGTTCCTTTTGCTCAAGTAAAGATCACGAGGTAGCCATGTGCTCGAAGTTCATGAAAAGAGACGAAAATAATGAAGATTCACCAGAAGCAGTTTCAACAGAAAATGTCCTAACATCGACGATCCAGGATTCTACCGAAAAGACATCAAGAGAAAGTACTGTTTACTTTCAAACCTTACGATGCAAGGCTGTTGGAGAAAAGAAAACTGTTGAAGTTAGATTGCTGTTTGACACAGGCAGCGCAAGAAGTTTCATTTGCAAGTCACTTTCCCAAAAGTTACAACTGAAGACGATTTCTAGTGAAAATTTAAAGATTTACAGATTTGGAGGTGGCTCAACGGAAGAAAAAAGAAATTCTGTACAGATTTCCCTGAAAGGTATGAAATTGGACACCTGTTTAAAGTTGAATGTATTGGAAACTGAGAAAATTTGTGCTGACGTTATTAGATGTCCTAATGATAATATTAGAAGAGAGATTGAAGATTTGGGTATGTATCTGTCAGACTACTCGAGATGTGAAACCAAGGAAATTGACGTTTTAGTTGGTGCTGATTACTACTGGAATATAGTAACAGGTAAGATTAAGCGTTTATCCCAAAGCTTAGTCTTAAGTGAAACCAAGTTAGGTTGGGCTTTACTCGGAAGAGTTTCTCATGTAAAAAGACCCAATAACTTAATTAGTGTAATGCATGTTCCCATTTTGGAAGAAGATGATAAACTTTCAAATAGTTTACAGAAATTTTGGGATCTTGAAGAATTGGGAATTAGAGAATCTATAGTAAATAAAAGGGATGAAGAGGCAATAGAGCAGTTTGAAAATTCTATTAAATTTGTAAATGAGAGATATGAAACAAGATTGCCATATTTGTATGATAATTTAGAGATTCCGAATAACTATGATGTTGCAAAAAGGAGACTTTGGAGTTTAGTTAAACGTTTTAGAAATGATGATTTGTTATTTAAGAATTATAAAAGTGTAATTGATGAGTATCTGTCTCTTGGAATGGTTGAGGAGGTTAAAACTAAGGATGTTAGTTCATCAGAGGGAAATGTAGTTTTCTATTTACCCCACCACCCGGTAATTAGGACTGATAAAACTACAAGTTTAAGGATAGTTTTTGATGCATCTTCGAAAACCCCTGGAAACCCTTCTCTTAATGATTTGTTATTATCTGGTCCAAATTTGAATTCAGACCTGTTTGACTTGTTGATCAAGTTTAGAAGTCACAATGTAGCTTTAGTTGCCGATTTGGAAAAAGCGTTTCTTCAGATCAGTTTAGCTAATTGTGACAGAGATGCAGCACGTTTTTTGTGGTTTGATCACATTCCTGAAACTCATGAAGTTTCTGCAGAACCAAAGGTTCTACGGATGACCAGAGTTTTGTTTGGAGTAACATCCAGTCCCTTTCTACTGAGTGCAGTGATTAAGCATCACTTAAAATTGTGTGAATCAGATTACCCCGAAACATGTCAGGTCTTAAATCAATCACTGTATGTTGATGATTTAGTGAGTGGTGCCCTAAACCTAGATGAAGCTTTAAAACTAGCAACTGAGGCTAAAGAAATATTTGCAAAAGCAAATATGTCCCTAAGAAAATGGCAGAGTAACTCTGTTGAGTTGAAGGATAAGTTAAAAGAGTTGAACTTTTTGGTTGTTCCTGATAATTTAGATCCAAATGCTGTGTTTAAAATTCTAGGTTTAATATGGGACACTGAACAGGATAAGCTCGGCATAGAGCAAAGAAACCTTCTACAATTTGTAGAAGATTCAGATGTTACAAAAAGAAAGGTAATTCAAGTAGCTGGAAGAATCTTTGACCCCCTTGGATTGATTACCCCTTTCACAGTTTGCGTAAAAATTCTCTTTCAGTCACTTTGGGAAAGAGGTTTGGATTGGGATCAAAACTTACCTGAAGATCTCAAAAAGGTTTGGGAACGTTGGCGATTAGAATTGCCTTATCTTCAAAGAATATCTATACCTAGATATTATTTTCAGGGTTTAGATTATTTAGAATTCAGTGAAGTTGAACTTCATTGCTTTACTGATGCCAGTGAAAAAGCTTACGGGGCTGTTATCTACCTTAAGTTTAAAACAAATGAAGGAAACTTCAAGTCAACTTTTGTAACTTCCAAAAGCAGACTAGCTCCGATTAAAAGGTTAAGTTTACCTAGATTAGAATTAATGGCTATTCATCTGGAGTTGGCAAGTGGTATGTCAACCAAGTGCTTTCTCCTAGCATTCCGAAGATTCGTTGCCAGACGTGGTACATGCAAGGTTGTGTACTCGGACAACGCCAAAACCTTCAAAGCCAGTAACAAAGAGCTTCAACGCCTGGCAGACGTTTTGAAAGATCAAGAACTCCACAACTTCATATCCGCAGAAGGCATTACCTGGAAATTTAATGTAGAACGAGCCGCTTGGTGGGGAGGATTCTTCGAAAGAATGGTAAAATCCGTAAAAGAGCCACTCCGAAAGATCCTAGGAAAGGCAAGTCTTAATTTCGAAGAACTGACGACGCTCCTATCTGAAGTGGAAGCTGTAATCAACATGCGGCCCCTAACCTATTTGTCAAGTGATTCAGGAGATCCAGAACCTTTAACTCCTGTTCATTTTTTACATTTTGGAAGAAAGGATACGACGAATCCACTACATTTTGTTGAGTTATTTAGCCGTACCCAAAGATCCGACAAGGAAGCCCTCACAAGACGCAAGCTTTACCAAACAAGCCTTTTGAAACAACTTTGGAAACGATGGAAGGAAGAGTATTTACTACAGCTTAGAACAGCATTCCATCTCAAGAATCCGAAGAAATATCAGAACATCAAGAAAGGCGATGTCGTTCTTTTGGAAGGATCTTCCAAGTCCAAACTTCTATGGGACTTGGGTATAGTGGAAGAGATTTTTTTTGGAAGAGATGAACAAGTACGTTCATGTGTCATTAGAACGCCAAAGGGAAACCTACGCCGCCCAGTACAGGCGTTATACCCCTTGGAACTGAGCTGACTTTCATTTATTTATTTTTTTTGGACTTTAGGAAAGCTCCAGGTGGGGAGTTTGTGGCAGAAATGCGTGTCAGCGTGACGAAGATTAGTAACTGTAACCACTGTCACTGTAACCTTAACGTGTGTATATAAGTCTGTACATAATTTTATTTTAGACTTCTTCTTATTATCTTTTCTCATCTCAATAAAGATCAGTTAGTTTTACTGACTTTGTTTTCATTTCATGAAGAGAGTCCTTTGCTTCTTTGGGGATAAATATTGACACATGCAGGCACTTACTTGAAGTATATGAAGATCCATAATGCTAGCGTGAGAGCGATTAGAGACAAACCGTAACCAACGTAGTACACTGTGACTGCATCCCGCATGTCCCACAATACCTGAAAATAGTTTTAGTTCCATTACGTTTATTATTATCCAGTATTATTATTAATATCGACTTCCTGAATATTATATTTCTCCCTTCATTGAAGCATGTTATTTTATTCGTTATCCAACTTGAAGCTAATATGATTTATACTATTTGTTAAGAAGTTTTACTTTTCTTATTTATATTTTTATGTATATTACTTGACCTTTTTCATTTCTTCTTTTTGTAATCTTAACGTAAATTTATAACTCTTTTGCCTTTTACGGGACTTTTTTAACATTTCACTTTGGTTTTATATATGTTACTGCCTTGTGTTTTTGCGAAAGTTTTTGTTTGGTATTATTATTATTATTATTATTATTATTATAATAATTAAAATAAAATATAAAAGTAGTGTATTAATAACAAATTTATAGTTAAATAATTCTATTAACAATAGGAGTTGAGTTACGGGTATGGTTGTTGTAGTATGAGGTAACAGGGCAGCAATGTTATTAGTGTAGTATTGACAGTTATAGTAATAGCGGTATAGTAGCAGTAGTATGTAGTAGTGGGGGTGGTAGCCGTAGTATAATGATGATATTTGCAATAATAGTTGTAATAGTAGTTGAAGGATGTTTGAGGGAAATATATAATATGACCGTTGAAGAAAAATCTAAAATTTCCTCACCTGTAAATAATCATCTTCTATTATTTTTAGAGGTTTACATGAGCGATAGTTAGACCAACTTGACCAACTGGCGTTACCCAAACATTCTCTACTCGCATTTCCTGTGAAAAAAAAAATTAAATTCTTCTTAAAAGTGAAAAATTAAAAATAAATTCTGATGCTTGAAAGTTTTATGAATATTAAAATTTATAGCAAGCGAAAAGTTTGATTCTTGCTTTGACTCCTTTGACTTTTTGTTCATTTTGGAAACGTTATATAGAAAATTTAAAATCATAGTATCGAGTAACTTTGTAAGAAACATAGAGAAGAAATAAAAAGGGAGTGAGAATTCCAATCGACCATTCTGGCTATGAGTTTGGTGCCTTATCGCATGCTTAGAAATTAATCCCGTGGGGAGCCTAGTGGTTAAGGCATCGGCTTCGGGATCGGAGGGTCCCGGGTTCGATTCCCGACACCGCTGAAGACCCACCGAGTATAAGTGGAGTACGTGCTCGTTAAATCTGTGAGTCCGAAAGTCCTGTGGTCCGTCATGGCGCAGTTTACCACGGGTCCAGGTGTCTGGAGACTATTTCCCTCCCCTTCAGAGCATGGCAAAATTGTGGAGGTGGTGATAGATGGTGGCGACATCTATCATCCGAGGCTTAAGTCGGACTCGTGCCATTTCATGGGCCTCACTTTCTCAGGAGCCGCACCCCCTTTGCCTTAAATCCTGTACGCTTTGCGGATGGAGCTTGGATATTCCAAGTGGCATAAGAAACAACAACAACAGAAATTACAAAAGTATTACAGGCATGCACTAGCGCTTGATGACAAAACGCGACCCAAGAATGCACGCATTACAACACTGCACGTCATAGAAGATCAGCAGTGAAAAAATGTTTCAGTATGTCCGCCAGCATTTGACGTTGGTTACTTGATGGCGGTCTTTCTGTCTTTAAGATTGCCATTGATCATTCCTCACTATCTTTCCTCTATGGTTAAGCATATCTTCTGCACTCCAAACCAGTCAACACCACGATTCACCTTACTATGACCGAAGTTTTACAAGTACTTTCAAGCTTTAATCACTTATCAGAAAACGGGATTTCCTTTTATGTTACCAAATATTTACTTCTCATTTATAACTGGCACTATTTATTTATATCGAATTTTAAGATTCAAAATGAGACTTTCTTGGCCCGATAGAAACTACATCGCCTACCAAACATCAAAGTTGTTTGAACATTTAATATCGGAAATGGTATTGACGTTTGCGTTTGAGAGAATCCCAACGATTATAAATTAGCTAGGGAAGTTTCGATTTTCATAAGATAAATACAGAGGAAGAGATGTTGCGGCAATTCTTCCCGCTTATATTGATTTGAAACTGCAAATTCCAAAATCTATTTCCTATGCTTTATGGGAGGAACTTTTCATTCAGGACAGTAGTTTAGTCATGCTGAATATTTCTTTAAAAATATTGCCGTAATATTATAATTTTTTTTTGATTTTTTTATAATTTGGGAAGTAGATTTTTCAGTTATGGGTCACGAAGGCAGATAACGCTAAAAGCTCTTAATATAATTGATTTTAAATCAAAAATCTAGCCGTGTTCTAACTCCATTTTTAAAATGACAAAAACATATTTAATAATTATTATAATTGAAGAAAAATTACTTGGTTCATGTCATAAATCAATCAATTTGTATTTTGGTAATTCTCATATAATTCATTTAAGCTTATGGGTTTAACTTTTTTTACCCAAATTTTTATGTTCCACATTTTTAAAAAATATTTTAGCATTTGAGTTGTTTTCTATTACTTTCCCGAATTCAAAGTTCTCATATATTAGTTTTTGTGAACCTTGGATTTTTGCGAATAAACAAATAACATACCTAAAAAATCAATATTGAATTTGCAAAATAATTTCAACCCAAAATGATAAAACATGCCAAATGGTTGATGTTATTTTGTTCTAGTGAGATAAAAATTAAAGTAATAATAAATTATATGTAAATAACAATGTATATTCTGCATCTTACATGTAATTTTCAATTAATCAATGAGATTTTTTGAAATATTGATGTTATGCAAATCTAGACTCTAGACAAAAATAGGTAAAATTAGTCAAAAGCAATTTAATCATACAACTTGTTAAAAGAATCAAATACAAGGAAAAGAAATTGAAAAAAACCCCTCCATCCCCATAAAATACTTATATTTACTCTCATTCTAAATCTCAATCGTAATCGTATTTCATCTTCGGCGTCGAGAGTCTCATGTCATTCAAGCAGTCCTCAAAAGAGCCTCTGAAATTAATCATGGTTTACGAGCTTTCTTAAAGATTCTTCTCGAGAATTCATACTTTATTCGAAAGGGAGCAGAACCCCTTCGAATTAGGTACGAAACCCATTCAAAGCGTAAGACGCTGAATCGTTCTTTCGCTGAAGGTCGTAAATTTCAGACGATTTATAAGCGGACCTGGAAGTTAAATATGTATGGTTGTTCAAATAAAACAAATCCTGAGTTGTAGGAAAGGACAAAGGATACATCTCGTAATCATTTTGTATTCTGAGATCTGTAAAATGGATAACCTAAATAGTATGTTTCGAATAGACTAGTTTATTTAGTGTGAGTGGTTACACAGTTGAATATAAATTTTCGTGGTAATTTCATGTGTGGAGAACAACTTTTTACCTAGAGTTTATCGTGTTGCACCATAAAGGTATTTATTTCATTAGATTAAGTGTTCTTTCTTATTTTCGTAATGCATTTATAATGCTCAAGTCGTTTTTAAGTTACCGTTTTCAAGCTTGGATTTTAGGATAAGAAGATTTTAAATTGCGGAGCGTAAATTTTTATTAAAATGTTGATTCAAGGCTTTTGTAGATAATTTATAAGGGATTCTGTACAGCCCAATTCCGAGCATAGAGTGCATAAAAAATGTGCGAAGAATTGCACCTCTACAGCTCATAGTTTTCGAGAAAAGTTAAACTGAAATTGTATGACGTCACACACACACACACACACACACACACACACACACACACACACACACACACACACACACACACACACACACACACACACACACACACACACACACACACACACACACACACACACACACACACACACACACACACACACACACACACACACACACACACACACACACACACACACACACACACACACACACACACACACACACACACACACACACACACACACACACACACACACACACACACACACACACACACACACACACACACACACACACACACACACACACACACACACACACACACACACACACACACACACACACACACACACACACACACACACACACACACACACACACACACACACACACACACACAAAAAAAACGTTTATGGAAAATGAGAATATAGGTATGTGCATAGCATAAATTTGCAGACTGGAATGTTAAAAATAATTACCGTCGTGCATATATAAAGTATCACGTAAATTGATATAATAAAGTTTTTTACACACACACAAAGTCATTCATAACTTTAGAAAAAGAGTAGTAGAGTAGTAGTAGAGGTACAATTTCTTGGGCATTTTTTATTCTACGTAAAGGATATGCCTGTGCAGAGTTTGAGTGTTCTTGTTGAAAACCTTGTTGAAGACAAATTTATCCCTTTTCCCAAGTCTTTAAGAAAACACATTTATTCCCGGAAATTTGAAAATTTGTTATTAATTCTTCGTGCGTTTTTTTTTCTCTAGTCCACGTCTATAAACTTGCGTTATATTGATCAGCATAAAAGGAGAAAAAACGTAGAAAAAGTCACGATGGTCAAAGGAAGGGAGATTTATTCCATCCCTCGTGCTATCATTTTTCATTTGAGGGACACTCACTTGTAACAAACTGAAAAACCACAGGAATCTATTTCATGAAGAGTTTTTCCCAGTATTTCCAGAGAATTAATTAATGGAAATTAAGTCAACAGTAGTTTGGGAAGGATTACGAAGATTAAAGTCAGAATAAATTATTCAAATGAATTCAGATAAGTATATTAAGAGAGAAACTACTCTAGAGGGATTTTTTTTGCATGAAGTTTCAAAACTATTGACGAGTATATTTAAAAAAAAATACACTTCCTTGAGTTTTTGTTTCATTAAATTACCCCTTTCTGAATAATGTTTCCTTTCCCTGAAATTGACTAAAGGCTGTAATTTAGGAAAAGCAACACAGTTTTCATGAGATATTTTAGAGTGACTAGGTATTTGTACTGAGTCACCTTAGTACAATGTCATTTTTACGAACTCCTTTTTTAAATATTCTAATAGTTCATAAAATAGAAAAACATTTAAAAATCCTACTTATTAAAGTAAGTTTCTCCCCCCTCCCATTTAAATATTCTACTTATAAAAGAACATTGCCCACAACAGCACAAAAGTCACAATGATGTCACTATAACGTTTCTGAGTGTCACACTTGTCACAAATCTATCAGTGAACGAAATGCGACTTAACTTGGAAGTCACACAGTGACCAGAATTAAGTGACAACTCTGCACCTTCACAAGGAAGTCATCGTGTGACTTGTCACAACTGTACCTTCTCAGCGAAATCCCAGTGAAGTCAAAAAGTGGTCACAGATTTCGGTTACACATTCCGGATATTCCTCTGTCACACCGACTTCCCATCGACTTCACGTTCACACTCATGACTCCAATCTGATCGTCACAAAGAAGTTACAATTTGGTCACCTGGTTGTTAACTAGTATTGCATAATAAGCAACACAATTACTTTGATACTCACATTAATTAATCAATATGTGAAATTAAAAAATTTATCAAAGATTTGGAATTCTTTCCTTATTAAGAGCGAAAAAATTTTTTTTGTGGAAAATTTAGTAGAAAAACTCGCTTTGAAGCTTTTCTTACACTCTTGATCTGTAGATACTACATACGAGGCTTAACTAATTTTAAATAGGAAATGTATTTAATTATCTTTTTGGCAATTTGTTAACTCACAAAATGAGATAATATAGGCATTTAATACAGAAATATGTGCAAGATTCACGTATTTTAAATAAACCTAGTGACCAAATATTTGTTATCAAAACAAATACAGCACTTAAAAAAGGTTTTCCATCGACTACAAATGAAGAGATTTCTTAAAAAAAAAAGGATTCCATACTGCTCCCAGGCGTCTCTCCCTGAGAAATGCTGACTGCAATAACTCAATAGCCGTTGACATTAATTGGATTGCAGATACCTCAGCTCTCTTTATTAAAATGAAGGACTCGTAAAGTTAGAGGTACGAAAAAGAAGAAATTGATTTATATATTTTTAATTTCATTATATCGACCGCTGGGTTTTAGTAATTTAATTTATTTGTCGGAGATTTATTATCTTTTTTTTCCTGTTACATTGTTGTCCTGATTTGTTTACTGAGTAAAAGGGGTAAAAATTCAATCACTCCTGAAGAACCCTATGCTTCGGTAAAATTTAAAACCACTCTTTTATCATCGTAATTTTGGTTTCCGAAGCACGGGGTTTAATGGTTTTGTAAGTTCGAGAGTGTATTATAAATATTTTTGCCTTAAAATCTCAAAGGCCCGAATTTTCAAAGAGTTTTGGTTTGCGCGGAATTTTATTTTTATTTTTTGCTATACTCCCTTTTTTGTACAATGAACTGCTTTGAGTGTGTATTTTGTGTGGTAAAAATATCAAGCGTAATTTTTCCTTCAAAGGATAAAAATAAGTATAGCTAAAGTATTTTTTCTTTCAAAAGTTAAATTTTGTATTCTCACTCTAATGCTTTGAAGGCTTATATATTTTTCTTTTTTGATAGCTTTATAATTTTTTTTTAAAACAAAAGTTTCTACAGCATGTTCTTGTTCATATTTAAGAGACAGTCAGGTTTCTTTCACCTTAAAAAACTACTATATAGTTTTGGCAAAAACTTACCTTTTATTATTTAAAAACCAATTAAGAAGTAAGGTTAAATAAGCTTAACTAAGACAAACACTCATACTCATAGAAAAATTTAGTGACGAGTCCTTTTTACAAGTCCTAAATAATTCATTTAATACCACATTTTCTCCATAAAAAAAGCTTCTTTATGAAAAAAAAATGGATTTTTCTTCAAAAACTCTAAATATTATACCTAGCTTTGTTTTAAAAATTTTTGTGAAGTATTGAAAATACGCATCAGTATTTTTCTCAATAAAAATCAAGGCTCGTAGAAACCATATAACTAAGCTTTTAAATCAATGAAATACTTACATAAAAAGGAATAATCCTCAATACAAGGTTTCACTAAACTTTTTACAAGGAAATAAATTTCGTTCTTTAATTATACCGACGAAAAGAAGACAGAAGGTTTTCAATGCTTATTTCCTTTGCGGTACTAGAACACAAGTCGAAATTTGGATGAGAAAACAAAACATTATCTTGTTTTCAGTGTTCCTGATTTCAATAAAATATGCTAGTTTCAATGTTTTTCCTTAAAAAACTAATTTAAAGTAACACAATACTTCACTACTGCAGTTTTCTGAACTGTTGTGGAGATTTTTTACCAATATTCGTAAATACTCCTGTCGCTTCAAGGCCCTTCCAAATTGATTGTGCAATAAACTCGATGTTGATTATTTCAAGGCCGTATTATTCTTGGACCTGCTCTTCATCATATTCTGGCTCTATTTACGGAAAACCCATTTATTAGGATATATAGTGGATGTCACAGGGAAATCAATATAGGGTGCATCTCAGACTTTTGACGCCCCACCCACAGTAACTAAAAAAGGGGGAAAGATCACACAAACTAAACAACAAAAATTATTTTCTGTCTGCTATAAAACTCTTAGATAAAAGTTTTGATTGTCTCAAAGATGACATAGGGTTGGATTTAGAAGAAAATAATTCATTATTTTTTCATGGTAGAGATAGTCTAAATATTTGAGGAAATAAGAGGTACACTGTTCTATTTTAATAAGAACATTTAGATGTTGAATCATCAAAAATATGTTTCCTTTATCTTTTTTAAAAAATAAAATTAAGTTGATTTTCAAAATCTTTTTTGTTTATTCAATTTTATAACAGGCTTCAGTTTACCTAGGGCTGCCTTTTTTCAGTCCAAAATAACTAAGAAAAAAATGTGTTTTATGGTGTGAAAACTTATTATGCACACATCTGACTACTATTGTAATTCTTTCTTTTTTGATTATCACAAATTTCATTAATAAGAATATTAATCGAAATATAAGTCTTTTTTTTAAATCTGGAAATATCAGCTGTAGTTTTTGTAAAAATAATAAAAGAGAGCTAACTTCAAAATGTAACTTGACGCCCAAGATAAACTATTTTAACCAATAACTAGCCGCATCATTCTCCTGACTGGTTTTTGAAAATAGTTTCCAACAGGTATTATTGATATCGCCTCTCACCCAATCAAGTAACCAAACTTAAAACTAAATATTATTCAAATGAAGTGCGGTGATCATAGGTGTACACGAATCTCTCCTACATTAGGTGTATTCAATGGCTATTTATACAAGTAATGGAATAAAGATGCACGAAGAGATTTTTTCATTGACTAAACTCAGATTTCATTAGGGGAAGGTTGTCCTTAATTTCAAGGTAGGTTAATTGAACCCTCCACTGGGTGATTTAAACTTCAGGGAAATTAAGGTAATTAAGTCTACGTTAAATACTACTTGCAATTACCCTCTTTCCTTCCTGTTTAGAACATTTAAAGAGACCATTCATATTGATTTAAGTTAACTTTACCATATTTGTGTACATTCTTAATACTTAAGTATAAAAAGTTTTTTTGGTCAAAATGGAGCATGAGTTTAATGGTTGCAGTTTATTATAACTGCTACGAAATTATCAGATCTGTAGTTCTAGGAATATGCTTTTTAATACATTGTTAAAAAAATGGCGGCGTTAGGACCTAGTAGTAAGAGCTATAGACTCCTTACTGAATTAATAATAATTGAATTGATTAATTGATTGAATTGATTGATTGAATTGATAACTGAATTAATAATGAAATAGGAAAGTAAGAGAGTAGTGAGAGTAACTGACACCGATCCGTACATCTGGATTTCGAATCCCTGTTCGTTCAGGAATTGATGTATGTTCTATCCTTGTAGAGATTACTGTATCTTCCCTCTCTTCTTTTACAAGTAGCTTTAAAAATGAATGTGTGTATGTGGCGCGTGCAACAGTTCTTCATTTCCGTGGTACGCTTAGTAGGTATTTACTAATCTCGACTTCACATGATTACAAGGATGTTGGAAACAAATAAATAAACTTTAAAAACAACACTTACTAGTTAATTTTATGCGTTGTTATAGGATATTTCATACAGATTATGTGTTTAAATAGAAAGAAATGAAAAGAAATTGGAAAAGAGTATCAAGAGAGATCAAGCAGGCGCGGATCCAGCACGGCTCCAAGGGGGGGGGGGACACTTTTCCAGACCATCACCTTTACATTTTGAGTCAAACTGTGACTTGAGTTTGAAACTGTCAAAATGTTGGAGATTTTTTTAAAAAGTATCACTCAAGATCCCCTTTTGGTACCGCTGGGGGGTATTGGGGTCCTCCCCCATTTTTTTTCAAATTTGACCTGTAAAAGTAGGGTTTTAACTCATTTTGAGTACTTTTTGGGGCTTTTTTTCGTACTTAAGAGTGATTTTTCGGGTCCAATGGGGAGGCACTGTCCAGAGTGCCACCCCCTGGATCCGCCACTGAGATCAAGTCCATGAATCCATAAACCCTCACGAATCTCAATACCCACATAATGAGCTCTGAAATAGGTCTTGCTTTTTGCTGAGCCCCAGGCATTTGAGAATATGAGCTGGGGAAGCCTGTTCAGATGAGCAATTGGTGCGCATGTGGAAAAGTTTAGAAATCCCAGAGTATGTTAGGGTTTTAAGGATTTACATACCTTTTATCGTTGCACATACTAATTTTCTCCTGAATTTTCCATTTATTACCAATGTAGTAATTGAGTAAACCAATCAAAACACTTTTTGAAGTCAGTAATTTTTGTCATGTTTAGGAACATATCACAGTAGGAAGGAAGAGAGAGAGTGTGCATGCGAACGTGAACAGTGCAGGTGACTTTGACTTACCACTTACATCGTACTTGACTCCGTGTAATTCTGCGAAACAGGGGATGGTGGCCGAACTGCCAGACAGCGTGGGAGGCCAGCACGACAGACCGTCCCACGTGACGTTGCAAAAAGAGGAGTCGTCTGCAACCGAGAAACATTTGAGGATTTTGAAGAATGAATAGTTTTGTGTAGTTTGTAAAAGTGATGAAATTATGTATTGTCATGAAAATAACCAGTTTCTTTTCTTATTTGAGTATTTAAACTACACTGTAAAAAATTCGCCTTTTTACGCATTCATTTCCGTGATTTTTTTTCACGGAATAATTCCATAAGCTAGAAAACGGAATTTTAACCTTGAAATTTGTCATGAACTCATCCAGTGTATTCTTACGTCCAACACAAAATGTAAACTTTTCATAATGAGACTACGGAATACAGCTGTGTTTTTTAGGCTTAAAATGTGGTTACTTAAAATGAAAATAAATTTATAGTAGTTTAAAAGTGAATAAACATTTTAAATGTTCATAAACCACAGAAATTAAAATCCACAGTACAGCTTTCTTCTAGTGTGCACGTCCGCCGAGATAGATAAAGTATTTTATAATTAAAAATACATTCGCCGAAAAGTATTTTAAAAATATATTGGAAATGCATATTAAGAATTAAGTAAACAGTTTCAGTTACTCTTAAAACCATAAAAGTAATCTCAACACACACACAACTTTAAGCATTACTTTTCCTTCATTTACTTGACTAAGTTTTTACATAAAATATTTAGTACAAGTGGTTATCAAATAATCTAGCCTGGTGGCCAAGACTCTCTTTCTTTCTTTAAACATTACAAATATTTCCAGAAAAATAAATACAAAGAATAACTTTTTTCCCCCGTTTCTCTGCTTTTTCCCTTAGAATTAAATTACAAAAAAATATTCGCATCAAAGTATTGATTTGATTTGTTTTAACTTTAATTAAATTAATATTGATTAATCACCTATTGTGTCTAAATAAGAGCACTAATATTCCTAAAAGGATAAAATAAACTATGGATGTTTCACTTAGTGTAAAATATTTTATAAACATTTGAAGAAAATTATAGAATGTACTTTGGGATTTTTCTAGAATTAATTTCGTTAGAATGCAGTGCTCTTCATCGAAACATTTTGTTCAATAAATACACTAGCTGAAGAGAAAATCAATGCAACTGCATTAACTAGACAACTAGAGGACTAATAGCATCACTGCATGTTTACTTAAGAAATTATGGAATCATTGAGTTCTCTTTAAAGACACTCTTAAATACTTGTGGGATAAGTGTATCAAATTATTATTATTAAAATGTAGCAAAAGATGATAGTTTCTGATGATTCTGGTTTTTAAATATTTGTAGGAAAACTAAACAGTATTTGATAAAATTTATTAAGTATGTAGTTTTAATATTTTATTTTTTAAATCAAGAAACTGTATAAAAACTGTATAGAAATTCAAGTATAAAAATTGATTAATATACTTACAAGAATTTGACACGTATTAGTTCACAATAAGAGGTACATCTTACGGTGTTAGGGGAAAGAAGGGTAAGGGTGCGCAGCGGGTAAAAGTATGCAGCGGTTTCCCCCCTTTTGTATAGAGTATGAGGGGGAGCAAGTATGATCACATGGACACATGTATCATAAGTTATCTTAAAAGACTCTATTATTTCCATACATTCTTTATTTTATTTATCAGGTAAAATATGATTTCTTTGAGTTTGCATTTAATTTTCCTGAGAAGGAATCTTAATTGTTTTGTAAATAAAGAACTAATAATTGCTTTCAAAGTGAATACTTATGTGAGGTATACTTCCTTCTGAACAACTTGGCATCGTTAGAATTTAACTGCAATGAATTTAAGGGTTGATTATAAGATTATTAAAGCATCGTCGTGTCTAAGAGTAAGCAGACAAAATAATTAACATTTTTGTAGCGAGACTCGTATAACTCCTCTTATTCTTTACCACATGAGAGTTTTGTGCTACAATTAATGAATAAATGCTTGAATTAACCTTTTAAAGCTTACAATCCCTCAGAAACTGAAAACTACCGAAACATGTAAAATCCTGGAAAAGTAATAGTGTGATTTTTCATGAATTTTTTCAAGAAAATTAAATTTTGTTTGGATCATACTTTTCAAGAGAGGTAAATGAGAGAGGAATCTTCCAATTACGAAAGAGGTGGTGCATTTTTTTTGCAATTAATGCGAAATTTTAAGGACGAGTACTTTTGGCCTCACGTCCTGCGCACTTTTACCCGCCACGTCCGTCGTGGAAAAATAAGTATTCAATTTTTTTATCCTATTTTCGTTAAAGCGAAGACTTTCCTTTTTTGAAGGATGATTTGTGAGTCAATGAACTTACGTTCAATAAATTTTTGAGGCTCTAGCTTTTAAATTCTCGATTTCATAGCCTAAACAATAATTTTTGTGCTTAGTCTTACCCTCCTTTCTCCCAAATCTTAAAATTTATTTTACTACTGTACAAGTATAAAAGTAAGTTTTTTCTTTTACTTATCACGTCTATTTTTGTATTAAAAATAATTAATTTAATAAGATTTATGTATCAAAAACCATACAACCAGATATGCTTTAAACAATATTTATATACAAAAAGGTATTTCACAAATGCTTTTAAAGTTATTGTTTGTCTACCCCGGCTAGGCACGAGTGGCAAACCTAAAGGCAGAAAAAGCAGTGGCGAGTGCAGGGTATCTAATAGAAGTGAGATAACCATCTTTATGGCTTTTTTAGTGCACTCGCCACTGCTTTTACTGCTGTGGGTACTGCCTTTAGGTTTGCCACTCGTGCCTAGTTGGGGCAGACAAACTTTAACCCATTTGTGAAATTACGTAACTTTCTTTTATCACAACAAAAAATAGTAGAAAATTTATAAAAAAAAATTGTTGAAGCACATGTATTAAAAACTACTCAAACTACAGGTAGAATATTTAATTTGCTTGAGTTAGAAAACTTTTCAGACCTCATAAACTTAATCTTCAAGTTCCTTATCTAAAAATTAGAAGAAAGTTAAGCGAATAGAGAACAGTCTGTGGTGGTTTTTAACTGAAAGCTTAACAAACACTTGGTAATAAGAAACCCAAGATAAAAAATAATGCTCCAAGAGCTAAACCAGTTTTACTGAATACTTTAGAACCCAACACCTTTCCAGTTTCCGGCTGCTTTGGGTTATTTAGTTTACGACTTATTTTCTACACATTTCTCTTTTCTCATATTTAGATACTGCGTTTTTGACAGAATTCTTGCGAAAGCTTTCAAGTTATGTACCCTGAATTTTTTTTACCACTGGAGAAATGAAAACATTTGATCGTGACTATAACTTTCTTAAGGTTCGTTCACCCATGCCGGAAAAGGATGTAAATCTTATAGAATCTATTTGTCAAATTTTGCTTCTTCTGCAATATTTCTTTTCGTGTGCATTGTCTATTTAATACCAATTTTAAACTTTTTAAATATTAAGGTGTTTAAGAAATGAAATAGGTATCAAAAGAATGTAAATTATTGTATGTAAATCAAGTATCCGTTACGTTTAAACATTTTAAACATCAAAATATTTAAAAATGAAGTAGATAAAATATTTTGTAAAATTTCTATTGATTAAAATAATTTTATGTAAATTAGAAGTTAATCTTTTGATAAATAACCATAAGCACACGATATTACTATCTTTTTTATCTTAAATACACAATCATAAACATAGAATTCATAACTTTTGAATAGAACATTTTGATATACTTAAGTAATATAATATTTAATCATAATATTTAATCCGAATGTAATTTATGTAGATGAAGTTAGTTATTATAAGTATGTATGATATTAATAAGAATAAATTATGATTATTTGAAGTAAAGGATTCTGTTCATATCAGTTAAAAGCAATTAACTATTTTACTTCTTAAAGTGAGTATGAATGTGTACACTCTTAGCAAACTAAAAAAAAAAAAACATATATATTTTTTTAAATTACCCAAAATTTCTTCTGAGTTTTTTCTTCCTCATATTAATATTTCAGTGTTAAGGATTTTATTAATGAGAGAAATTTCATACCTTCTATAAGGATCTCATTATTTAGTAGAGAGCTGTTGCAGTAAATTTCTTCCAAACTGAGCTCGTGTAGATTCGGATATGGAACAGTGAAAATGTCTTCCTCAGTAACCTCAGCTTCCATTGGCTTTTTTTGTAGAAGATTTTTTAGATTTGATCAACCTGAAAAAAATTAAAATTAAATTAGGACTTGAATTTACATATTCAACAACACACGTTTTTAACAATAAAAATCATAACTTCGAATTGAATCTATGCTTAGTAAAAATATTTCTTGATTAAATTTAAAAGAATACTTCAGTAAAAAATGTTCATTTATTCAACCATTTTAGTTCTTTCTTCAGCTTGTTCGATGGCAAACCTTTTTTTATTTCCAACGTTTTGTCATAAAAAGTAATAGTATAATACTTAAATACTGGCTAGAACTGTGTTATCTTCTAAATGAGCACAAAATATTATAAATACTAATGCAAAGTAAAACAGTGAAGATAGCATATTAAAATTGGATAAAAAAATAACAATGAAATTATAAAACCTATATTAAAATGTAGTTTGAAAATATAGCTAAAATACCTGTTCTATAGAATTGAGTTTCACTTTAAATGACTAAATATCTGAAATGAATTTCACTAATTGACATTTATATATAAATTCAGCGTGTCACCAATCGAAAATCTCAATCAAATATGTTAAGTTGTCTTCAAATAATCAGTTCTGAAGAGATTTATATGGAAATTTAATGCCCAATAGCCATCTTGATTTCAACTGTCTGGATAAATATTTGTTGGTTCCGCTGATGCAATATTAGGGAGGCAATTATTATTATTATTATTGATCCCTTCCGGAAGTCAAGCCGCTCGTTAGTTATTGTTCGCTGTCTTAAAAGATGAGCCCACAAATTGAGTTCTCCTTACTCGCCAAAAATTATTTATCGATTTTACTGGGTAACTGGAGATAACTACTGTGTTTTTTTATAGTTTTTTAAAAAAGTATTTAAGAGCACTAAGCGAAAAAAAATTGATATAATACACGGTGTAAAAAATTAAATCCAATTATTATTAATGTGTAAAAATGTAAGAGGAAAATTTCCTATGAATCTTAATTCGAAAGCTTAAAACTTAATTTTTTTTGTAAGAAATTACATACTTTATATTTCTTCAGAGGAAACATAAACTGTATAAAATAATTACTGAAAAGAATAATATATATTTTCAGTTTATAAAAACAACTTTTTTTCAAACTTACAAAAAATAGTGCTTTATTTACTAACTGAAGTATTTTTTTAAGCAGTCAAACAACTAAAACTGAATACTGTACAAGTCTACTAAAATTCTATCGGTATAAATTAATTTAATCCAACTTTATAAAAGTAGAACAGAACTTTTAATGAATTCCGTAATTCAGCGCACGTGTGCATTAAGAATCTAAAAATGTAGACCCAATTAAAATGTAGTAAATGATTCAACTTAACTGCCGTAATTAAGTCAGCGTAATTATGTTTCGTAATTTTAAGCACACCTTTGTCATAACTTCTGTGATCTAAGGATATCATTATGTCTCTGCGGAAAATATAAGTAATCTACTTGTTCGGCTGTCGATCTAATCTCATGAAAGACATGTGCTTTGAGTGATACTATTGGATTCTCATTCATCTTCCTCAAACCAACAAAAGGAGCTCTTATGACATCTGATCTCTTAATAAAGTCTGATTCTCTAGTTTAAAAAATGATGGGAAAATCTTTTATTCCATCTTGGATATCTATTACGATGCGTATTGGCATAAAAAATAATTTTCTTAGTCATTAAAAACGATGATAAATAAAACAAATCTGGTAAATTGATTCAAAGATCAAATGTTTGAATATAGTAGTTTAAATAGGAAGAAATAAAAATGGAAAAAAGATGGTTAGTGGATGTATTGCCTTATAGAGAAATCATTATCGCTGACACCATAGAAAACGTTTCTTCGATAAATAAACTAGACTAGCTTCCCATAATAAATCGATACTTGAGCTTCTCAAGTAACTTGTTGAAAGACTATTTAATTTTTTTAATACAACTTTTATTAACAGTAGATAAATTCTATTATCTCAAATTTGCCATGCATTTTTTATTGAAATGGGTACTATCTATAGTCACGTAACCAGAAATAAATTTCAGGGGGAAATATTATTTTGGGGGTAGGGGGTAGTTTTAGTATTTTTATTGTACATATTTTGTAAACATTTTATTCGTATTCGTATCAGATTCTAAATATTTAAAAAATTAGATTCAATCACATTCTAAATTTTTAAAAGTATTTTCATTAATTTTTTCTGAAATATATATTTAAAATTGCAAGACATGTTATCAATCGAATTAAAATTTTGTAAGGAAAGAATGTTTTAAAGTGATTGACAAACTCTGTGAGACCTTATTTAAAAAACTGCTCCTTCACTGCTGTTGCAATGCTAGATTTCACTCATCAATTTAATCTTTTAAAAATAAACAAGTGTTTTTTTTAACATATACGGTCATTTACAGGTATTTAGTTTCAAAAGCCTGGCATCACATAGGGAAGGGTTCACAAATGGTGAATATTTTATTTTATGCACTAAGTGTAAGAATTATTGCATTAAATTAATTAATTACCTGTGTAGGTACTATTATAGGTGGCTATATCTAATCATTTATAAATGGAATCACGAAATCATATTAGCTTAAACTCTAGGTACTACTACTTATACATTGTGAAAGATGTTGACTGGCACAACTCAAACTTTCTACCTCAATATAATTCGTTAACATTGCTCTACAAGAAGTATTATTTTAGGATTTGAAAAACAATGCAGGTATTACTTAGCCTAATAGCTAACATTTAACGTTAGATATTAGCTTTTTGGGTAATATATTTAAAAAAATTATTGGTGTCGATTGTTAATATGCAAGGAAACGTTTTTAAGAATATATTATTTAGACATAAAGGTAATGTATCATATTTAAATTTCATATATTTCGATGCGCCATTTCTCAACTATTTCACAAAATACCATAAAGAATTGAAAATCTACAGATTTCTTTAAATATTAAACTACATTTCAAAGTCAAAAGTTTTGATACCTCCATAAATATTTCAATTCCATTTCTACCATATTGAATCAAACTGTTGTTTCATATTTCAGTCTTCCATGATTCACTGTCCCGGACTTAATATTAAAGTCTGCTGAAAACTGAAGTGGTCCTATGAGTTTATCATTTCATTTTTTCTATTGCATAAATGTTAGATTTATAATAAAATGGAATTCGAGTCAGCTTGAGAATCCAGAAACCTACTAAACCTGACTGAAATCTGATAAAAGTACTTTCAAAATATGCTCAATCCTGTTGCTTTGTGGATTGTGAATAATTCTTTGAGTGATAGCACTGCTCAGCAGTTTATAACTGCATCACTTATAATAACTTATATGTGAGCAATAACAGTAGCAATAACTTATAGTAGTATATGAGCCATGAATGAATATGTATTGGAGTATGAGGTAAAACTACAGGGAACAAAGTTTTTTTTCTATTAAAATTAGGTATATTTACATACACTACAAAATCCCGAAAATAGACTTAAACAATGGATTCCTTTTCCTCTATTTCTAAGTGTATTTTTAATCTTCAGATTCAGAACTACTTCGGATTTTTTTAGTTAAGTATCTATCTAATTTGCATTTTTAAAATATAAAATTTTTACAAAATCAAGTTTTTATTACTTTTTCAGGAAGTTTTAAAAATTTTAAATATTTTCATGGTTTTTCAACTTTAAACAGTGATATAAAAGTTGTGCTTTTACAATCTGTATAGTTATAGGAATGTTCTCCCCCAACAAAAACAAGGTGTATAAGAAGTTTATTTTAATTAAATTTTTAAATGTTAATGTCTCAGAAGTATAACGGGATTTTTTCGTCTATCTTCGAAAACAGAATTGTTACAGAGAAAGTTTTAAAGGTGTATATTAAGATATTTGTCTACATGGAAAGAATATAAAACCTAAATTCTTCAAATGAAAAAGCATATTAAGGCAGTCAGTTTGGATAGTTTAAGTAGTGTAAGGTACTACAGAGGTTCAAAATCCGCCAAAGTAATTAAACAGTTTTAATAAGCTCTGTGGGAGGAAAAAGGGTTTTCTTTTTTCCATTTTAATTATCCTAATTATTTTACTCAATTATTTTAAGGTAAGTTTGTTTTACGTATAATTAATAGCACCAAAAGCTTAAAGGAATTAGAAGGACTTGTGAAGAAATTTTATTTTTCTTATTCCAAGCTTTTCCAAAGCTAAACAGGTTTTATGTTACGTATTTTTTCCCCCTCAGACTCAAAAAGTATGTTTATAGAATCAAAAGTTTTACTGGCGTGTATTGTATAATTTTTAAGGCCATTACGGTCTTTAATGATTTACTGGGCAACTATATCAGTAAATGTTATGTTGTACTCTATCATTAAGTCTTTTCTGGAGTAAATAAATCGCGGCGTCTTTTTTTTTCAACTTTTCAAACTAACAATTACTTTTAAATATAGAAAATCTCATATTTTCTTATGTTTTCGTTAAATAACTAATGTAACATTTTGTTTCTCTTTTAAAAAGCTATTTTTTTTTCAAATTTTTCAGAATATTTATTGTGGAATAGAGTTACACATAGGTTTTAAGCATTTTTTCACCCAATTAATAATTTGAAAGTTTGGCTGTTGTCAAGAGAACAAAGAAAATTTGGAAACGAAAGTTAATTTTTTAACTCCCTTTTATTTCAAAATTGAAAGGAGTATTACATTCTAATTTTATCTTTAAATGTTTTCCATTAAAATCGTTTATTCGGTTTTTGTATTGAAAGATTTTACTTTATCTATAACTCTTTGTATGAGATATAATTTGAAGCTAACAAAGATGTTAGGCTTCAGAACACAAACCATCCCAAAATACTTAAAAACCAAAAAAATAAACTTGCGTTAATATTTACCTGTAAAAACCAAAAGCCTGTGATTTTTTTTTAAATCACAGGGTACATAAAATAAAGTGGTAAAATTTCTTACACAATACTTAGGCTAGGCACTTTCCTATAATATCGTATTTTAGCCATACATAATCACTTGTCTTTTAGGTTTAAGTTAGAATATTATTGATATTATTTTGTATTAAGTCCATTTTTATAAAAACTCCATACGGGATGAATAAATATGAAAGCTGTGATTGAAATTAGCACGGTCAAAAATATTACAATCAGTAAGTAAATTGTAAATAATTATTCATGAATCAAATTTTAAAGGACTGTCATTCATACTTGTCATTCATACTTGTCAAAACCATAACCCTTTGGTTGATATTTAACGATTTATCAATAATATAATTTATCTCATCAGTGGAATTAATGATAACCTATTCTCTTGAACTAATTAATTTAATTGGAATCTTTTCTTTTAATGCGTTTTGAATTTAATTAAATAACTTAAATGTTTAACCAAAATCTGTATTTGCATGTGAGAAGCCAAGGCGGTACTATTGATGATGTGTAACAAGTTTACTATGCGTGCTGGATAAATTCTAAAGACTGAAATTTTAGCTTAAAAGAGACCTGAGTTGATTTTTTGAACTCTAATTTATCACTGCTTATAAAATATCTTTCGAGCCCACGGAAACTTCATTCTTATCAAGAACAAAACTGGTATAAAAGAAACTTCGCAACTTTAATAACTTTCTACGTACGCTGAAGTTATCCCGCATTGTCACTGTACTCCCTTATTGGCTCTAACTCTCTTACCCCACCATAACACTTTTAGTAAGTTTTTATAAAACCTAAACTAGACTTCTTTGAAATGTTGTTGCGTAACTAGACTGAATACAGTATATTCAAATTCCAGAAGATATAAAATGAAAACTTTTATATTTAGCTTCCTTCATAATATTTTAAAGGTTTACTTTTTCCAATATCATCTTTCACTTGCTTAGTGCACATGTAACAATATTGGCACACCTTTGAAAATGCTACCTTAGACTTTCAAAAAATTTGCTATCACACTTTAAAATGAACATTACGTCATTCATAAAAAATGCGTAAACTTACGCAGATGTTCAAAAAAGTATTATCACCTTGAGGAAATCATCTGTAACTATGTTTACAAATTCCTCAATCATGCTCAAAAACGTTTGCTTCTAAACCTAAATGGAAGCTATTGGAAGTGTTTATTCTAAACTGGGCTCTATAAGAAGCAATTTAAATTCACATCGAGTTGCATTGTTTGTCGAAATGCACTAGTATCCATTCTGTCAGCTTTTTCAAGAAAATAATATCCACTCCTGTGTTCACACCATTCTGTCTGCAGTCCCATAATTTAAATGGGATACGTTCAGAAGAGCCTTAAGAGGTTTTCGCGCCACCGTGACAAAAGTTTATCCTTGATCTTTGGCAACCTTTTTGAGTGCAAATAAATTCTCTCACGAGGGAAAGAGCGGGAAATTCCTAAAATCGCTTGGGTCTGGAGAAACAGATTGAATTCTTTGATGTTCTGCTGAGGACGGGATAAGTTTGGACGCAAAAAGCAAATAGCGTGCTCCGGGAAAGGACTCGGTAAAATGTGTTTTTACGTGTTGCAAAACTTTTTGTGTGAAACTGTTTTGGGGTATTTTTTTGTGTGCGGTTAAAACAGAGAGATTTATAAGAAAATGCGTCTCAAAATAAATCTTTCTGTCTAGTTTCAGTTCTTGGCTAAAACTTACAGAGGATAAAAAGTTTTTAAAGTTAAACGGAGTAAATTTTTGTCGAATTTTTAAAACAAAAATCTTTAGAATAGCTTTTACAGAACGAACCTATTAAACCATTTTCAATAATTTTTTTAACTTATTTGAAAGAACCTAACACTGTTACAGAGGTCTCTGTCTTTCAACATAATAAATTCAGGGCTTTCAGGGCCGTTTTAAAGTATTCTTTAGAAATATTTTATTTTGTGATTTGATTACATTTATTAAGAGATTATGAGTGAAATTTTGTCATATAAATTAAATGGATACCTGTATTAAATTAAAATATAGTGAATACAAACTTCTGTTTGAGATAATGTGATAAAATCTATCGGAAATGAACTCAAAAGCTGATTTTAGAATTGGCAATGAGACAAATAAAACTATTTTTCAGATAAAAGCAAAACCTTTTAGGGCTTCAGCAGAAACGAAAGTAAAATTGAGGACTTTATAGGGCCCGTATAGGACCCTGTTTTATTATTTTTTAAACATATGAAGTCTTTGTTTAATTACTTTGTACAATAAATATAGGGAAATTAAAAAAAAATAAGTTTTAGAAATTAAATACTTAAGTTACTGAATTCCCAATTAAAAGTATTTAAATTCCATAGTAGTATCTAAATATTAAGGAGTATTACTTATAGTAAGGAGTATTACTTATAGTAAGGAGTATTTAAATTCCATAATAAAATACTCCAGAAACATTTTCACTTTACTGAAAAATATTAAAGAATTAATGGAAACATTCCCAGAACTATCCAGTTTCTTGTACCAAGATTACACTAGGAGTAATACATTAGGATACAATATTTAGACATTCATATATTTTTGAAACATACTTTTATTTATGTTTACTACTAGATAATCTTAATTTTATATTCCATTCGTTTTTGACATAGCGGGCTTAGGCTTATAACCAACTAAAGAACTCCTAGAATTGTCATACAAGAAAAAAAAGCTTAAATAATGTCGAGAAATAAACCGAAGGGATTAAATGCATAACAGATAATATCAATTGTGATTTTTGTTTGTGAAAGCCCATTTTACCTCCTTCGAGTTCTTATGTCATTAAAGACTTCTTCATTACACGAGACCTGACAAGCGTGTTAAGCGCTCTCGATGGGGTATCTGCACAGGCAAATTGCCTTCATTAAAAAGAAGGGAGCCTTATTAACTGAAGAGACAGGATTAAATTTTCCTTCGAGGCCTAGTCAGAAATAATTAACCCAATAAAGAACTTTTTCTGACAGCTATGTCAAAACACAATGGCGAAAAATTTATTTGGAGGAGTATAACTCGACGTGAATGAATCCACTTGAGTGAAATTAAAAAACAAATTAGATTAGTAAGAAGAGTCCCACTCAGCTCAGAAGTATTCAAGACATTAGGTAAGATCAATTTAGCTATTTTGGTGACGTTTCTTTTCATTTTTATTTAGGGGTAAAAACATTTACAAATAACCAAATTAATAATATACCTACTATTTTCATAAATTGAAAGGTTTTTTTCTTAAACATTTAGAGTTAAAAATAACAAGCATAGTATAAAAGATTTAAGATGCTATCCAATCTAAATCTATCATTTTTTAATTATCAATAACGCTTTTAGTTAATGTTTTTTTATATTATTTAGACTTTTAGATAACTTAGGTATTGAAAACTTCTTTGTATATAATTTTAAATACACGATAATAAATATAAGTTTACTGTAAAGTAAAAGTATAGTTTAGGATACCCAAAACTTATTATGCACAAAAATTATATAAGTCATTCATCATACCCTTCTAATCTGAAAAAAAAAACCACACTGAACAAAAAAATGAAGTTAATAATCAAATTTATGATCATGCTTAAAAAGGCTTGACAAAATGTCTAAAATACGAATCAAAACCTCCATAACCTGAAGCTGTAAAGTGTAATATTATCCTCATTTTTGGTAAGTATAAGCTTTCTATGCATAGATTGGATGAAATATATCAGCTTTTTAAAAAGTGAAAATTCATAAAAAAACACCTCTATACACCCAAACTATTTCCTTTAACTTTCGTCGAGGTATGGAATTTAATTTAGTTGTTGACAGGGTGACAAATGGCCCTACTTGATGCATTCGAGGCAATAAAAAGAAGAAATAAAAAATATATGGATTTAAAAATGATGGCAAATGTTACCAAAAGCCGATTGACAACTTTTTTTCCCTGCTGTAAAATTTCAAAAGGTTTAAAAGCAAGATGGATGCCATAACAAAACGATCTTCAGTAAGGCGTGGATGAGGCGATCTGTTACACAAGCCCCCGAGTTTTGTTTAGAAACTCACGTCTAGGGAAGAGAGGGGGAAAAAGTTGTATTTTTTTCAATACCATCGATATGTTCTGACACGTAGAAGCTCTATATTTTAGAAATAGCTACTAAAAATGTTAGAAGATACCCTAAAGCTGGGATTTTTTTATCTCAGCTTGAAAAACAACGCCAAAGAGTTGGTGTGACATTGGGTTAATATTTTGAATGATTATTTCAAACGAATCTGAGACTATCAGTATTTTGTAGCAAAAGAAAACCATTTTCGTGTTGTGAGTTAGTCTGGATAGATTCAGATGTAGGTTAAATGTCATATTTTGAACGTTGATAAAAAATAATAGTTTTACTTGATACTTGACAAAGAGGGAATACATTGAATGATAGTAAACATGTTTACATTAAATAATGTAATACTTAAGAAAATATTACTCTTTGATAAAAACTTCTAAAATTTGAAATACAAAGCAGGATTACCATTGTATGAAACTATAAAATTTTTGCAAAAAATTTTTCAAATTAATGGTTAGAAAAAACTAAAAACTTTAAGAATGATAACTTATTATTTATTCATAGGGAATTGACTTCATATTTCAAATGAAAACAAATTTATTCTGAAAAGAATATTTATATCTAGGTTCTTAATTAATAAATTTTTTAAGAACACACACACGTGTATAGGTATCTGTTAGAAAAAAAATTTAAATTGAAGAAGATTTGTTACCTTAAAATTTGAACAATACTTTGTAATTTGTTCTGTTATAAATAAAAAACCTAATTAAGGGTGATAAACTAAAACATAACTTCAAGAAATAGCTTTAGAATTCTCTCTTTAATACATCAGAAAAATAATCACCGCTGTTCAATTTGGAAACAAATATTTTTTGTTCGCTTGTTAATGTGAATAAATTATACCATGATCCTGTAAACTTCTTGTTTATTCTTCATTTGAAATTGTTTTAAAAAGAGCTGCCTTAGAGCATCAGATTAACATAAAAAATAACCTTAATCTCTGTTTCTTAAAAGTCCTTGTAAGAATACTTAGTTGGGAAAATAATACCTTTCTCAATGGATTTAATTTTAATTTAACTTAATTGAAACACCACATGATTAATTTCAGACAAACATGAATAGCTAATAAAAATGTTTTTACAAAAAGGGTTTTCGAAAATTATTTTTTCAATATTACTTCTGTGAATTTGTTTAACGCCTCAAGCGTTGTTGTATATCACTTAAATATAGTTTAGGGTGGCTCAAATTATTTTCAAGTTAGAAAAATTCAATACTCCGCATAAAAGCTTTCATAATTTATTTACTCTCATTCTTAATAACTTAATTTTTTCAAAATGCCTTCAGCTATTCATAAACCCCGTTTAGATACCTTTAGAAGTTGTGTAATTTGTTCAGTATGAATGTGCTGTAATTTCTTTTAAAAATTTAACTAATTTCTAAAAGACTGTTTTTTTTTATTCTAAAAAAGAACTTTACATCCCAAAGAATACAACTATCTTTCAGAAAAAAAGTAATAAGATCACACACTTGTAAAACAAGTAATCTTGGTTCCAAAATAAATTAATCAGTTATAATATAATAATGTATGAAAAATTTAGCTTTCCTTTATTTCTAAACATATGTAATTGAATGTAAATATTGGAAATGATTTAGAATTTAATGGACCGTTTTTAAACTTGAATCTTTCAATTTGTAAGTATTAGTAATTATAACTTTTGTACTTACTATATCGAGAATAACATCGCTTATTTGAGAATTAAAATACGATTCCATTTGTATCCGGAAAGCCTTATACAACACACAGCATTATCTTATTCAGCTGACAAAAACTTTACAATAAGTATAATTGATGTCCCAAAAATTTGAGCTTCAGGTCTTAAAGTCTTGATTTAATCATGTTAATGTTTAAACATTCATATTTTTACCTTAAATAATAACAACGAATCATTTAATAAAAGCATACAACCCAAGTACACGAATGACGTCATTTGTGACGTCAAAATCAGGTCATATTTTTTCATATGACGTCGATAGGGAAAAAATCACGTCAACTGTGACGTCTTTTTTGAGTCACCAAAAATGACGTCAATTTAATACGACATTTAGACGTTATTTTTACGTCACCTAAAATGACCACATTTTGCTGAATGGTGACAATTTGGTCATTTTTACGTCACTTTGAATGACGTGAATTATACGACGTCATAAATGTGGTCATTATTACGTCACTCTAAGTGACGTAATTTTAAAGACGTCATGAATTTGGTCATTTTTGAGTCATTTAAAATGACGTGATATTTAATGCGTCATAAATTTGGTCATTTTTTTGTCACTTAAATGACGTGATTTGTAAGACGTCATAAATTATAACATTTTCACGTCACTTAAAATGACGTGATTTTAAAACACACCTTAAATTTGGTCATTTTTTCGTCACTTAAATGACGTGATTTGTAAGACGTTATAAATTTGGTCATTTTCACGTGTCTTTAAATGACGTGATTTTTAAACACGTAATAAATTTGGTCATTTTTCGTTACTTAAAAGGACGTGATTTGTAAGACGTTATAAATTTGATCCTTTTCACGTCACTTTAAATGACATGATTTTTAAACACGTTATAAATTTGGTCATTTTTTCGTCACTTTAAATGCGCATGCGTTCTAGTACTATTGCTATTCAGTGGGGATTCACGCATTCTCGGCGCCATGTTTGAACTTGAACAATTGAACCAAGACGTCTGACTGAATACTATCGTCCGTGAAATTTTTAAGACTCACACCCTTTTCCCTCAAAAACACCTATCAGCTAAAAATTGGTGCATTATTAGCAGGGTTGGCAAAACCCCGGGTTTTTTTAAAAAAACAACAAGTGGGTTGGGTTTTATCGAGTTTTTTCAATAAAACACCCTGAGAAAACCCACGTAAAACAGTTTTTTTTTTTCAGAAATAGTGTGGGGTTTGTACAAAATTAAGTGAGTTCATTGACATAAAAAACCATTTCTTATAAAGAAACTTTGAACCTCGAGGTTCAAAGTTTCTTTATAAGAAATGGTTTCCTTATTTCCATTCAAGGATAAGAAGTTTATATCTTTTCTTTTCAGTATGTTGTTCGGGACGTCTAGGGACCCGATCATTATAACGGATTCTATTTTGTCCGACGTTTTACCAAAAAACTCCGATAATTCTGAAATAAATCGATTTATTTTTTAATAATCTTTTAAAAGGTGATTGATTCTTAAAATATACATGGTGATACATGTCATATCCAATTTTCATGAATATAACTTTATAATTTAATGAGATATTAGACTTTTAAAAAATATATGGGATCATTAAAAAACACAAGTCCACTTTTTGCTTAATAAATCGATAAATATTATTTTAAAAAAATTTTTCATTTTACTTATGAGTAAAGGACCGTTATGGCAAAGTTTTTCCAGAATTTCGGGTTTCCATGGTGATTATGACGCAATTGAGAATTTTTGAAAGCAGAATGGAGCTTACTGGTCTTTAACGCGAATGACTCTGGAATATTTCCCAAATTTGAGTTCTCGGTTTGTTTACTTTTAATGTCACATTTTAATGCTTTACATATTTAGAAAGCTTATAAAAAATGGTTCTAAAAATTGCAAATTTTAAGGGGAATATATACATATTGCGTTTGTAATTTAGGTTCAAAGAATTTTCGTTTTACTTGAAATTTTTTTACCAAATATTGAGATAAATATTTAAGATTTTAATGTGTTGTAGTAGACCTTTAGGCAAACAAAAATATGTATCGCATTAAGAGGTTGATGAATTAGTTCTGGATTTATAGATTATTCGAGTTTATTACTGGTATTTATTATGTATACGACCCCCTAATTAGAATTAGACCCTGAAAATTTAATAGATTGTGTGGATTCACACCATGAACAACATATTAAAATTTCATGCTTCTATCTCTATAGGAAGTCCCTTAATTAGCCTAATTACATGCACATCCGGTGTATTTTAATACTTGAAAAAATTCTAGTTTAAAAAACCTGCCTTCCGATTTTGATGAAATTTTACTATGTTGTGCAACTCAAAGTTACGCTTTGAATGGAGTATCGCACTAATGTGGCGTGTGAAATTTTCCCGCCCCTTTTTCTATATTGAACGGTTTTTAATTTGTATACGACCCCCTAATTGTCCCCGGACCCCGAAAAATTTAAAGACTAGATAGATATACTGTAATTAAAACATATTAAAATTTCAAGTATGTACCTCAATTAGAAAGGAAGAAACAGCCGTTTGAATATTGACACTACGAATTCTTATGAACCCTTTTCCCTAGAAAAAAAAATACCTATCCGCTAAGCATTGGTGCATTATTAGCATCCGTAACCGATAGATGGCTGTACTGAAAATTTGCAGCGTCATCATCATCAATGAAGAATTGACAACACGACTGCTCGCCGCTCGCAAAGTAAGTAATTTTTATGTTACTATATAAAATAATTTATTGAACTAATATTTTTTTAATTGTCAGTACTTGATGTACCTTTTTAAGTAATTTGCACCAGGATATTTTAATTATACTGTATGTGATTGAGACGCCGATTACAGATCGTGTACGACCCAAGACGAAGCAATACAAAATGGTTGAAACGCTCCTTGTGTGTTGTGCTTAGAATTTTTTTTATTTCTTATAAGAGTGAAAGTTTTCAAGGGAATAAGTAAAGGTTATCCTTGTAATTAGTTAATACCGACTGAGCTAAATTCTGCGGATTCTGCAACTATAAATTTTAAAAGTTTTGTGTTTTCTGAAAGTATATTTTTAATTTCTACTGTAGGAAAGCTGACTGAAACCCTGATGGAGGTGAATATCTAGGAGAATGCTGGATGGAGGCTTATGAAGATGTCTGTCCCAAATTACCCACTTTTGTTTCACCCACTCCAAGAAAAGCTGGTGGAGTAAAAAAGGTAATACATTTTCTTAATTTTTGAAATATAATAATTTGTATTTGTAACCACAACATTGAACAGTTAAAAAAGGGTTTTTTTTTATAATTTTACACAAATATCTGATGTGTCTTAAAAAATATTGTATTTTTGGCAATTATTAAATTTTTACTGTCAGGATAAGAATAATTTTATGCACTGCAGGGAGGATATATGAGTCGTCTAGTTTCAAACCGAATAGATCAATTTTTTTCAGTTTATGTTATGTTCTGATTGTTAAAATACAGATCTATTAAATAGCCAAGCTTTAAGCTTTAAAAAAATATTGATATAATGTTTCATGACTAACACTAATTTTGAGAGAAATCTATAATTTTGTGACAAAAAACAGGTTCTAAAACTTTTATGCGGAAAAGTGCTCTAACTAAATATACCAACTAAATCTATAAGCTTATACATGTTGATAATGTAACCATCTCCTACCATCTTAAATAAAAAATAAGGGTTTTGTAAGTGCATAATTTGTTTGAATATTTAGTGTTTTGTTGTGCCTGAAAAATTAGGAAAAAGTGACTTATCTGGTTTTGAAATTACACGACTCATATAATACAGAAATTCCTCCTGGACATAAAAATTATTTCCATTTTACTTCAATACATTTTTTAACGTTAAATATTATTTATTTAAAAAAACCTATCTTAAATTTACTATTAATTTTAAAAGTTTTGTGTTTTCTTAAAGTAAATTTTTAATTTCTACTGTAGGAAAGCTGACTGAAACCCTGATGGAGGTGAATATCTAGGAGAATGCTGGATGGAGGCTTATGAAGATGTCTGTCCCAAATTACCCACTTTTGTTTCACCCACTCCAAGAAAAGCTGGTGGAGTAAAAAAGGTAATACATTTTCTTAATTTTTGAAGTATAATAATTTGTATTTGTAACCACAACATTGAACAGTTAAAAAAGGTTTTTTTTTATAATTTTACACAAATATCTGATGTGTCTTAAAAAAAATATTGTATTTTTGGCAATTATTAAATTTTTACTGTCAGGATAAGAATAATTTTATGCACTGCAGGGAGGATATATGAGTCCTCTAGTTTCAAACCGAATAGATCAATTTTTTTCAGTTTATGTTATGTTCTGATTGTTAAAATACAGATCTAGAAAATAGCCAAGCTTTAAGCTTTAAAAAAATATTGATCTAATGTTTCATGACTAACACTAATTTTGAGAGAAATCTATAATTTTGTGACAAAAAACAGGTTCTAAAACTTTTATGCGGAAAAGTGCTCTAACTAAATATACCAACTAAATCTATAAGCTTATACATGTTGATAATGTAACCATCTCCTACCATCTTAAATAAAAAATAAGGGTTTTGTAAGTGCATAATTTGTTTGAATATTTAGTGTTTTGTTGTGCCTGAAAAATTAGGAAAAAGTGACTTATCTGGTTTTGAAATTACACGACTCATATAATACAGAAATTCCTCCTGGACATAAAAATTATTTCCATTTTACTTCAATACATTTTTTAACGTTAAATATTATTTATTTAAAAAAACCTATCTTAAATTTACTATTAATTTTAAAAGTTTTGTGTTTTCTTAAAGTATATTTTTAATTTCTACTGTAGGAAAGCTGACTGAAACCCTGATGGAGGTGAATATCTAGGAGAATGCTGGATGGAGGCTTATGAAGATGTCTGTCCCAAATTACCCACTTTTGTTTCACCCACTCCAAGAAAAGCTGGTGGAGTAAAAAAGGTAATACATTTTCTTAATTTTTGAAGTATAATAATTTGTATTTGTAACCACAACATTGAACAGTTAAAAAAGGTTTTTTTTTTATAATTTTACACAAATATCTGATGTGTCTTAAAAAAAATATTGTATTTTTGGCAATTATTAAATTTTTACTGTCAGGATAAGAATAATTTTATGCACTGCAGGGAGGATATATGAGTCGTCTAGTTTCAAACCGAATAGATCAATTTTTTTCAGTTTATGTTATGTTCTGATTGTTAAAATACAGATCTAGAAAATAGCCAAGCTTTAAGCTTTAAAAAAATATTGATCTAATGTTTCATGACTAACACTAATTTTGAGAGAAATCTATAATTTTGTGACAAAAAACAGGTTCTAAAACTTTTATGCGGAAAAGTGCTCTAACTAAATATATCAACTAAATCTATAAGCTTATACATTTTGATAATGTAACCATCTCCTACCATCTTAAATAAAAAATAAGGGTTTTGTAAGTGCATAATTTGTTTGAATATTTAGTGTTTTGTTGTGCCTGAAAAATTAGGAAAAAGTGACTTATCTGGTTTTGAAATTACACGACTCATATAATACAGAAATTCCCCCATGGCATAAAAATTATTTCCATTTTATTTCAATACATTTTTTAAAAAATCTGATAATCTCTCATTTAGAATTGATTAAATTAAGCCCTATTATGTTACATTTTAATAGTATTTAGAGGTCTGAGCTTAAAATATTTTAGCTTAAAAGTTCCATCTTTACAATATTTTTAACTCTAACACAGATCCTTTTTATGCTCATGTTATTTTGCCATGTTAACAAATTTTACAATATCACCAAACTAGAAACCTGTTTTCTTAAAAACATGTGACTAGCTGATAGAACTCAATTTAACACTGATTTTTAATTTGAAAAGTTAAGAATATATTTTTAAAATTTTGCAAAGATAAAACCTTTTAATAGAAATTTATACAGAGTCCCCTATATTTAATTCTAAAATACATTATTCTTTTGTAAATGATCAATAACTGAAATAGGCAAAAGGGACCTGGGTTAGATTTTTAAATCAATTGAATCCACAGGAAATTGAATGTATTATAGATTCTTCTCTCGGTTTGACGTTGAAGTTGTAAAATAAAAAGTAGTTTTCTGGCCTTTTGTGTTATAAGTTTTCGAATAAGTTTTATTCCTGATCATTTTATATGTATTCATTTCAGGTTTAATGCAAAAGGAACTAGTACTGACAAAGATGAGGAGAACATTTGACTGAGTCTTTATCCCTTTCCCTTTATTATGGTATTTTCTTCAGTTTATTGATTAATATTTTAAATGAAGCCATAAACATTTTGCAGTTTTTAATTATTTGAGTAAGTTCAAAATACCTTTTCAAAGTTGTAAAATCTGAATCAATATCAATCAATATTTTTTAATAAGCTTTAATTAAAACTATAACAAAGCATGATTTGGAAATGCCATGCAATCTCTATAAAATACTTATTTTTAAAAAAATCTGATAAATTCAACTTTTACGGGCTATTGAATCTGGTTGCATTGAAAGTGATCAACAATGGTTGAATTTTAAATTTCTCTGCACTGTCAAAATTGTTATGTTTTTTAAGCTATATTTATTCAAAGTTATGTATTTTTATGTAAGAGTTATTAAGCTTAATTGAGTATTGTGTGTTTTTAAGCAAAAACGCCTTAGAGTCATATAATAAAATAAACAATCTGAGAAAAAAAATTAAAAATTTCTCTCCCATGTTAAATTTTGTTGTGGAATATAATGTTGGCAAAATTCCTCAAGGAAGTCAAAGCACTTCAATTTGTCTACTACAAAAATTACTGTTATTTTTTTTAAAAGGTACAATTTTTTATTTGTATTGACCCAGAAATCTCTAAAATTTGTTGTACAGGGCCACCCATAAATGATGTCAAAAGTTGAGGGAGGGGGTTGATCAATCTGAGACAAGGGGGAGAGGGGTTTCAAGAATTGTGACATCACACATTGAAAATCAAATATAAAACTAAATAACATTTTTTTCTAAAAAAAGTAGTTTATATCCTAAGATTCTTAACAACAAAATAAGAGTTCACTTTGAAGTTATCAGGTAGGGTGCACTTAAATTTCAATGAAAACATTGAGTCCCAAATTCTTACCAACCTTATTCTAAACTTATTGGTAGAAGATCGTGAGATGTCACAAAGGGGGGTGGGGTCAAAAATGTTGAAAAAAAAAAGTATGACATCATTCATGGATGGCCTCTATGTGGCTGGTTTTTCTTATTCAAATTCTGTAACTGGGAACCTCACTTGTGTCATTATGTATATTTTTAATTTGTCTTACATTTTGTATACATCCCTTCAACTGGCTCTTGGGATAACAAATACTATTTGTGTAGTTTGTGAAAATCTCTGTTCAATAAACTATTTTTGTGTTACTACTTGCATTTAATGTGTTGAAATAAATATTAAGTAAGAAAATTTTTCCTATTATCTTCCAATCTTTTCACCCAAGAAAAATTATATTTTCCCTTTTCTGGGATAATTAACATTTTTGAATAGATATTTTATAGGTGGTATTTTATTTATTTTGGTGGATGGATTTATTTTGGTGGATTTTTTCATAATAGAATTACTTTATTTATGATATTAATATAGTATGTCTGTGTAGAGAAAAAGAAATTGCTCACATTAATTGAAAACACTATCTTTCAAATAAATAATTATAGTATTTTATATTTTTTAGAAAATATTATTTCTAGATTGAATAATCGTATGTCGTGAATTAGTACTGATAGAATGACATGTTTCTTTTGTCCTAGCCACTAGTTAGTCATAAATAGTTAAAATATGCTAACTTTAATTCAAATAAAATCCATTTTATAGATATATTTTGGCAATCCATAAAATGGATTTTATTTGAATTAAAGTCAGCATATTTTAACTATTTATGACTAACCAGTGGCTAGGACAAAAGAAACATGTCATTCTATCACTATTAATTCACGACATACAATTACGTGAAAATCACGTCCTTTAACCACGTATAAAGAACGTCATTAAATCACGTGATAATCACGTAAATTTGATCACGTCCAAGTTGACGTCACATATGTCGTCAAATTCACGTCATTTATGACGTCGAAAATGACGACGAAAGGTTGGACATTCGACGCAAAACATGACGTGTTACGTCAAAGTTGACGTCACATATGTCGTCAAATTCACGTCATTTATGACGTCGAGAGGTTGGACATCCGACGCGAAACATGACGTCAATTTTAAGGCATAAAATCACGTCAAAGTTCATGTCACATATGTCGTCAAATTCACGTCATTTATGACGTCGAAAATGACGACGAAAGATTGGACATTAGACGCAAAACATGACGTCAATTTTAAGGCATATTTTGACGAAAAAATGACCTCATAAATCACGTCATTCGTCTACTTGGGAATACTTAGTAGTTTGAAAATTATAGACTTTTCAAACCCGAAACTTTCAAACAAAACAAACTTCTAAAATGATGGCAATGATGAATCATTTCAAAATATCTGACAACTCTCCTTTTCCCTCAATTTTACTTCAATCTATCATAATTAGAATGAATTGAGTTGATAATAGTTAGCGAATATGTTTTTAAATTGTGAAAACTTGTCACACTCTCACTTCATATCGCGCTCTATCGATATGGTAATAATTAAGACTTCATGAATCGATTTCCACGCACGAAATAATTCCGGCTCTGTCCACATCACACTCCCTTTCCCATGGGATCTCCTTTCTTCCCCACTCGTTGTCAAAAATCCCTCCCCAACTGTCAAAACTCCGCGGGATCCCCAGAAAGGCCTCCATAGAAATGGTATTGATTCGGATGCGGATCCGTGACAGCGTAATGACAGGGCGGATCGGAACTGGTTTGATCAATGCGGTTCGCGTTTTTAGGTTCCGGTCGTGATTGTCGGCAGATTATGCAAAGGCCTCTTCGCTAATTGAGGGAATGTCAGGCGCTTTGTTTTGAAGGATTAATGGGGATTTGTGGGGTTTTGAATGTAAAAATTGAAAGGGGGAGTTGGGGCGTGAGGAAAATCATCGCTTATTATGAGGTGTTGTGACAGGTTTGTCCTCCGCTATGCATAATTTTCTCGTCGCTTTTGATTTATAAAAAATCGAATGAAGGATTTGGGAAGTGTGTGTTTGGGTTTGGGTCATTTGCGTTTCCTTTCAGCTTTCTTTTTAAAAATAATCTTTGACAAATTCTTAGAAAGTTACATTCCGAAACAGTGTTTTTGAATAACGGTTCTCCCTGTCTTCTTTCTATGGAGGAGTAAGTAAGTATAGAATTTATCACAAAAGTTTTAAGGGAGCAATTTATATTAAATTGTCGTTGTTTTTAAAAAATTATCTAATCAAGATAGAAGGACAATCGAAAAAAAAATAATTAAAAGGAATAGAGCATTTTCAATCACATGACTCGGACCTAACAACGGCCTTAGCAACAGGAGATGTTACAGTTTTTTGCCCTACAGAGGTTAACAGTTACAGAAAATGACTAGCCGTGGAATTCTTCTATTGGAGCATTTGCAATCACGTGATCCCATACTTAAAAACCGCCTTAGCAACAGATAAACAACGGCCTTAGCAACAGTTAAAAGCCCTACAGAAGGTACACAGTTAAAAGAAAATAACCGGTTGTGACGTCACCTGAAAACACTCTATGGGAATCTAAACATTGTTTAGCTTAATTTTTTTGGAATATAATATATTTTGACTAAAAGCCAGGATAAACACATAAAACACCTACTTAAAAATAAAATAATGATTTTGTACGTGAGATAATGTCTTTTTTTTCCTAATGACCAAAATTTGAAGATTCCATTGTCACATGCCTTGCTAGTATTATTACTTTCTTTGAGTTACGCAGTGGAAACCTGGGGTCCAAAGCCAAGGAGGATACACACATTCGCATGCACAACCCATAAAACACTTCCACAAAGGGTCTAAATTCATCCTCTCTCCATTGATGTGATGTAGGATGTTCATTTTTCATCTCGTTGTCTTATGAAATAGTTATTAATGTTCAGTATTCGTAAAGAAATAAACACTGCAGGTATTTTATCACTACAATATGAAATCTTCTCAATTAAACGTCGATTTGAATATCTGTACATAAACTCTATCAACATACGAATTACTAAACGACATCCATGAACTTTTATTACTTCCTCCAACACCAACCCGGACTTCTTCTATAACATCTCTATCTATTATCTATCTAGGGTATTTACTATTATACCCTAGCGTTTAAATGAGATAACAAACCACAAGGAAGGAATAAAACGGTTGCTTCAAACTGTTTTTCTAAGGTCTGGGTTGTTCTTCCTGATGAAAGGAAAGGTTAGTTATAAATCTTCGCAAGAGCAGAAGTCTCTCATCTGTTCTAATCTTCTGCCAATTTATATAAAAGTTCGCCCTCTTATGTGAGTGTTTGTTTTAGATTTCTTTTGGTGGAGAACTCGGGGACTATATTTTCATTGATTTCTGCTTTGTTTTCCCCCATGTTTTAGAATGATTTGTTTTCAAATGATTTCTGGGGAATAGGAATGATTTAAAATAGAATTTTGTCTTTCTTTAATTAATTTTCTACTTTATTTAAATGAGAATAATACATCCATAAGATTTTATAATCAAAACACATGCATACTAATCGTTCAAATATTTTTCAATTAGGTTTAATTGAACACTCCAGAAATAATAGAATTCCATTTGAACAAACGGCTTTTACTAATAAATTCCAAATAATGAGCCAGGGCACTCATGGAATAGCCCTCATTTATAATTTTTATTTTACTTCAGTTTTCATCAAGGATCTGGGAAAAGGGGGGGCAGAAGTACACAGTAGGGTAAAAGTTCGAAACTGTTTTTTTTTTCCTGTTGACAACAGTGTAAGGGAAACAATAGTATGTTCACATGGACACACATGTATCATGAGCTATCCTAAAACACATTCATTATTATTTCATACATATTTATCAGGTAAAATATGGTTTCTTCTTATGACAATCAAAATATGTTTTCACAATTTTATAATTACCAAATAATTTAATGAAGTAGTTTTAAAATTAAAAAACAATGCATTTTAAATGAAGTTAAAGCTTATTTAATATTTTCGATACAACATCTACATAATTTTTTTCTAATGTAAAAAAAATTGCAAAAACTGAAAGGTTCAATGAAACGTTTTTAGTAAACCTAAAAATCTATTTTGCAAAAGGATATTGGTAGTTAGCTGATTGTTTTCACATCTGCCCTTCGTCGCTTTACAAAACCATAACATTCAAAATTTTACGACAATATCGCATAGTATGTTGAATGAATGAATATTCATTGGGTGAGCGAGTAATGAGAATTCAATTAACCCCACCTCCGCTAATGCAGGACACATTTCTGCAGTGAAAGCAACTTATTGAAACATTTAATTAGATTTCCCTGTACTTCCTGCACGCAGCAAACACCCCGAGATAGAGATAATAACAAATGCGTCGGGCGCTAATAATATAATCTATTTATGAGAGCGTCAAAACTGATTGGAGAGAGTGGTTTGAGGGTATTTTATTAGTTTGTTTTGTTTGTTTTTCGGCAGAAGTGAAGTGAATGGGATTAAAAGTGGAGGTAAGTGATTTTTAATGGGAATAAGTGTATTCAGTTCGTTTTAATAATTTTTAAAAACGCTCTTCATTAACTTGTGTACACAAATTTAATAGAATATTTGGTATAGAATAATGGTTAATTAGTATTTTTGCACAGTTGTGGATTAAATTTTTATCATATAGAATAATGGGTCTGAAGAAGTGCTATTGGTTAGCATATATTTTGCTCAGTTTTAGTAATAGTTTTATAATGGGAGGAATAATTGGTTTTAACAATAACAGTGTTTTGGTTTGGTGGATGAGAAATAAGTAACACTTTTGTATTGGTCACAAGTTACATTGATTTTTTTTTGTTGATATGAATAACGCAGAATCGGACTTGTAATACTACAGAAAATTGGGGTATTAAAATACACTCATAAACAGTCAATTAGTAGTTGTTTATTGGTCGTACTCTGTTGAATGTGTTCACTACCGGGGTAATTTCTCTTAAAAAAGTTACTTTCTTGTTTTTTTTTGACAGAAAGTAATTCTTTAATGTATTTAAATGATTGGTAGTTTTATAAAATTACCTCATTACAGAATCTATTTAGAAAAATAAGCAGAAAAAATAAACCTTTTATTCATTTTGAAAGAAGACGGAGTTTTTTTTTTATTTATCATTCTATGCCTCTTTCTCCTCTATTATAATAGTCTAGAAGTAACACTAAATTTATCAGACGAAAATGTATTCCTTTCGATGTTTCATTTTAACATAATACTTTTGTATGTCAAAGGAAGTCCAATATTTTCTGAAAGAAACAAAGTATATCTTGTTCAGCACAATTTTTCCAAGCAAAGCAAGTCATCATACGCGCAATTGTGTTTCAAATTTGGGTGATTTAGAATACTAAGGAAAGAATTATTGAACATCGGTGTTGTGTAATTTTTCATACACTTTCATTATATGTATTGCTGATTCATCGTTTAATAGCGAAAGAAAATTTTTCGAACCGTTGAAGTTATATATATCAGGTTAAAATCGTTCCCAACAACTGAAATTTAGGCTATGGAAAAATATTTTTCTATCGTGTATTTAGTCCGAAATATTTGAACTTTTTTCCAATTCCGATTTTTTTTATAATTTTAACTATTTACAAAGAAACAATTCTAGTGTAAAGCTGAAAAATCCATTAAACTAAGAAAAGGATTGCATTTTTCCACAAAACGTTTTCCTAGATTTCGATAAAGTGTTTCAATATATTTTTTACACTGACTTAATTTTTTACACTGTTTATGAAATGAAACATTTTGGATGAACTATTTACTACAATATTACTACAATAAAACGGTTTTTTATGCAATAACCTGGTTCTACTTTAAATCCTTATGAGAAACATGTACTTTAGAACCTCCATCTTTAAATAAATTTGTAGCATTTTTTGAATTTTCAAAAGTTATTTATGAGTACACACTTAGTATAATGAATAATAAACTTTTTTCAGTTTGAAACTTAAGCCATAAAATAGAAATGTTTTGGAAAAAATCCCAAAAAATCGTAATATTAGAATAAATATAGAATTTGATAAAAGTAGAATTTTTAAGGAAATGGGGTTAAAAGTAATTTGGTTAACAGTTGCTAAAAATATGAATTGAGTAAACTTTTATCTTTAAGATAGAAATAAACACTATAATTCTGAAGTATTAAATGCACCCCGTGAGTTAAGGAATTATTTTAGTTGTAAAAAATTAAGGTTCGTATCTAAGTTAATCAACACAATAAGAGAAGAAAAGAAATTAACCCGAAAAATAACTGGAATAGAAGTGTTTACTTAGGTTGATTAAGACAAGTAAACTCGAAAAGTAAGTCGAACATAGAAATCCTATTAGGACGCGATGTGTAAATGTTGCGAAAAAACAAATTGGAATTCAAATCATTCCAACTCTTTTTGAAACTACTGGATAAGCTTTTTGCACTAGACAAATCACCTCGAGTCGCTGTGAAGTACTTGTTTAGTTAAATTGTTCTTTTTTTATTTTGACAAAAAAGAAATTCAAGGGGTTTGTAAAAGTGATAGCTCACAAGAAATTATTTAATTACACTTAATTTAAAACAATGTGAAAACTCTGAATATTTGTTTTTGTGTTCGCGCATTCTCTTTAATTTAGTTTTTTCTATTTAGGCGATACATTTCGAGTGTTCAAATTATCAGTAAAATCCTTAATGTGCTAAGTACTAAAGTTAACTTTTTCCCCAGTTTTGGTTCATAACACGTTTTCCCTTTTAAAATCGAAATGAAAACATTTAATTACTCGAACGTACAGTGTGTTTTTGTGCTCAATTTAGAGCCTATATTCATCTTAAGGGTAAATAAAAATCAGACAAACTATTCTTTGAAAAGTACTTTGGATATTTTTTATCTGCAAAGACTTATGGATCTAAATTACTTCATCAATTAAAAAGAAGAGATAACCTTTTAACAATTGCTTTAAAAACAATCGAGATTTTAACTTTATTTCTTACTTATTAGGCTCCTTCAAGAGACATTAATCAGTCTTTAAAAACTGTACAATAATCTGCTCTTTTTCCTGTTTCGAAGGTAAATAACGAAGTCATTTATTATTTATTAGTGTTATGTGTACTACTTCTCCTGTATTTCAGTAAAAGAAACTGTAAGATGCAAAATACATAATATATAAAATCGTTTTAATACTTCAATTAGGATTACATATAGCTATGATTTTAATGACAACACTCTTTAAAGTCAAATCAAGGGGGATTTTTTGAGGGAGTACCTAGGTCGTTGGACCTTCAAACTCCAGTATAACTAGCCTCACTGGGTGAGGCCATGAGCTGAACTGTTACAGAACGTGTGACTTGAAAGTCACAGTCAGCTGAGGAGTGGCTAGCTTGATGCTAACCCCCTCTTGATTTCCCCAAGTAACCTTGGTACTCATTTTATCGACCCCGGAGGGATGAAGGGCTGAGTCTGCCTTGCCCGTGGACCGGGATTTGAACCCCGGGCGATTGCATTAAGAGAAGTCAATTGAAGGAAAAAATCAACAAACAAAACAATTCCTTTGATTTCTTCTTTTCAATAGTGAAATATGTTCCCATAGGTTTGAGAGTTATTTTGCAGGAAAATATAAGCTCTGATATTCAAGCTTGACAAGCCTGTTTATTTTTAGACATGCTGTAAGAAAAGGCCGGTAAATAATGAAGAAGAAAAAAAGAATAGAAAAAGAAAAGAGCACGTTAATTAAAAATTACTTGTTAAAGAAGTAGGTACTCATCTCAAATTTTACTTTTATGAATAAGATAATAAGCTGTAAAAGAATTGAAAAGAAATAAGTAAACTAAAACCTTTTTCATAACCCTTTAAATATTTTTTTCAAAGATTATTGCAATTAATTGACTGTAAGAATTTATTTGCAGACATTTTAGTCACATGTCCTTTTTAAAAAAGTAATTCATAGATTTATCAATATATACCATTTTACTTTCATTAAAGAATATGTATTGTGTGGAAACAAGTTATTTTTATTTTTACGCTTCACTTGATGAAGAAAAGGAACTTTTCCAATGTTTGAAACTGTCTTATTAACGTTCATGCAAAAAAGCCCACTCATAAAAGAAAAATACCACATTTAAAGCTTAATAATTATGCAAGCAACGACACGATCTATGAAAAACTAGAATTTTTTTTTTCAATACATGATCATATTTTTTACTGGGTAGTTTAATCTGCCTGCTTTCTGCTTTGGCCTTAAATTTTTCTTACATTTTTCTGTACCAGTTTTAATCCTAGTAACTGTAGCAAATAATTGTTTTTTTATGTTTTATTGTTTTAATTTAAAAAAAGGCATAGGAAATGATGGTTTGTTTCATAATTCCCTACTGGAATTATTATATTTTTATAATCGTCAAATAAAGTCTTTCCAAAATGATTCTAGAATAAGAAATAAGAACAAACTCAATTTAAACAAAACAATCTTCATGAAGTTTTTCAAGGGGAAAATATTTCTAATTAAGATGAAAATTTAAAAGATTTAAATTTAAAATAAATGTGCATAAAATCTTGATAATTGGTTTTAAGAATACTTTTCTTTTAATTTATAAAGAGCGTGTGGCAAAAAGAGAAGAATCTGATATTAAATTACGTGGAAAAAAATCATAATTAATTTAGAGTGATACCAAATTATGTATTCGTTTTTATTGATGTTTAAATAATTATGACAAATATATAAAGGAAAGTAAAGATTGGAGATTATTTTTTTTATAGTTTACAAAATTTAAACTCCATAATCGTACTTTTATCGTAAAACAATACCCTTTTGTAAATAAAAAACTACATACGAGGTTTACAACCAATTACTTCTTCAAAAAAAGTAGTTAAACTAGAAAATTCTGAAATATGAGAAGCATTCCTAATAATTTGGTCACCCACTGTACATAATGGTACTTAATATAGTTTTTATATTAGATATTTTTCAAAAGTTTTGTAGTGAGGTAAAGTTAATCAATAAGTAAGAATAGAATCGGTGAAATAAAATAATTTCCTGGCTTATCAAACACCATTTCGTTCGAAGGCAATTCCGGTACAAAAAAAAATGTGTTTTTTCCTCGAGCATCAATGAAAAAAAAAAGAAGAAGCACCAGACAGAAAAAATTACGGTAGTTAAAAAGTTCTCCACCTTACTCGATCTAACGATTTTAGCTAACTTTTCAGTTACAGTCACCTTTACAACCTCATTTTAATATACAAATCCCCCAGCGCCACCTACCCGTACAATAAAAACACTCCCCAGTCTCACAACATGCAAATATGATGTCACGCATAATAATAGGCTTACAGATCAAAAACTCCGCGCACGTTAAGAACAATAGAACGCTCCATAAAAAAGGAGATTTAAAACTTGAGGGACTTAATGTTCTCATCCTTGCACATTTCCATTAGTCGATCGTTTTTATGTCTCCCCCCAAGGGTGCTGTACTTCTCCCAAGGATTCGATTCTGAACAGGCATCAATTTCACCAGTGTTACCATGGGAAATTTAAGACCCGTCTCTCTTTCTCTTGGAGACGAGTAACAAGATGGAAAGCCTCGGTTTGGTTTCCCTCAAGGTATTTAGACCTGGGAAAAAAAAACAGATTCGAAAAGGCGGGTTCAAATAAAATCTGGCATGAAGGAGTAATTCCGTTTTGATATATGATCTCTGACTGAGAGGTGAACTGGAGATATTTCATATAGGATTTTCAAGAAATATTTTGAAAACGTGAAAAAAGATGCGAAATATATTTTTTTGTGCATTCCTTATAAATCCAACGTTATATTTTATAATAATTAGGTGAAATTTAAAAAAAAGTTCGTGATTTTTATAGATTTATTCCCAAGAGTTAATTTCCAGTATAAATGATTTGTAGTTTCATTTTAAGCGTTTTATTTTAATTGATCAATTTTAAGGCCCCAATATGTCTTGTTTACAAATGTATAAAATTTTAAAGGCTTTTCTTTCTAAGTAACCTAACCTAACGATAAAAGTTCATCCCAGATCTGAGAGAGAACCTTTAATTTTTTTTATACAATGGCTTGTTAAGAAATAATAGTAGTAATATATTAAGAAATAGTAGCTTCAGAAATAACTAAAGAATACAAAAAGATCAAAATATTTTCTATATACGTATATTTTCTATATTATTATCTACTTACATAATACGTATACGTATACATAATACGTTAATACGTATATTATCTACTACTATATATATTTTCTATATACGTATATAGTCTATTGCCTTTCTTATAAATAGTCTATTTGTATTTATAAATTTTCATACAAGAAGCTGTTTATAAAATACGGAGAAAATAAACTTATCTTTTAAAGAAGTTTTCGGGTAAAATATCAATGCTAAATACAACCTCTTTGGTGTTTTTTTACTTAAACTTGAAGAAATACATCGCAATATATTTTTAAGATTAATGATTTTGTTATTGCAATGAGAAATCATGTAAATTGGTTATTGACTGTAAATTATTAAAATATGTGGACATTAAATTTACTTTATCACCCAAAACATACTTAAAAAATATTTACAAAGCAATTTGAAACACTACTTTAATATTTATCAAAATTTTCCATCAGCTCAATACACAGTGGAGTAGGAGTATTACATAAAAACAGAAATATGACAAAAGTAGGCATCATCTTTATTCTCTTTTACAAGTTTTCATTACTTTAAAAAAAGTAGACGGCAAATATAGAAATTTTCCAAACCAATAGACTTAACAGTTAAACAGAAACGGAATCTCCAAACCTATCCACTGCATCGAGCCAAGCATTCGCTGAAAAGTTTTATCGGACATTTCAAACTTCTTCGATCGCTCCACGATGTAAAAACCAAAGAAAGCTTTAAACGCATGGATATAAAACTCATTCATCATTCACTTTTCAAATTTTTCTACCCCTTCCCACACTTTTAGTATCTCAGAGGTTATCGTCTTCGGAAAGCTTCGATTTATTTTCTTTTGAATTTTTTTTGAGAGCGAAAACTTTTAGAAACAAAGCGTTTTTACGCATGGGTATCCATCTAATGCAACGGGCTTTTCACTGCTATTTGAATATGGATTTTAATATTTACTCTCTACTCTCTGAACTTGAATGCATATACTTAGGTCAGAGTATTTGCTTTTTTGTGATAGACAATAGTTAAATATTAAATTTCCTGATGTTGCAATTGATGAACTCTTGCCCGTATTTGAATTGTTTGGTGTTGTTTTCTTTCGATCTTGTAAAAACCCAACATCATTTTGTGTCTTCCATATCACGAAAGAACATAAGTTTTGTGTGTATTGGGGTGTATTAGAGTTATGACTTTATTCAGATATAAATATTTGTAGTGACAAATGATTCAACTCATAATTTTCCCCCACAGGCTTTAGAATCTGAAAGAGTCATAGCCCTATTAATTATCTAGCTATACGTACACTTTTTAGTCGAACAACTTCAATATTATTAAAGAACAAAAAATAAACATCAATTAAATAATTCAAATTGTGTCCACTATTTACCAAGTTATAATACCGAGAGAACACTAAGGGCGAGCGCACACGGGCGACTTTTGTCACGGTGGCAAAGACAAAATTGTCGCCATGGCTATTGAAACAAGTTGCAAGTATTTTGAAGAGTGCGCGCACTAGGCGACGTGACATTTGGCCGATTGCCAAGAATTTCTTCATAGAGATCCATTGTTTTCTAGTGATATTTTTGATACTATAGTAATCCTGGTCGTCGTGACTTTAGTCACTCGTGCGCGATCAGCCTTACATGCTTAAGGCTGAGCGGGTACGAGCGACTTTTGTCACGGTGACAAAGACAAAATTGTTGCCTTGGCTATTGAAACAAAGAAAAATTGAAGGAGAATGCGCGCACTAGGCGACGTAACAGTTGGCCGATTGCCAAGAATTTCTTCATAGAGATCCATTGTTTTCTAGTGATATTTTTGATACTAGTAATCCTGGTCGCCGTGACTTTAGTCACACGTGCGCGCCCAGCCTAAGAGCGACCATAGATATATATACTAACGTAACGTTAGTATATATATATATATATATATATATATATATCTATGAGAGCGACTAAAATGTATCATTGAGCTCTAAATATGAATTAGTTTTTGGGCTCGCATTACCGTTAATTGAACATGCCCGATATAACCAATGTAATGATATCAAGATAAAAACTTAACAACTTATTCAATGGAAACGATTAATTCTGTAGAGCACCATTACTAACATAAAAAAAGAATAAAACAATCAATTCAATGCATTTTTCAATTCTGAATAAATAACACTCTAAACTAAATTAAAAATGATACCCTTTAGAGTTTAAAGGTATATCATATCAAAGTTTCTCTAATTGACATAACATCGTGGTTAGAGAAAAGCTTTTAATGTCATACGAACAACGAAATCCCATTTCGCGCTGATTGTGTAAAACTTTTCTCCATAAAATTAAGTTCAAAAGACTTAATGCAAGGGCAGCAGACATACTTAACATACGCTACATCTTTAAATACTCTTCTCTACATATTTCCCTAAACTAGGGATGAAATCTAACTGCACTTTAGTTAGGTAATTTACATAAAAGAGAAAATGTCCTTTCTGCACCCTTATAAAACGGTATACCTATAGATAAATTTGTAATTGGCCTATCTGTAGAGATGTATTAATAGAATGTGGAATAACTTGTTTTCGGTGTAATAATTCTCTTTACATCTATAAAAATTTTATTTAAGTATAATAATTGTTTTAAACTTTAAATTGAGACAGTACGTCGAATGTATTTTTATTTAATATCACTAAAGAACACTACCGATGATTTGCACTTGGAGCAATACCTGATGCTTGTTTCAGTTGGGAATTAAATAAAAAGGGAGAAGACAAATGATTAGGCCATCTTTACAAAAATGCAGTTTGTATAAAAGGGCTTATAATCCCGATATAATAACAATAATGTTTTTATTACAAAAATACAGGAAAAATACAATTCAATTTTAATACAGTTCACCATTTAATTTATTTAACAATCTAATAGAATATTTTCTAATCAGATTTATTTCTATAATTTTCGTATAGTTAATTATTAGAAAAATGCTTCTCAGTCTAAAATTGGATTTATAAAGGGGATGTTATGGGGTGTATTTTACCAACTTTTCTCCGCCAAATTAATAGCTTGTTCCACTTATTACGGTTTTACTTTTCCTCAAAAGAAATGGAAGGAACTCCCATAGAAGAAATTATATCCATAAATAGTTACCTACCTTCTGTAGAACACCTACATTTTAAAAGTAATGAGGAAATTCCAATGAACATTACATGATATTGTATAATTTTTTAAAACGATATACTTGCTTTATTATATAAATTATCAATTGATCAAAAATATTCTATGAAAACGGTGCAACTCACTCTTGGTCTTGCTACATTCATATAAACATATTAATGAAGTTATAGGTACAGAACTGAGCTAAAAAATAGTATTCTTTTTCAAAAGGGCATTGTGATTTCGTAGGATTAAATTAAACCCCAGTATACTACGCCAATAGTAGGAACTATGTCAATTTTGATTGCTTTTTCTTCCTTTTCTTTCCAAGTTCAAAGCTTACTTAGTTTTATTTTAAAGCGTAAAAATTATTTTACGAAGCTATTTTCAAAAATAAAGCCTGAGAAATAATTGAAGATTTTTTTTTTCGTGCGCGTCAAGCAATTTAGAAAATACCTCGAAAAGCGGGAAAAATGGCCCCTTTTAATCTAAGTATAAAACGAAAAATGTAATTAAGTCTTTCAAAAAAGTTAGAACTAATTGAAATGCTGCAAATTAATTCAGTCCAATCCTCAAAAAATTTAATTATAACCTTTAAATTAAAATTTCTCATATCGATTCCAATACTTGTTTCTAAAGTTTTCTCTCTGTGTTTGAAAAAAAATGGCGTTGCTCCCCTGAAACGATGTGGAAAGATGAAAATATTCTAATAACAAGAGAACCCTCATTTAAAATTCAAAAAGCGATACTTTCTAAGCAATTGATTTTCGATAAGCAATAGGATACAGCTCTGAAACTTAAGGTTATAATTTGAAAACGTTAATTATATTGTTTCTAAACAATAAATTGGGGAAAATCTTAAAGCAATTTACAAACCATTACCTCTATTGTGTTATAATTTTGCAAATTTATTGTTTTGAATCTCGAAAATAACTTATATGAATAGGTCATACTTTAACCAGCACTCTCATTGAATTCTTTCCTCCTTTTAGTTTACATTTTGGATCTGATTCCTAATAAATTAGAATATTTAAATCAATACTCACGTTCGATATTTATTTTTAATTTATTTATTTTGAAGAGAAACTCGATAAAAAATTTATATCAGAAAAATTTTAATAATCTAATCCATAACAAGAATCTTTAACTGTGCCTACGAATAATTTCTGCTCTGAAATAAATTTTTTAACTTTCAAAAGGGTTTTTTCTAATTATAAATTTCAAGTTTAAAAAGTTTTAATGATTTTTTTTGTTGAAATTTGCCCATTTATCATTAAAACTACTTATAAGTAAGCAAAGCTGGATTGCTTGTTGAATAACAGTACAGAATATACTAAAGCATCATATCAGGCTTATATTCACGGAGTTTTTTAGGGGAGGTAGAATGCCACTCAGGATTTGGTTTTTCTTCTCTAAAGAATAAGGAATTTAACGCTTCAAAGAAAACCTCGCAGTCGGACCTATTTCAGACTGTCCCTTCTTATTAGTGTAACATATTTTTTTCTTCAATTCTCGGAATTTTTATCTCGATAAATCTGCAAAGGATTTAAATATATTACTTGCTAAAAAAGAACTGCGAAATATTTATGATATTTGTTCCGAAATTTTTATGTAATTATTTGGTATTAGATAAAAAAAATTGACTGATATTGTTTAAGATATTATAGGTAGTTGAATAGTACGATTTTGGGAGAATTTTCAACGTAATCATGAAAAAAGTATTTCAATAATATCTGTAAAATTGATATTAGATATACGATAACTGACTATGACTACAGCGTACCATCGCGTTTTCTATTAAGTGGTTAGGTTATACTGTGTTTTAGTTTGCTAATTTGAAAGTACAAACTTTCAAACTACAAAATAGCATTCGGCTTTCGTTTATTCATAACAAATGCATACATTTTCTTTGGAGGGTTATCAAGAATCCATTACCTACAATTAATTCATACAATAATTAAATCTCATGAAGATTCGTGAACTTTATATAAAACTTCTAAGACTTAAGCTGACATTGGAGGGACTCAACTGCTTCTGTGTTATGAATAGTTGAATGAAGTGTCTGCAATGGCCGCCTCCAGTCTTTTCAATGGGAAAAACCTCCATTATGGAATTATAGGAACGCAAGAAATATAAATTCCCAGTGATTCTGAAAAAGCACGGTTAAAAATATATTTATGGGAGTATTACAGGGCAGGATGCATCTTTTCATCTCCAAAATGCAACATCATGGAAAATATCTCTTTAAGGAGCGACTTTAAAATGATACTTTAGCTAAAAACTATCGGAGAAGAAAACTTCTTATTACGTAAAACATTCTTTTCTCTAACCTTATCCCAAATGCCCTCCAGAAATAGAAGCTAACTTGATTTCCCTTGGAAAGGGCTTCGTTTTCTTGGGAATAATAAGAAATATCTCTTGCCTCCCTGTTCCTCTTACTGAACTAAGGTTTGTTGACACACTAGTGCGACTACGAGAAAGACGGATGATAGAACATGATGAGGGGTAGATTTTTTTTTTTTCGCAAAAAGAGAAATGTTGCCTAGAGGTGGAAGAACGCAAAAGAATTAAAACTTGACATTCGCGGAAGTTTTTTTTTTTGTCAATGTCTTTAGGAAACGAGTCTTTCATAACCCAACATAAATTCAGAAAGTGGAAAACTAACTCTTAGTTGTTGAGAAATATCATTGTTTTGTAAATTTGAGGAAGTATATTATCTTGAAAAGTTTTTAAGGAAAAAATGTGTTACTCCGTTTTTTTAAGTTAGGCTGTGTAATTAAATGCTTGGAAACTTTCTTATTTTTTTAAAATAACAGATTAAAATGGAACAAAAATTTTGTTTAACTTTTAAGTTTTTTTTTATCATACAAAATATTTTTATATATTTTCTTTGAATGTTACTTAAATACGTAAACAATTTCAACTCCTTTTTTAAAAATTGTGTTTTAGCTACGAATATTTGTCCAATTTTTTATTATTAAATAAAATAAAATTCCCTAAAAACCAATTACTTCGTTCAATAAATAAGAAAAATTGTTAATAAAATTATTTTGTGGTTTTATTTGTTCAACCCTTCTTAAATAATCAGATAGGGGCAAAATATGTTAATTTAAATTACGAAAACTATAGTCATCCTATATGTATGATCATTTATCTCCAAATATCAAACAATTCAAATACTCAACAGCAAAATGCATTTTAAAAATCTGTTCATTTGATTGCGTGCATTAAATGTTTGTGCTATGGTCCTCGCCTTTGCTTACACCTCAAAGAAAAAATAAGTAATGCACAAGCTCTGATTTACTATTACCCCTCTAGAGGCCCGGGCCTAGGGGCTCCATGATAGAAGGGCCCCCTAATTTCAAAAGTATCTAAAAATATAACTCAAAAATAGCTTGTCATACTTTCTTTAATGTATTTTCAATGATTTTTCAGTTTGTAAAACAAAAATCTTAACTTTATTGCAATGCAACCAATTAATGTTGTACCAAAATACCAATAATTGCTATAAAATTAGGTTTTTTATGATGAACACATATGGGGTCCTTCCTGCAAGTTGTGCCTACAATACCAAATTTCCTAAATCGGGCCCTCTGCACAAACAAATAAATTGTTCTAAGTTGGGACCATTGACTCTACTTTACATTCCCTATAGATTCTACCTGCAGACTTTTAAGGGAGCAGCACTCGTTTGCTTCGAAACATAAAATTCCCTCCGAGTTTTACACGGGGCACATCACTGACAACTCCCGCCAGAAAGAAAACTCGTCTTAGTTCCCATCCACACGGAATAAACTTCAACGCAACGGGGAAAAAAAAAAGATCCTTCTGAAAGAAAAATAACACTAAACCATCATGCTTTTCACAGAAAGGGGAAGAAACTTACAGGAGGTTGAGAACGTAACTCGAACCCCACGTTCTTTTTTTTTTTTGGGGGGGGGGGCTGACTTGGAATATGAAGCAGGGTCCGAATTCAGAACGGAATATTTGCATGTTTATTGTATCATAAAAAGTGTATATTTCTGCGTGTGTTCAGATTCGTATTTTATGTGGACTTTCAAATGAGCAGCGCTTCTTTTGTGAAAAAAGCGGACGAATTTCGGGTTGAATGCAAATGAAGTTGGGTTCATTTAAGTCGGGGAAGTCGTAATGGCATTCTTTGTGGGACCTCGAATGTATGTTTTGTGTTGATTCCCCGGTTGACATTTCTTCCCAGCAGAATGCCAATAGACCTGCCATCTGTTGATGCAGTTTTATATTTTTTTTTAACGTTTTTCATAGTTTTGTGGTTAGGGCATTTTTTTTTATCTAAATGTGAACACGATGTCGAGTAATTATTATCGCTGGTTTCATGCGATAGCGTCACATCTTGAAAGTATCACTCTTCAGTATATGAGGGTACATGGAGTAATTTAGAGCTATGGTTTCGTTTGAGGTGACTTGACAGAGTTCAATTCACCTCAAACAATTCAGTTGTTATCTGTCCTGTTAAAAATCACCCAGTTGCTTTGAGCGCCAAATACTAGAAATATAGAAACAAATTACTAATTAACAATAACAATTAGTGATATTTCTGTTATAAAGCGCTGTTGTTACACATAGTTGTTTCCAGCGCTTTATAACAGAAATATCACTAATTGTTATTGTCTTTACTAATAAACCAGTATATTTCAATGGGATGTTTCAACCTATTTTCATACCAAGTTTTATAACTCTAACATAAAAAATGGCTTGGCTTGAGATCAATTTGTAAATTTTGTTACAATTTTCCCCAGTCTCCCCTACTTTGTTTTCTTCCCTTTTTCTTGAGCGAAATAAGTTTAACCCTGAATCTCAGAACTCAATGTTTAAATAATAGGTACCCATATAATTTTGGATTTTATTTAAAACGTTTACGTACTTTAAATACTAAAATTAAAAAAGTTCGAATGGGGAGTAAAAAATTCAAATGTATTTTTGTCATAAAACCATAAAAAAGGAATATGTGTTTCGCTTATATTTTTGCATTGTTTCCTTCAAGGAATTAAATATTCCCAAGCAGTTGATATTTTTGGTATAATGATATCCATTGGTATATTTGTTTTTTTTTCTAAATATAAACAGAACAAATCTTTATGAGAGTAAGTTCACATTTTCGCTTCGTAAAGGCTCCCTAACATTCGCACAACCCAAGTTATTTTTTACGATTCTGAACAATACGTTGAAACTTCCCTGAACGATAAGAAATACCTCGTAAACCTGAACGAATGCCATAAAATCACCAAGGAAACCTAAATATACGCGAAATACTATACGTCGAAAAATTCGTTGAACACATTCCATTCTAGAATTACAATAAAATATTTGGCGGTTCTTTTATGGTATTCTGAATTTTATGTAAAAAAAAGAACATAAATACTGATGAATAAAGACTAACACATTTATTTTCAAAAAGCTTAAAGTTTAAAAACACTTCCTTTATGTTGTGGTCTAGGTAAACTCATACCTTGAAACTACCCTACCGTTGTAAACGAAGAACTGTTTCCAATTCAAACTCAAGAAAAAATTCTTACATTGTTATTTGAATTTTGTAACGACTTGTATTGAACTACTCGGATTTCATTCAGGCCACGTCATTATTCTCCTCTTAAAATAACTCTGATGTCTATAGAATTTATTTTGGAGTTATTATCCATTTAGCCAATACCTCCTTTCTCATGTAGAAATATAAATATCTCTAATAATACTCCAGGTTTAATTTGTATTTCTTGGTTACTCTGAAATAACGGAATGATATTTCACGAAAAAAGTATTATTTTCGTGCCTTTCTTTTACAAACGAATTGTTTCGTTCTAAAGCTAAAACCTATTTTTGAGAACAAAGAACTTCAATTACCTTTGGGTGCATTGTGAGTATTTTAATTAATAGAGTTTTTATTAATCTGATCGAATGTAGGAATCGTAGACAGCAAATAATCTTATGAATATTTTTCGGAAAAGTCAACGGTCTCATTCATTAAGGTAAAGTTTATGATTAAAGAATTTTCACTAAATTTAAATCATACTTAAAGCGCAAAAAGTTCACAAATAAAATATGCTACAAGTAATTTAAGGAAATCTATTGAAATTATTCTGCGTAAAAAGTATAAGAATTTTAGCGATCCATTTCTATGACTATTAGGAAAGATTAAAGAAATTTTAAAACGTTAAAGATCTTAAATAGCATACATAATTAACAAAAGTTATATTTAATGAGTAAAATTTTTAAATGTATTTCAATGGGGCTTTTTTCAAACAACATTGATGTTTTTCGCTTTTTGCCATCAGGATATAAAACTAAATGATAAATTTTCAAAAGTTTATTCGACCTCATACATAATTCACCTAAGTGAACAATTTATAAACATTGAAATCCTAAATTATTCTTCTCCCAAAATTCAATCAAAACCATGCTTCTAAAAATCTATTTAACTTTTCCCTTCTCAAAGTTTGTAACAAAGTTACAACTTGTAAAATATTTTTACTTCAAAATAGGGAAGTGGATAAAAATTGTTCATAGGTTTTTTTTGGTTTCTTTTAATTTTTTTTGTAAACGAGCCTGTTTATTAATCTAAGTAAGTCATTTATCTGAATTAAAAATGATAAAAAAAACTCAGTTCATAAAAATTATAGAATTCAGAGCAAATGTTTAAAAATTCTGTCTGAAGCTCAGTCAGTAACCGTTTTCACCATTTTAGTACTCTTCTAACTGATAACTAGGCGGATGAAAACATTTAAACGCAAACATACTTTTTAAGACATTAAAAAATATGAAAATACAGTACATTGTATGGGGATAAATTGGTATCGATAGGTATGAAACAAATAAGTGTTGATATAATTTCTCACTTTTCATCTTTAAAAGAACTCTAGTTTTATGCTCACTTTTATCTCCAGCTTGGACTGTGAAAAACATGCATTTATAAAACATCGAATTCAGAGGAACTTAAGCTACTTTATTGAAATCTTGGAAAATAATGGACACTATTCATCGTAAAGCAAGTGAGCGTGAAAGGTTTCCAGGAAATACTTTTTATTTCCCTCACACTATGTTTTAACTTTTAACTCTAAGAACGTTTATTGAAATTTTGATAAATCATAATTTCATTCATGAAGCAATTTATCTTCAATAAACCAAGAACACTAAGCTATAACGCTTCAGGAAATAAATATGTATTTTAATTCTATAAAAATGCATTTAAAAAAAGTAAAGTAAATTATAAAAACGTTTGATGGATGGCTCAAAATAGTTCTCCTTTAAAGTACCACGTTTTAGAACCTCGCTTTTTTTCTTGTCTTTCTGTTCGGGTGGAATTTAGAAATCGATTTTTAACTAACTTCCCAAGCTAGCAGCTTGAAACTCTACACATAGGTCGAATATGGATGACACTGCATATTATCTCGAGTTACCTAATTGAACCTTTGAAATAAAAGCTAATGGTAAAAAATATTTTTTCTAACTTGCGTTTTTTATTTTTTAAGAATTCCCCATATACTTAATATTTTTGTTCTTCTATTCAATATTTCTTCTTGTTGATACACTACAGACTGATGTTAATTTCTAGAAAGTAAAAGCACATGAATTCAATTCTTAAAAAACATGCAATAATATTTTAAGTAAGTTAAAATTGTTGAAAAAAAGTGTATAACTTTAGTTTTCAAGAGTATTTATGGAGACTTTATTTTCTCAAATTTTATCACCATACATTTAATTTTCAAAACGCTATTTTACACTTAATCATTACAAGGCTCATTTTAATCAGGAGGGAAGAAATAATTTTATAACTAGTCAGTTTTCTAACTTCACAAAAATGGGCTTCGTGTGCTTTTTCGTGATTATGCTTAGTGAATAGAGCCATTTTGTTCCTTAGAATCTGTAGTTTATGAATCGCGATGGTGGACACTTCGGGTCTGCGACTGGGGATTGCGAGAGGCGCAGAAGTGGAAAATCGACCAGTTTCAATTTTGCGTTATTTGTAGTCAAAATGGTTCCTTTTATTTTTTCAATTAGGTTAAACGCCCCATAACACAAAAGAGGTGAAGGAGGAGTATTCGATCCTAGAGTTTGGAAAGAATCCATTCACCCCAGCCGGGGTAGTAGAAGGATAAAGTCGAATGTAAATATTTGTTTACCTATTTTCTCTGAGGTTCGTGTTAATAGTCACAAATAAACGTAATGAAAGGTGTCATTCTTTTCCTTACCTTTGGGCAAGAAAGAATTGCGATAGTATAAATCTGGCAACGCTCACTGGGGATAGGGAGAGGGGCAGAGAAAAAACACGAAAATCAGCAATATCTAATCAAAAAAAATTTCTTTTCTGCACCAACTGCGGTTGAATGTTTTCTAAATTGTCCCCAAAGATGGGCAAAATGCATAAAACCGAATTTCGAACGGTTCTTCTACTTCAAATAGGGTCGAAAAGGTGTAGAAAAAAATAAAGGGAAATTCTTAACTTTTAAGTCGTTTAAAAACTTATTTTTCCTCATAAAGGAGCACACATTTCAGGCTAATTTTTACCTTCATACACTTAACAATACGAAATACCATGGTAGATATCTAACCTGCGATTAAGGAGGGTGAGAGGGTCAGAAAAAAGTATACCAGTTTTGATACTGTTCGTAGAAGTAGAAATTCATAATTTTCTAATTTGAGTAGAGTCAAATGTGGTGCAAATAAAGGAGACCGATGGTTGACATACAGAACACCCATTTAGAAAAGCGTTCATCACATTGGAAGGTGAAATGGAAGGGTGAAATGGAATTTTAGGAGTTATTTGAAATGTTTTTCGACAAACAGTGTCTATTTTAGTGAAATAACGTAGAAATCAATGTGAATTGGTCCCATGTACACTGTAGAACTAGAAATGCAACAGTAAATAACTTTCATTATAGAACGGGGGTAATGTGTGGGGCAGAAAAAAAGTTTGAATGATATTTTATTGAGAAAAAGAGTAATTATTTAGTTTAAAAGCTTTTCAGAACTGAAAAAATGTGAATGGGGACGCTCTTGGTGCCTATCTTGGGAAGCATAACTCAGCTTTGGGGGTTCGAAGGATGAAATAGAATACAAGGGGGAAATCTTTTATTTTTGACTAATAGCATGAAATTTTTTGAAAGAGCTAGATTAAACAATGTCAATTTCCCCCTCCAACTCTCTAGAGTCGGTCATCCGGCAATGGAATTTAAGACCCAAGACAAGGGAAGGTGGGCGGGGCAGAAAAATGCGAAACATTTTATTTTAGTTCGTATAATAATCTTATTAAGATTAAATACCCCTAAATTGAGAAAATTAATAGCAGATATAAATGAGACCCATGTTGAAATGTGTTTCTTAGAGGGTAGGAGGATAAAATAGAATAATAGGGGGTAATATATTTAGCTTTTTCACTAAAGAGTTGGAATTTCTTGGAAAACTGCATAAAAAGAATTGATTTTCCCTTTTTACTACATGGAATATATGACAGACACGTATAGGTGCACTCTGTATTGTGAGACAGGGGACGGTGAGTGGAGCAAAAAAAAAATACATGTATTCTATTTCTTTTAAATAAGATAATTTCAAAAAAATAAATAAATAAATAAAAGACATACATAAAACACACTTTCCCAAGCGTTCCTACACTTGGATGAGGGGTATAAGGACAAAATAGAAGACATTTATCCTATTAATTTGTGAGTTTAAGTTACGCTAGAAATTGCTTGAAAATAGTTATAATGCATATATTTTTTTCAATGTACTAAATTATAAGAAATAAGTTTTAGGAGACGTTTAATGACATTGGAATAACATATATTTTCTAATTTTCTTTTTAAATTTAAGACATTTAATCATTTTTAAAAGAAATAGAATATATGTATTTTTTTGCCCCACTCACCTTCCCCTGTCTCACAATACAGAGTGCACCTATACGTGTCATATATTTCATGGAGTAAAAAGGGAAAATCAATTCTTTTTATGCAGTTTTCCGAGAAATTCCAACTCTTTAGTGAAAAAGTTAAATATATTACCCCCTATTATTCTATTTTATCCTCCTACCCTCTAAGAAACACATTTCAACATGGGTCTCATTTATATCTGCTATTAATTTTCTCAATTTAGGGGTATTTAATCTTAATAAGATTATTATACGAACTAAAATAAAATGTTTCGCATTTTTCTGCCCCGCCCACCTTCCCTTGTCTTGGGTCTTAAATTCCATTGCCGGATGACCGACTCTAGAGAGTTGGAGGGGGAAATTGACAATGTTTAATCTAGCTCTTTCAAAAAATTTCATGCTATTAGTCAAAAATAAAAGATTTCCCCCTTGTATTCTATTTCATCCTTCGAACCCCCAAAGCTGAGTTATGCTTCCCAAGATAGGCACCAAGAGCGTCCCCATTCACATTTTTTCAGTTCTGAAAAGCTTTTAAACTAAATAATTACTCTTTTTCTCAATAAAATATCATTCAAACTTTTTTTCTGCCCCACACATTACCCCCGTTCTATAATGAAAGTTATTTACTGTTGCATTTCTAGTTCTACAGTGTACATGGGACCAATTCACATTGATTTCTACGTTATTTCACTAAAATAGACACTGTTTGTCGAAAAACATTTCAAATAACTCCTAAAATTCCATTTCACCCTTCCATTTCACCTTCCAATGTGATGAACGCTTTTCTAAATGGGTGTTCTGTATGTCAACCATCGGTCTCCTTTATTTGCACCACATTTGACTCTACTCAAATTAGAAAATTATGAATTTCTACTTCTACGAACAGTATCAAAACTGGTATACTTTTTTCTGACCCTCTCACCCTCCTTAATCGCAGGTACTAGATATCTACCATGGTATTTCGTATTGTTAAGTGTATGAAGGTAAAAATTAGCCTGAAATGTGTGCTCCTTTATGAGGAAAAATAAGTTTTTAAACGACTTAAAAGTTAAGAATTTCCCTTTATTTTTTTCTACACCTTTTCGACCCTATTTGAAGTAGAAGAACCGTTCGAAATTCGGTTTTATGCATTTTGCCCATCTTTGGGGACAATTTAGAAAACATTCAACCGCAGTTGGTGCAGAAAAGAAATTTTTTTTGATTAGATATTGCTGATTTTCGTGTTTTTTCTCTGCCCCTCTCCCTATCCCCAGTGAGCGTTGCCAGATTTATACTATCGCAATTCTTTCTTGCCCAAAGGTAAGGAAAAGAATGACACCTTTCATTACGTTTATTTGTGACTATTAACACGAACCTCAGAGAAAATAGGTAAACAAATATTTACATTCGACTTTATCCTTCTACTGCCCCGGCTGGGGTGAATGGATTCTTTCCAAACTCTAGGATCGAATACTCCTCCTTCACCTCTTTTGTGTTATGGGGCGTTTAACCTAATTGAAAAAATAAAAGGAACCATTTTGACTACAAATAACGCAAAATTGAAACTGGTCGATTTTCCACTTCTGCGCCTCTCGCAATCCCCAGTCGCAGACCCGAAGTGTCCACCATCGCGATTCGTAAACTACAGATTCTAAGGAACAAAATGGCTCTATTCACTAAGCATAATCACGAAAAAGCACACGAAATGAAGTTAGAAAACCCACTAAACAGCGTAGTTGATATTTGGATTACATTGCTAGAAATAATAGTATTAAATTCAACAGGAGTAAGTTAAAAAAAATAATTGACATGAAGATCAGAATAAATGGACCAACCTTGAGGATATAGGCACAAACACAACCGATGTACTACCACATGAAGTAAATGGAAAAGCAAAATTACTTTATGCTTTACACATTTTATAGGTTATAAATTATTATTCAAAAACTTTTCCCATTCCTGCCGTCAAGTATTTTCTCAAATAAAGTTTGCAAATAACTAAATGAAAATTGAACGATATAAAAAGTTCTGATTTTTTTATACTTAAGGATACCAGCATTATTAAGACTTTTCGATTGACTGAAGAATTTTTCCAAAATAAAATGGGATGATGAAATGTAGAAAAACATGCTGCACAAATATTTGACTTAAATTGATTTGATTTCTCAAGTATCCTCAGGAGGGTGAAAAATGTAATCAAAGTTCATTTGACTTAATCGGCAAAACTGTCATTTAGTGTTGCCTTTCCTTTTTTACGGGTGAAAAAGTCGGATTTTATTCGTTTCTTTCTTGCTGAAAAGAACTATTTCTGGATAATATCATTAACTTTTGCTATAAGAACTTGGCAACAGTTGGAGGTTGGAATTTTTTAATTAAAGGAAGCTCTTGGAATTTAAATGAAGTATTTAAACAATTGGGGATGTTTTTGGTGCTATTCTCAACGTTAGTTCAAGATTCAAATCACAAGGAATATATTATCTAAAAGCATTTACTCTTTAAAACTGTTCTTCAGATTTGCTACTTGACACATTTTTATACTTTTTATCTAAAGCATCATATTAGCTTCGTTCATATTTTATCATCCGATACAGATTTTCCATAAAAAATCATTCAACTTGTTATGTTATTACCTATTCAAAATTCAATTTTAAAACATTTGGGGTAAACAGAAATTTGAATTTTAAAAGTACAAAAATTAAACGCCCTAAAAATTTCATAAAATATATGATTGGAGAAGATTCAACCTAATTAGCTGAATAATGATACTTTTTTTTCTTTTCATTTGTAAAATCTTTCTAAAATACCTTTTTCATTTGTAAAATCTTCAAATAAATAATTGCAAAATCGACTTTTTGAAAATTGATCTGTAACTACTAGCAAGGCCAAATTTAAAGTATTTGGTGTTACATAAAGAATTTTCATACTCTTTTTTTTAATCCTTGTTTATGAATTTATGTGTTAGATGTTTAAGTTTTCTATCATACATTTCGGTTGTATTTTGTTTTTGGTTGTTTATATTATGTTCACAAGTTTTCAGTATTTACGTCACTACGTGGAAGGAAAAACTGCGTAAACAAAAAGCCTGTTGGGTTGCTAGGAGTAATTTCGGTAAGCAAATCGTGATAAAAAGACGCTATATATACATGGGTTTAGCAAACTAATCATATTTTCAAATTGACTTTCTTAATTTCACACAAAATTCAGACACCGAGATGGGAACTACTTTGTTTGTTTTGTTTCTCCAGGGTCAAGTAACGTTGCAATCTAGTGATGTAAATTATGTAAAAAAGAAGAATGATATAAAGAAGTTGGGATATTAACAAATATGCATGAAAATAATGTTTTATGTAAATAGACATTTTTCATTAATTCAGAACTATTAAGCTCATTTTAATAAACTGAAACTATTTACTTAACATCATCGACAGAACATTTATCGAAATTAACCATTTATTTTTTCTATCTTTTTCGCATTTGTGTAATCGATTCCTAAAAAGATAAAAACAGAGAACCTTTGTTTTCATTAAAACATCATTATCTTTTTATATTCTTCAAAGATTTAAAAAGTGGTCACATTCAGATTATAAACATCAAGACCACACTCATTGTTAACTAAAAAGTTTTACAATAAGAGCCTTAGGGATTTGTAAACAATTCAAGAGAATCATTACTTCAATTTGAATCGTTGAATAAGTTCTAAATAGATTTGTAAGAATTTAAAAGAGCAAGTGAAATTAGTGAAAATGAAGTTCTAAGTGAATTTTTTCAAGTGTGTTTTGGTAAATAGTAACACACACATTGTTAACTACAAACGTCTGAAATTTGTTTAAAGTAGATTGTTTTAGACTTTTGTAAAGATTTTCGATTTTTATAATAAATTTATTTGAAATTGCTTACATTCGGTCCTTCAGGCTTAAATATTTTTAAATAATAATTTCAATAAATTAGAAACTTTTAGGATACAATTATTAGGTTGTTTTCCCTTTTAAACAAACACCGATAAACTTATGTAAATTTAACCCCTGTACCTATTCAATACTGAAAACAATTTTAAAATCAAACAAAGAACGAACCTATTACCGAATACAAAGTAAAAATTTAACTAACCCCAATTCCAGCAAAATTAAGTCCTAAGCTCGATCTTTATTTGATTCCCCTCTCTAAACCTACTTACGATTTCTTTCATGAGAATAGAAATAAAAATTCAATTAGAATATAATATTCAGTTTTAGATAGATTAGAAAATAACGCGAAATTAAGACTGCGTTTTATTGGTTCATTGATCGCCAATAAATTACCGCTTGAAATCAAAGTTCAAGTGAAAAGTTTTCATTTTAGTGAATGGCACCAGAAGATAAATTATTTTTAAACTGCTCATGGGTTGACTTTCTTTCGACAAATACTATAATAATGCACAGTGCATATCAAAGTTACCAATGAGTTACAAAAAGGGAAATTTAAAAATTTACCTCCAAGAGTTATTATACTACCATAAGTTTATGCAAACAATAAAGAATGATAATTGACAAACTTTTTAAGGAGCACATCAATGTTCTAACTAAACAAACAACATATCAATTAGCCTAGAAACCCGATATTTCAAAAGTTACTTAAACAACAGAAAGTAATGAATAATAGGGAAATCAGTTATTATTTAGCCCATTACACTCCCGATGCAAAAAGAGACTGGAAGACAAATTGATCTATTAGGCAGTAATTGTTGCAGAAGGGTATAATATTTCAAAGAATCATTTGTATCAATGAGAAAAGCCGTTTTCTGACGGTTCGAATCGAGTGTCGATTCCCTAGAACAAAGAGCGAGCACAGAATGAACGGCGAGACCAAGGATATGCTGATCCGTGCATCAGAATAATATCATTGAAATTAACTCTTAATTCTCTTTCTACTGCGTGCGGAGAAGAGTATAGTAAATCAATTTGTGTTTGGTAAAGATGAATAATTATATGCTAGTTCCGGGAGAGTTGAATAATTAGTTAAGTGTTGGTTTTTATCGGTTTGAGGAAGTTAGAGAATATTTGAGAGAAGTAATTAATGTGTTGCTTTTAGAAGTATTTTATTTTAAAAGAATAACGAGTAACTTTTCATTTTGTTAGTTAAATATGTGGTGGAGAGTTTGTTACAGTTTACCATTATTTTAAGATTAATATTTAAACAATTTATTCATCTAAGCTAAAGGATTCTCAACATTTTTTGTTCTCCGGTCTTGTATAAAAATGTTATTTTCATTTATATTTATTTTTTTTTGTAAGAGGTCTTCTCTAAATATCAATTTTAAATCTCCAAATTTCTATCAACTCACCCTCCAATCTAACCCAGTAAGTTCTGTGCCAAAAAAGGGAGTCTGGACATGGCCAGGAAGCTTGCAGTTTATGATAGATAGGTCTATCCCAACAACTCAACTTCACACTGAAATCTTTCATCCTCCACTCTTATTTAAAAATTCTACTCTATAGGATTCTTAAGGACCAATTACAACGTTCGCAGAGCCACATTAGGAGGAGACATCCTTCCTGTGAAAACCAATCAGAGTTCTCACCAACATCTTACCAAGTATAATCTGTAGATATGATTGGAGCATGGAAGATTTCAGTGTTAAGTAGAGTTGTTGGGAAAACCTATCTATCATGACATCAAAACGTCTATCATAAGTCCCTATTTATAGATTCCCTGCCATATTTGTCTGGTTTGTTATTGTCTGAGTGCCCTCCCCTATATATTTGACCATTAGAATATAGAAACTTACTTTTTGACATCCGTGACTCTAGGATGACACACTGGACAAACCAACACCACAAATACTCACTCCTTCATTTTAGATGTATGGGCTTAAGCCTTATCAACCCTCCTTAGCCCTATTTCTTCGTCTCCCAGCAATTTCCAACCATTCATCTCCCGGTCCATTCAAAACCATCATTGAAATGCTCTGGGAGCAATTCATTCAATTCATCGAGGGCACCCCGTTCCATTAAGCAGCGCGAAATGTGTGCACACACCTTCATTACGAGAATAAACACAATTAGGGCGCCCACTGAAAGCCCTTTGTTTCCCACCGCACGGACATTGTCCATCGATCTCGCGCCGGACACAGACTGATGGCCGCGCTGTGTGTCGCGAGATGTCAAAGGCCCCTGGAGCCATTCTCGAGGTAAGTTATGAGGTGGTTGGGATCAGATGGTGTTCGGGGGAAATGGCTTGTTGGTGTTATGTGTGGTGGAAAGAAACGGGATCGGTTGTTTGGAGAGTACACTTGCTCGAGTTATGTCGGTATTGACCGGTTCAGCTGTTCTTCGCTTCGGTTGTTTCAATCTCGAGGAAGACCACTCAGCCGTAAATTCATTCACTTCTTATGGAGCCTCATTCACTTAGAACCGTTCACAGTATAAGACAGGGGACATCCATAAATTACGTGAGGTCAAAAGGGGGAGGGAGGGGGTCCAGGAAAATCCCACCAGGGGGGAGGGGGGAGTCAATTAAAACCTCACGTCAACTTTTAGTTTAGAAAATATGAGTTTTTTCTTTAATATTTTTTAGCACAAGTTTAGAAAAAATGCTCAGATTAGTCAAAACAGCAAATAATTAGCCAGTCAGTCGTGATAATTACAAGTTAGAATCATGTTTTTGTTTTTAACGTGTTCTTGTATCAAAATTTTGCAATATGGATGGTAATTTTTATGCCGATAAAACAAAACTAGTGGTTGAGAAAATCTCACGTGGGGGGAGGGGGGTCCAAAATTTGGAAAAAGTACCTCACGTAATTTATGGACGTCCCCATACATAAAAAGTTTATTTGCTACAATAGACGACATTAGTCATTACGTCACTTGCTTGTTTGGAAACGTTGATTCCATCCGTGATTGGTTCCGTACGGATCCGTACGGATTTACTTCCAATCACGGAACCAATCACGGATAGAATCAACGTTTCCAAACAAGCAAGTGACATCACACTAATGTCGTCTATTCGATGTTATTGAAATTTGATGTGTGATGATGTGAAATTTGATTATGTGGCGTATTGAACTATCACGTTCAATACGTTGATCGTTCTCTGGTAATCGAACCTGAGATGTGTTTTAAATGTCAAACGATTGTAATCGTAATCGAACTGTAGCTTAACTACAGCTGTGACTGGTTCACAACATTATAAATAGTGTTTTACTTTTAGTATGTTACGCTCTAATGATCATTTTCTATTCCTAACCAGTTGTTTTCAATAAATGCGTTATTGTTTTATAACAGTCTTTTTATTTGTGGAGATACAGGGTGTCCCAAAAAAGACTGACACATTTTAAAAATTTTTAATTAAAAAACTAAAAAAGATAAAAATACGCGGTTTTTTGCATTCTACTCTGAATACTTAAGAATTTGCTCCGTATGGTGTAGAATAAAATGTTTTATTTCCATCTAGAATTTCTATCGGTATCAATTTAGGAGGTGCTCGTCGCCAATAGAGAAACAGCTCAATATGATATTTGACCATTTGTAGAAGAAGGAATTATTTTTGATTAAATAATGAAGCTGATAGTAATCATCAGTAGGTACAGTTATGATTCACTCCATCTCTTCAGCTCCCACTGCTTTCAAAATCCATACATATATTTATCGGAAACTATTGGATGTGTGGCATCGGGAGTTCTAGGACCACTTATGAAGTTCTCATCGGGTATGCAATGCATGGTCAATGGACCTCCCGTTAAAAACCACTATTTTAGATTTATATCATACCAATCATTGGGATTATGCCAAGTGCTGTATTAACAAGTTAGGGTCAAAGGTAAATTGATTGTGTCTGTCCATCACATAAAAGTGTTTTTAAATAAGTATTTTTTTTTCAATATATAGCTACCTTTTTAAAATAAAGGAAGGAAGGGAAAATAATTGCACGTCCACCAATTAACTCTTTTCCTAATATAAAACTAGTTAGTTAAAATTAACTTTTGCATTAATGTATTCAGAAATATCTTGTAATTATCCAGTGGAAATTTAACTCATCATTCCTTTGTATGTTACCCTGATCTTGGAATGCTTAAGAAACAAAGAACAGAATACATCAACAATTTCACCAATTAGAAGTTATCTACAAGACGCATTAAGATATTAATCAATTACTAGTAAACCTACATATTTATTTGTATGTTTCATAAAAAGAGTCATAGAGTAGTTTCAACTTTAATTCAAATATAAACAGGCAGTGAAAATACTTTCTTGATCAGACCAATTTATCACAAAAAACTTTCATTTACCGAAGGAATATTTGACTTTATAGCTAGAAAACGTCATTGTGAACAGATTTATTGTTTCCAATGTGACCTACTTAGGAGAAAAATGAACTTATTAGTGAAGACCATCCCAGTTTTATACCTTTCAACCAAAAAGACTAATGACTTGATCTTATCTCCTGACCTTATGGAGCATCAAATAAAGTGGAGTGATACTTCTTCCTTGGCATCCCCTTCAATAAAGCCACCAAATGAATAACAGTATGCATAATAAACTGAATATATTTGAGCTTATATTCGAAATAAAGAAACAAGAGTGACTACGTTAAGAATTTTAAGTATAATTTGTATCCAAACCGAATTAAGTTATTCTACCAACCCAAATAGATAATCTTCTTAAGCCAATAAGGTTTACGTATTCTTTAAATTCAAAGGAAAGGAGAGGACGATGCATTTTGCATAGGATAAAACTATATCCTTAATTGGGTTATTTTGGTAGAAGTAAATTTAAGTATTACATATTTGTCGTGATAAATATTTTCTCCAACTTTCGTTTTGCAGCTATATATATTCTTCAAAACATATAAAAGGTATTAAGATAATATAAAAAAATATATATAAAATGTGTATTTAATTACGAATAAAGTAGGAATAGTTAAACACAGTTGTAATAATTTAAAGTGATAAAATCATGGAACTAGTACAATAAGGAAGTGCCATAAACGGTCCGAGCTACCGGTTTAACTGAAGCCGATTATGAGACTAGAAATAATCGCAACAAGATGGCGGCCGCTCAGATTCACGATGTTTGCCGTTTCTAACGCGCTTTTCGTTTTGAGCGACGTAAGTGAAGAACGCGGTCTTTCCGCTTTACAAATTTAGGCAGTTAGTTCCCCCCAAAATTAAAGGCATATTATTGCCCTATTAGTTACCCTTTCCCATAAAATACTTACCATTTTTTACTTACCTTTGAAAATTTAACTTCTTGATACAATTAAAACTTTTAAACACTAAACATATTTCAATGAACTTAGAAATGAAACAAGATAAAAATACTTTTTAGAGATTTATATTGAAAATAAAAATAGAATAATAAACAAATAAGTAAATGATTTTAAAAACTTTTTATCAAAAGAAAGTTTGAAACAGTAAAGTTTGATATTTTTTAAAGCAAAAAACATGCTACTTATTTAGTAAAAGCAGTAAAAGAAAGGATTTTGTATTTTTTTTTTAAATGGGTATCAAAACCCAGGATAATTCGAGGCAAAATAAGTTATTCAAAAAATTAATATTTATAACAAAATATGTTTTGTAACTTGTTAAAATTCTTTGAAATATTTTTCTTACTGTTTTTATTTTTAAGAACTTTGTCAAGTAAATTTTAATGCAAAGATTTTGATTGAGCTCCAATTTTGCAAATATATCTTTTATTAAACGATTTTCATAGTAAAAATCTTTCATCATATCTTCCAGGGGTCCAAGCAAAAAGAAAATACAAATTTGCCATGGGCTATATACATAGTTAGAAAATTAAGCAGTTGAGATAATTACAATTTTAAAAATACAGTCAAGTTCTTAGTCTTGAAATTCATATTCTATGTGCATAATTCGTATTCTGATGCACTGTTGATCTGAAATTTAAAAAATGCCATTAACATTTTGTAGACAATTTGATAATATTAAATAAACTTTGTTTTTAAGTATGTAATAAGAAACTTCACCAGTGGTTAAAATGTAACCCGTGGATTTTCTCGTGGAAATTTACAATCAGCCTTCACATATAAATATAAGACTGAAGCAAAAGAAGAAACGTTATAAAATTATCAAAAACAAATATATATGGGTGTTTTACTCTTCAAAAATTGCAAGACTGAACTTTGAACTAGCTTTTAAATCATTTTCCCCTAGTCAAGCAATTTTTTTTAAAATTGCAGAAAAAGTTATAAAATATCATGTAAATAAAATGAAATATTAGGTCCTTAAATTTTAAGTTAAAGCTGTATCTACAGTATAAAATAGGCTTATTTGTGGACAAAATGTGCGATGTAAGTACTGAATTTTAGTACTAATCGCTGTCAATCAGTCAACTGATTTTGCATTTTGTAATAAAAACACTGGACGGAATTACATTCACAGAAATTTAAAAAAAACGGAATTCCGTCCCCAGGATGGAACCTATGCAAATATACAATAAATTCTCCATTTCAAAGTCATAATTAAAATTATTTAAATAAAGCATAGAACCACGAAATATTGATAAAAATCCCTTTCCTTAATTCCTAAGCAGTCTAATATTATGATAATGTTTAGAATTCCAAATTTTTTAATAATATTTAAATAAGAATAATATTATTAATAACAATATTTTAAAATAAGAATGTTTACATGTCGTCGTAACATCCAAGAACATATGAATTAAACAGATCCAAGCAACACAACTTAAACTTATTATTTCATCAATTATTTAACATTTCAAACAGTATTACATAAATTTTTAGTTCAATTATTTCATTACTTACATAAAATAAAGAAATATTATTGCATAAACACATTTAAATAGAATGAGACAAGTAACTAGAACATGAATTGTTCAACTTACCTAAAAACGTTTTCTAAGAATCCTCTTCACTATTTATTCCGCTGAACATGAGGCAGAACACTGTTCTTTCACCGAATAAAATTATTTAAAAAAAATATCCAGGAAGATTACTATCAAATACACCGATAAAATACGTAATCACCCATTGCTTTGCATGGGAAATCGCAATGTTGTCATCGCAACAAGATGGCGCCGCGGTTACAGGGAATGCTTCACTCGTTTCCCGATACGGCTCTTCCTTAGTCTTCTAGTTCCATGGATAAAATAGATTCTAATTTAATCAACTCTAACTAAGAATACTGATGACTTGTACTTAGGAAGGAGAAATTGGAAAAATTCTTTAGCTAAAAGCTGTGTTTTGAAACAATAGAAACCTGACTAGGTATTCTTGCAGTATGCGATCTACCAGTTTAGTTGGAGCATTAGGATTAGTTAACTTATGAGGATTAGTTAGTTTTTAGTTAGCTTATAAATTTTAGTTAGTTCATTAGGATTCAAAAAACATCAGTTGCGGTGTCACCATCTACCCTAAATTCAGCTAACTAAACTGGTAGATCGCATACTGCAAGAATAGAGCATTTTCAATCACATGACTCGGATCTAACAACGGCCTTAGCAACAGAAAAGTTACAGTTTTTTGCCCTACAGAGGTTAACAGTTACAAAAAATGACTAGCCGTGGAATTCTTCTATTGGAGCATTTGCAATCACGTGATCCCATTTCAAAAAACCGCCTTAGCAACAGATAAACAACGGCCTTAGCAACAGTTAAAAGCCCTACAGAAGGTACACAGTTAAAAAGAAAATAACCGGTTGTGACGTCACCTGAAAACACTCTATACCCCTGACTAAATAATAATATTGATATTTAAAATTTTGTTAGAAAAATTTTTTAACTTTTTAGTTTATTTATAAATAAGGCTGTTGTTAAGTTATATCTGTATACTTATTTATTCCACATATCAATTTAAGAAAGCAACAGTGCTACTCAACTCTCTACTCTTGTTCTATTATGATTGATTAGTTATTCCAGTTCGAAACTGAATCTAGAATGTGTCTGCTGTCCTATTCTGTTTTATTAAAAGTTATGTTATCACACTGCGTAGTTTTTTATTAATTTCATCAGGTTATGGGCCCAGAGCTCATGTAAAAAGGCCTGCAGCAGGGAAAGTAGTAACTTATAATTATTTTGAAAGTAAAACTGAACTAGAACGTTTGAACTGCAGTAATGGAAGGTAGTGGCACATCGATTGTTCTGAAAGGACAGCAGAACTGGAATGTTTGGAAGTTTCAAACGAAGATAGTCTTGGAAAGTAAAGGATTGTTTGAGTCAATTGAAGGATTGTTGCCGAGAAAGAACGGAGAGACTGAGGAGGCATTTATTGCCAGACAGACGGCTTTTATGAAAAAGAACTTAAAGGCTCAGGAGGTGATAGTTAGCAGAATCGACGATGGTCCGATGGCGCATCTCCTCACCTGTGAGTCAGCACAAGCAATGTGGGAGAAATTGTGCAGCGTATATGAGCACAAGTCCGAGGTGAGCATCCATATGCTTCAGAAGAAGTTCTTTAACTTCAAGTGTGATGGGCAGAATATTTCTGATTATGTTTCTGGATTGGAGGACATACGCACTCAGCTAAAACAGAGAAAGGAAGAAATAACTGATCAGATGTTTATGACAAAAATTTTGATGGGATTACCACAGCGATTTCATTATTTCATAACAGCTTGGGAATCTGTCCCCCATGAAAAACAGTGCATCAACGAATTGATCAGCAGATTGTCAATAGAGGAAGAAAGGATCAAAAGTGCATCAAGTGATTCAGCACAGTGTTCTGAGATGGAGGCTTTCGCCAGCGTGAGGTGGCAAAGAAGAGGTGCAGTTGGGAGAGAGAGACAGATCCAGTGCAACATATGCAGAAAAAAGGGTCATATAGCAAATAATTGCCCTCTTAAAGAAAATTTCGAGCAGAACCTTTGTTTTAATTGCAACAAGCCCAATCATAAAGCTAGAGATTGTTACTTAAGAAAAAATGAAAACAAAAAGCAACACAGGAAGCCGGGTCCTTCTCATTGGTCAACGTACATATCTATTGCTCTGATTTCGGATGATGATTGCTTGAATGACACTTGGTATTTCGATTCTGGTGCCAGCGAGCATATGACGTTTCGTGAGGATTGGATCCAGGAGTTTGAAAAGTTTGATGATCCGATAAAGGTTAAAGTTGCTAGTGGTGAGGTGATAGAGGCATTAGGACAGGGCGATGTGGAAATTTGGACATTTGATGGACAAAAATGGACTCAAGGAGTTTTAAAGAATGTTTTATTGGTTCCAGATCTCAAATGTAACTTGTTCTCTGTGGGATCCGCTACGGATAAAGGTTATGTGTTCAAAATTGAAAGTGACCAGTGTAGACTAATTAAGAATGGCCAAGTAATGATTCAGGGGCAGAGAAAGGGGAAGTTGTATCAAATGAATACAAACCCAAATGAACAAGCCTTCTTATCGTCTGACATGAAGACTGATTTGGTGCAGTGGCATGAAAGACTTGCACATCAGAATGTAAAGCACGTAAGGAAATTCTTGATCAAGCATGACATCAAGTTTGTAGATACCAAGGAGTTTTTCTGTGATGCCTGTGTAAAGGGAAAACAACATGTCTTGCCATTTTCACAGTCCCAAACCGTTGTCAAGTCCTGTGGAGAGATAATCCATGCTGATGTTTGCGGACCGATGGAAGTCCAGTCAATCGGAAACTCAAAGTACTTCTTGTTACTGAAGGATCACTACAGTCACTTCAAAGCTGTCTATTTCCTGAAAAACAAGTCGGAGGCAAAGGTTCACATCATAAAGTTTCTGAACCTAACCATGAACGTTACTGGACACAGAGTGAAGGTACTCAGAACTGATCAAGGACTCGAAGAAGTAAATCACACAGTTGGAGAATTTCTAGAGAAGAAGGGGATTCAGCATCAAAAGTCGTGCGTCTACACCCCTCAACAAAATGGAAAGATCGAAAGAGAAAATAGAACTGTTGTGGAATTAGCTCGAACTATGTTGCAGGCAAAGAACTTGGAAAAAGAGCTTTGGGCAGAAGCAGTCGCTACAACCGTGAATGTACTAAACCTAAGTGGATCTAGCTCTGTTCCAGGAGTGACACCTTTTGAATTATGGCACGGAAAGAGTCCAGATGTCACCAACTTGAAGGTCTTTGGATCTGAAGCTTATGTCTTGATTCCCAAACAGAGAAGAAGAAAATGGGATCCAAAAAGCAAGAAAGGAATTTTCGTTGGATATGGAGAGAACATAAAGGGGTATCGAGTTTACTTTCCAGAAGAAAGAAAGGTGGAAGTGTCGAGGAATGTTATATTTAAGCCCGATAAATCAGACCCCATCAAGGAGGAAGAGAGGGAAAAGTCAATGAAGTCAGATGGAGGACAAAGAGCAGAATCCAGTAGTCCTAGAAAGTGCGATACTGACAGTGAAGATGACAGTGAGACAGAGGATGTGAGAGACGAATATGAGCCAGAGGAGGATTCCTCGGATCTTGAAGATGACAAAGACTCGCCACTCAGTCAAGTAAATGAAAGTCGACCAATTCGAGAGAGAAGACTTCCGGAAAGATTTAAAGATTATGAACTCTACTCAGCTTACAGTTTTATAGCAGAGATCAAAGATCCGACCACATATGGAGAGGCCATCCAGAGTCCTGAGTGGAATGAGGCTCTGAAAAGAGAGCTGGAATCTCTTAAAGAAATGGACACCTGGAGAGAAAGCGATTGTCCACCTGACACAAAGGTTATCGACACAAAATGGGTCTTCAGAAGCAAATTCGATGGTACTAAAAAAGCCAGATTGGTGGCCAGAGAATTTCAAGAAGATGTAAATACAGAGCTGTATGCACCGGTGGCTAGATTGTCAACAATTAGAATGTTAATATCCTATGCCCTCCAGAAGGATTGGACTGTTCGTCAGTTGGATGTTCCAGTAGCATTTCTGAACGGAACACTTAAGCAAGACACCTTTATTAGGCCACCAGATGGTGTCAAAGTTAAGAGAGGGCAGAACTGCGTGGCCCTTTCCTCAACAGAGGCCGAGTATGTAGCAGCAGCATTGGCTTCTGCAGAAATAGTATCCATTGCTCGTCTTGCTGAGGACTTTGATCCAAGTTTTGACTGTAAACCTGTACTTTTTCTGGATAATCAGGGAGCAATTCATCTCGCTAGTGGATACGAAAACAGCAAGCGCTCTAAGCATATTGACATTAAGTATCATTTTATTAAAGATTTAATTGTAAAAGAAAAAATTCAGATTGATTATGTACCCACAGTGGATAATGTGTCAGATATTTTTACTAAATCTTTGTCAACAGTGACTTTTAACCATTTTAAAGGGTTAATGAACTTGAAATAAGAATGAGGAATTTCAATTTCTTGTAAAAATTTTTTAGAATAGATAGATATTTGAGTGTATATATAGTGCCTACATGTATGAATTTTGATTTCGAGTTTATGAATGTATGTATTCTTTTGGCTTTAAGTTGATTGCATTAGAACAATTTTAGCATTTAAATTTCTTTTTGTAAATAGCAATTTTATCTTCCGAAGGAAAAAATTGAGAGAGGGTGTTAAGTTATATCTGTATACTTATTTATTCCACATATCAATTTAAGAAAGCAACAGTGCTACTCAACTCTCTACTCTTGTTCTATTATGATTGATTAGTTATTCCAGTTCGAAACTGAATCTAGAATGTGTCTGCTGTCCTATTCTGTTTTATTAAAAGTTATGTTATCACACTGCGTAGTTTTTTATTAATTTCATCAGCTGTTCAATTTTAAAACTTAATAGCTTTAATATTATTTCGATGTAATTACTTTATTATTAAATTAGCACTCTGAAATACCATCGTAAGTCGTAAGTTTTGAAAAAAATCTTTTGAAGAGGTACTTGAGACGAGATATTTTGCGTTTTGAAATAATCTAGTTTTTAACTTATATTATTTTTGTGAAAAGCATACAACTTCTCGTTGTGAAAAGCATACAACGAGAAGACTTTCAGTTTTGCGAGGGAAATACATTAATGAAATAGGTGTTCCAAAACACTGCTTTTACGAATGTGTAAAGGATGTATGGAGTTCCGTTTCAAATCATTCAAGTGTAATTGAATCCGTAGAACATGGATGGGCTAATGCATTGGTTGAAAACATTTTTTGTCGTGTTGGAGTAGTTGTTCCCCTTCGACGAACTCTTTGTGACAAAATACGAATAACTTGAAATTCCCTCAGCATAAGTAATGCAATTTATTTTCTGGTGCCAAATATCCTGCTTGTTGAGAGTTTTCGAATTCAGACGTTGAACAAACTGAAGTAAAAACTCATTTTCACAGCTTTGCAAAATGTTACACTGTAAAATGGAACCCCCTTGCCTGTCAACGTTTTACTGTACTTATTAAACTATATTTGCTTATTTTTAATAATTATTGAAGTTTTTTACAAATTAGAACCTTTGTTCTGGTAGTTTAAATATTTTTGTTGGACATGTTCTTAAGATATAGCTTAGGAAGTTTGGAATTTAAATCCATCAACCATCAACCTTCACCATTATGCATTACTTTTTAAATCAATTAATTAACTCTTTTGCAGTTGATTTATTCGCTTCATAATCAAACATAATAGAAAACCTACGTTATATTTTTCCATTTGAATTAAATTAGAATTAAAAAGTTTACAAAACCTTTTAAAACCAGTCTTAACATTCTGATATTACAGGGTGTTTCAAAAGTCCGTTTTACGGCTTTTATTTGAAACCACCGTCCGTTAGGGTCATGGAAGTAAGGTATAACCCCTTTGCAAGTGGCCATGCTGAATCCAGATGCAAATGGCTTACAACGCCCCTAGCGGCGAAATGAGAAAGAAAAATAAATTAAAAAACTGAAGAAGATAGAAAAAAATTCAGCAAGAAAGTTTTCAATATCATGAAAAACGCACAGAAGAAGTTTCATGAAAATACGAGTATTTTAAATATTTGAGGAGATAAATGTGAAAATAGGACTTTTTCAGGCCTCAAAAGAGAAAAATTTCAAGCATGCATTCAAAATATGCAAGTTTCTTTGATTTTTTAATTAAAAGTTGGTCTTTATTTAAATAAAAAAACCTCAAAACTTCATAACTCTGATTCTGCCTAGTGACTTCCCTAGGGGCACACCTTTCTTCCAAGACCCTTGTTGATTCCAAATAAAAGCCGTGAAATGGACTTTTGAAACACCCTATAGAGAGAAAGTTTTTACAGTAGAAACTAAGTTTATATTCTCAAAATTGATGCGAATACTTTCTTCAAAGACCTTGTTTGAATAACCATGTCACTTTTAGTGTCGGGTTGAACTCAGAAAGGAAACAATATTTGATATTCTGTTACAAAGATGGCTTGTTTGAAAATAATATTAGAAAAACGGTTTCCATACGGATGGAAATAGATTTTTTTTGCACATAAAATAGAAAGAAAAGAAAGAAGGAAATTGGAAAAATAATGACCCTCCGAAGAGTTTTCTCCCAGAGCAAATTCCATTCTCACAATGTGTTTTCATATCAACACGGAAAAGTAGTACAGCCGACGCGAAAGAGTGTAGAAGTAAGCATCAAAAAAAGTTTTATGTATACAGTTTTATATCCTTTACAATGAAAGTATTATGGTAATGCAATATGTGTTATAGTATTGAGCTATACAAAAACAGTTTCCCAACCATTATGGTATACGGAAAGAAATGTGTAATTTAAAGATATCATATAGTTTTGAAACCGAAATGCATACTTTTATACCATATCGTCCAAAAGTGTGGTAAGAATAAGTTTATTCTAGTTAATATTATCTTTGAAAACACGATTTCCAAACCACAATAACATTTAATTTATCCTTCTAGACAGAAAAGTTTAGCTGAACTTTATTTTATCCATCGCATGTTTAGTCCCCAGCTATTCCCGTTATTTGATGTTATTTGTTTATGTATTCAAGAGTATTTATTTAATTTTCATATTCATGAGCTTCTTTTTTAAAATTGTATTGATAAATAGTTCCACAGGGAAAGAGAGTGTGGAACAAGTTGTTCCAAAAGAACATCAATTGTCTTTCTATTCTTGTTTTAATGCGTCATTTCTATCATTGAGAATTTACTTAAGAGGAAAATAAGAGTTTGAATTTTGGAATATAAAAAGATAATAAAGCCGTAATAATAATATTACAATACGTTTTAAATCTTAATGGATCTTAAGTTTTAGTAGGTATATAAATAAATAGACATAATAGACATTTTTATATTTAAGACTCTCTTTGGGATGCTTTCAAAAAAGTATAATTGAACAATATAAGTAAATTTAATTTGCATTACACTTCTTTAGCACAATTTTAGGAGATCAGTAAATGAGTTGAATCAAACTCAGGATTCATGAATCACGTTGTATTACAACAAATTTATTTATTTTAAATCAAACACCAAACCTAATCATATAATCTTAAACTATCTTTTTTTATCTCCAATGGGCGGGTTCTACTGGACATTATCCTTGACCTCTGAATTGCCCTAAGAAGTAGGTACCTACTTAGCGTTACCCAGCGAGCACCTGTGGACCGCAGCCACGGAGGTGAGGTACTGTTACCTGCGCCATACATACCATTCACTCGCACAACCCCTTTCTTAAACAATCTTTATTACTTCAAATTAAATTCCTAAACACAAGAGAGATTTCAGAGAGAATCCCATGAGGCTGCAGCACCTTCCATAACTAAACCAAATATTTTTATGACTATTATCCATTGAATAACCCATATTTTTTAAGTAAATAAAAAATTTAAATTAACATTAGACTTTTAGCAGCAAAACCTCTTTACTTTAAATACTTTTAAAGATAATATTTAAAGCTATAAATTCGTTAAATGATCTGTATAAGAAAAATTCTGATTATGTCAATCATTGATTTATTCTATGAATTCAACAAGTTGATTTATTTTATCATTTATAAGGCTTTAAAAACGTGATTTGACACAATAGGCTGTGTTCTTGGTAAAATACATACAAACAAATCTCTTATAAATAATAAGAAAAAAAATAATTTTGAAGTAAAATTTTATCCTTAAAGTACGAAAATCTGTAGCAAACAAAATTTAACCTATCACATTGATAAACTGGTCTTGTATTTACTATTTTGTATAAAAGTCAAAACTACATTAACAAAGTCCTGGAATTAATTCATGTACTTTTGTGATAGAAAATAAAAGGGAGTGAAGTAAATTTTCTATTTTAGTAAGCGAGAACGAAATTTGAAAAATCGCTGTAGTACACGATGGTTAAAAATAGTTTTATGATTCATGAAGATATAAAAAACACTATATATAAAGAATTTTAAAGCTTAAACATAAGTAAAACTTTGTTCTTACTGAAGTTGTATTGATTTTCGACAGAATTTTGTCATGTTCACTGTATTACGACATCCAATGGTTTGACAGCAACATATAAGTGAACAAAAGGGAAGAAAAGTCCTAAAGTTATATTGGTAGTAAAAATATCTACGACCGATAAAACGTTACCAACTTTCTTTAACTCAGAGAATATAAACACACTCACACACTGTAGATTTGCAATATCAGCAAGTTATTTCGATAATAAAGGAACAAAAGTTTTAGCAAGTCAGCATTGATCATTGAGGCAAAAAGTTTTAATGCTTTTCTCTGTTAAAAATAATTACACAATTATTTGTTAAATTGTTCTACTAAATAAACTATTTGTATGAGGTCAGAAAATCTTAACTTGGGAAAAGAGCTATTATGGATAAATTTATCTGACAAAATTTCTTTCATCGCCATTCTAGTATTTTTCAATTATTATCTTGTTTGTGCCTAATATGAAAAATGTTTAAGCAGTATTGTACTTGTAGAGTTTCACAGCCAGGGTTAATAATAAGATCAAAATAAGTTTCCGGATAGATGGATCGGGGTCCAGTTAAATTTTTTACAAACGAAAAAACAACGAAAATCACGGTCCATCTACACGGAAACTTAATTTAATCTTATTAGTATTTGAGTTTAAGTAATGTTATTCAAGTACTAGATTGATTTCTGTCAAATAACTAGATATTTGAACATAGTAATTTCAGTTTTTTTAAAAATATAACGAAACTAAACTCTTTTATGAATAGTTTATTTCATGGAGTTTTTTTACCTTCATATCAAAACAATGGCGTATAATATCACAGAAAAAATTAATTTCTAAGTATCAAGACTGAAAGAACAATTTTTCAATCGTCAAAACTCCAATCCTAATGCAAAATTATAGAAGAAAAAAAAACAATTTTCTTGAAATGAGGCAGATTGTTAAAAAAAATCTTCATTTCTTACCTCATCCTAAAAAGATAAGAAAAGCTTGGAATATAAAGAAGGACTTTTTTTATCCCATTCCTCAGAAAATGATCCAAAAAACCTTGTTCCGAATGAATAAGGAGCCTCCCTTCCAAGTCGTAAAAATACGTATCATTCAAAAACCCACCGCCTTGTAAAACGACCTCTTTAATATCCAGAGGAATCGGTAGGAGGATCTTATTATTTTTTTTTTCTTGCGGTAGGAGCTCACAATTCTTGTTATCTTGATATACTAGAGAATATTACCTTCTACTTCATAAAACTACTCAGACATTATCGTAAGTGAGGAACTGTTTTTGATAGCACAAAGTCTGATACCAGTTAAAGGATTAGCTGTCTGTTTGGGTGGTTTGAAAAGATTTCAAATTAATTTAAGGGATTGAAAACTACTTTTTAATGAAATTTGAAATTAATTTTATTCTTTTATATATATTTTTTAGAGAGGTTGTAGTAGCGTTATTTAAATAAGTTTAATCATTCAAATAAGGCTTCTGAATATGTATTATGATTTTGCAAAATATCTTAATTAATACGCTGAAATTTCAAAGCATGAACAGTTTTTATTCTCTTATATATTTTTGTGAAAGAACTGGGAGATATTCATATCGAGGGTGTTTAATTATTTAAATTAGAACTCTGAATATGTCTCAAGATTTTACTTCTTATTATATTAGCTAGTAAAATAATTAGATGGAAGATATTATAATTTCAAAGGAGAATCAGGTTGTTTTTACATTCTGCATCTTATCTAATGAAGTGGGATGGGATATATCTTGTGTTTGCCCCTATTTGTTTAAATCAGATTCAAGCTAAGACCTTCTTAACAATTTAACAAAAAAATAATAATAAGAAGATATAGTATATTTTCGGGAAGCATTTAAAATACATATGATACCACATTCAATGTGATTCTATAAATTCCAATTTAATCTGGTGCTTTTAAAATGTTTTCTTTATAAATATCTTTCAAATTGAGTAAACTAAAAAAAAAAATTTGAGAATTTTTTTTTATTTTCTTTAAAATAATAAAATTAAATTCCATTCAATACTTCAAATAAAAAATACGTTCCTCTAGAAATCCATTTATCAGGCACAGTGACATTTTAAAGAAACTATAAAGAAACTAATGTCTAGTTTACAATGTTCTTGAACAAAAAAAAAGTTCTCCGAGAAATCAAATTTACAGACATTTACAAATTGAAACCATCTAAAATCAGTTACTTGTTTCACGACTGATTGTTGATCGTGAACTTTCGTCACAAGTAGTGTCCTTTTCCTTCGTCGAAGTGATTATTCTACTCAGAAAAAAAAGGAGAAAAAAAGTATCTTGTTTTTCGTTTGTCCCCACAGAAGAGAATGGAAGTCAATGCAGGGTCGGGCGTCCATTGGGGAAAACGACAATGAAGCTGTTAAGCAACAGACGTGACTCTGTAAAACTTCTTTCTCTGCGGTGGAAGTCGAATTGCAAGGAAACTAAGAGTTTGAAAGGAACTTCTAAGAATCCTTCTTCGAGTTGCGTAAACCAAACACGACTGTGTTAAATACCATTGCAAAAACCAAAATGAAGAACTAAAACTTCATTCAAAATAAAAGGATATATAGAATTGGTGCGTTACATAAAGTCACGATTTCTTAAAACGTTAAATCAAAACTTTTCCATTGATCACTTTTAATCATCAGACAATGAAGAACGCAATTTAAAACTTCTTTAAAATATAACTTTTGTAATTCGTTTTGGACTTTGGCAACTATAAAACCTAATTCAATTTAAATCACACGGGGGGGGGGGGTAAGAAGGTTTTACCTTCATAAAAAATAATTATTTGAAATAGGATAGTGGAAATATTTTCTCTCATAGGTATTTAAGTTTTGCAAGTTATAATGTATTAGTCTGAAAGTAATTTTACATAAATTTACAGCTGTTTAATTTTATATAAATTTAAAGCTGTTTAATTTTATATGAATTTATAGTATGTCTCTGTGAGAACGGTATCAACCCAGGATGAAAATTTCGAGTTATTTCAAATACTAATCGAAAAATTTTAAAACCCTTGAAATTAACTTTGAAGCGATATTTCAAACTAATACTCTGAAGGAATATTTAGTTAAAATAGTAATAGATTAATTGATAATAAATAGTAAAAGTTGTCTAATAGTTCATGCCATGTTGGAAAAAAAATTATAGCAATTATAAATTTGTAAAAGTTTTAAACAAACTAACAAAGCAAATTTAAATGTATTAATATCCACTTAACTAAAAAAAACTTCTACACAGTTATAAGTTAATTTTTGTCGCTTAATTTTATTATTTTTTAAATACTGTATGACTATTAAAATAGTTTTTAAAAAAAAGAGTTCTCAATGTGTATACAATCTACTTCATTTTAATATTTATGAAAAGATATATTCGAGATTCTAGCTCGTGTATGCACCATCTTACTTCTAAAACAGTTGTTCGAATATTAAATTAATACAACAGTTAAGAATTGAGTAAAATCGGGAGTCGTGAAAAAAAACCCCAAAAAGATGATGAATAAAAAAAAGGAAAACCTCAGTTTAATAACCGTAAAAAGTCGATTTTAGAGGAATTTCCTTAAAGACAAAACATTCTATAATAGTTATTTTTAGACGACCTATAATCTCAAATAATTTTTCTTCATCGTTATAAAACTTTAAAATAAAAAGTTTCACAAAACATTTTCTCTGAAAAAAAATGGGAAATAAATGAAAAGCAAAAACTCACCTTGCTCCTTATAACTCAGTCTCCTAAACTTGCGAAGCTTTCTAAAAGTTGGACGCGGAAGAATAAACCCAAACTGCTGCCCTCACTCGGGGAGTTGGTGTTTTGGAGTTTCTTAGAACTCGAGAGGATCTCCGAAGCCCCTCTGATTTCAGTAGGGTGCGAGTTTTAGTGCCATCTGGGGGAGAAAGGGGGAAGTGCGCCGTGATCAATTTGGACGAAATCGGCCAAAAATGCCGCCGATGCGAGGCTTGCGTGAAACTTTAATAAAGGGTAACAGGTTTGATTAAAGAGTTGTTCTTGGCAATTTTCTTTAAATTGAGGAAGATGAAGTTGTAAACACGAAAAATAGCTATTTTTATTTACTTAGGGGACATCCATAAATTACGTGAGGTGTTTTTTCCAAAATCTGGACCCCCCTCCCCCCCTTGGTGAGATTTTGCTGGACCCACCTCCCCCACGTGAGATTTACCAACAACTTTTAAAAAATGATTTTCTATCCTATTCATTTGCATTTAGTGCTTCATAGCACCTAAAACCTTTACATTATTAATAATGTGGGGGGAAAGGACATTATGTTATCATCCGGTCGAAATTTGTAAAATGACAGTAATAAATAGAAGTTAACTCTCTAATAATTTCTTACTTAAAAAGTTGACTTGAGATTTTAATCGACCCCCCCTACCCCCTGGGTGAGATTTTTCCAAACACCTCCACCCCCCCCCTTCTTGACCTCACGTAATTTAGGGATGTCCCCTTAGCAGCTTTCAGAAATATGATGGAAGCACTGTAGAATTTTTTTCCCCAGTATTTATATTGAAGACGAAACTGTAACAAAAAATGAGATGTCTGTTTTTTTTAAATAAATGAGATGAAAACCATAAGTAAAAAGTTCAAGGAGAAAGAAATGCTTTTCATAATAAAGAGATTCTAATGTGTATTTTTGTTGTTAAATGGGTAATTATTACATTAGTTTCAAAATAAAAAATACGGGATATTAATCAAAACCTTTTAGGCAAGACACTTGACTATGATAAAAGAATTTGTCAATACCTTGGGCTTACTTTATTGATTAATGAAATTTTGGTAGTACTTCTTTGAGATAAAGACATGCTACAAAGAAAAATATACACCCACACTCCCAAAAAATTAAAAAAAAAGTCTGAACTATCTTATTGGAAAAAGTTTCCAAGTAGGAACCAAAAGTATGGGCGTAGTGATACTTTAATGCGATGTCATAGACTTATAGAAGGAGAATAAAATCCCAATAAATTTAATTATAATCAAACAAATTTTCATTTTTTGGGCAATTAAGCTTAGGTAGTTATACAAACAAATTATGATTCACAATAATTTATTATAGTTAGTTATCATATTTAGAATATTTTTTATGCATTAAGTAAGAAAATTGTGCGAATAAGTATAGACAATGAAAGACAGGAGAGACAAACTCTGTAGAAAGTTTATTTTTATATGCATTAATAATCTAATTATGTTTATACTAATTTATCAACATTAGACACTCATTTCTCACACAAATATTACTGATATAGTTTTACAAATATTCTTTAGTTTCCTTTTTATATATGTTTAAACGAAAAATGTGTTCTGAGTCAAATATTTTAACATGTACTAAATGAATTTTTAGAGAAAAAAATAAGTTTATTAATGATAATGTTAAAAATTATCTCTTTTTAAAATTTAACACTTATAATTTTTTTTAAAATTCGATAAGAGAAACTTTCTTTTTAAACTATTTTTCTCTTCTACGAATATGTAAAACCGAAGTGAGTTGTAAATTTTATAATTTTACATTATAAAAGAATTAATCTCGAAGCCCTTTTTTGATTAATTTGCCCCACCCTTTTTTGTTATTTCTAATAATTTCATGCTACATGCATCATATAAGAATTTGTAGTACTTTTGAAAATACTTCGTGAACGTAATTTTAATACTGTACTTCTAACTGATTTGAAAAATCGTATATATTTTTCCTTTCTTATTGAAAAAACATTTATTATGAAATGGATCTTTTAACACTGTAGTAACTTTTATATGCACTAAAAAGGTTCTAAAACTAAATAGTTTAAATAATGAAAACTATTTTTTGTGCATTCTCGAATATGTAATATTATAAGCTACATAAAATCCAGCATAGTAAGTTGATGAGAAAAATTTCAAATTCCTATAAAACTATGCAATATGTTTGTTACAATGTATTTTTAAGTGTGCTTTAACGACTTTCGAGATTTTTACGAACAGATTTAATGATCCTATTTGCAACATCGAAGGATCTAGAGGCGTTTGTTATTACTTTTTAGGAAATGGTGGTTTGCAGTAATGATTCTCATGCGATGGTAAAAGAAGTTTTACAATTTTAATATCTATCGAGTTTCGTCCGTTGAGTATTGAAATGAAAATTTCCGTACTCAATTTATTTGTAAGAAAAATAAATAAGTAAATAAAATGTCTGCATTCCTTTTTTCATAGTAATCGGTTTCGTGTATACATGATCCATGATCAGAAAATTATGCTTAAAAGAGGTTCGTGAAATAAAATCAACATTTCAGAATATCGTGAACGAAAAAACAGGAAACTGTAATGTGTATTCAATTCATGTATCGTCTTAAAAAGTAGATTGAATGATTGAAAATAAATAATGTAAGAACCATTAAGAATTATCTTATCTAGTATAGTCTAAGATATAAAAGTAAAGGTTTGATAAGTAATGAAACACATTGGTTGGAGGAAGAAACACTATAATCAATATAATTTTTTTAAAAAAGTTGCTTGAAAAGAATTATATAAAAAAGCTAGTAAAAACTACAATAAAGATTATATACTTCAGAAACTATTTCAGAACTAAATTTAAAGTACTTAAACAAATTTTAGAGTGGAAATCTTTCAATAAAACGTACATTCGTACACAAAGAAATTTTTCGTAAGCATTTCTTTTATCTTGCCCCCAAACTATATAACAGACTACCTTACAATCTTCAAAGTATTCCATGTGTAACCACTTTTAAACGATTATTATATAATTTTTTAAATGAAATAGATAATTTGGATGTATTTTTTTTTCATTATAGTGAAGCAATAGTAATTATATAACGCCTAGCTGTGCCTGTTATTATGTATGTTTTATGTTATTGTTTGATTATTATATGCTTTGTGTAATATATTGTTTTTTTAATAATTTAATTTTTGTTCCAAATTAATTATATTATACTCAATTTATTGCTGTCACCTAAACAAGTTGTTTTTCTTCTTGGTGACAAATATAATTATTTCCTAATTTCTGTATTAAACCTGTACTGTAATGTAAATAAATAAATAAAAAAAATTTCAGCTCACAATTAACAGGTGTTTTAATATTCTATATATTTTCACATTCGAAGAGTTTAAAGATTATAGGTCCATTCAAAGTTAAAAATTTAAAAGTTCATTCAAAATTTCTACATCGTTGACATCAAAGAATCCCTCAAGATATCTCTTCAATTAAATATTTTGTTTCAGCAAATACTTTCGACTGGAATTAATCTAAATGTTTTACAAGTGTAAAATGTAATTAAACAAAAGATGAACCAAAAAGAGTTTTCAGTCGTACTTTTGAAAACTTATTGAATTTTATTGAAACAAATACAAAGAACCTAACGCGATTCGCGGAACAATTCATTATTTTCTAATTGAAATAAAATGTTCTTCACGAAAGTTAGCACTTGACTCGTCTTGCTTCCGATGAAGTTATCCAGGTCTGAAAATGAATGTTTCTAAAAATAATCCGTTCAAATGCTTTCAACGAAAAATTTGAACCATTCAATTGAATTCCACTACAATGATCTTTAATGTTTTCTTTTCTTTCACTAAAGATTTGAGACTTTTTGAACTTTCCTTAACGAACTGTCTGTACTTTCCTCATATTAAAACGAAAAAATTCCTTCCTGTCATATCATGACTGTATGATTAATTAAAAAATTATAATTCCTTTTAATAATATGCACAGTAAAGACTGAAGTAAAATTAAGCTATGACCGTTCGATTCCGGCACTTAATTATTGCAAAAAAAAAATGAAAAACTAAAACTGTAGTTAATTTATAAGCCGCGTGATAGTATTTTCTCGGTCTTAATGAATAAAAAATACAAATTTCAAATCATGAAAAAAATTAATATACTATATAAAATAGTTAAAAGACTTATACACTAATAAAGGTTTCTTGTTATTATATTATCATCATCCTATTTCAAACACTTAACTTCATCCTTCAATAAAAATTAAACAGCTATCTTCAAGTCAAATGCTTTTTATATGCAAATGCACAATCGAATAATTATTTAATGAATTCTGTAGCATGCTTCATGATGATCTGGTTTTAACAGTTTCTAAGGAAATGAAATGCGTGCTGATACATTTAGCTTACCTCGAAACCATTAACTCAGTCCTCGCGTCAGCTAGTTCAGGAATTTGACATTCCTTATACGTGATACATTTAACCCGTTAATGAGTTCATGAAATCCTTTGAAGTAGGCTCATTGAAAATCAATAACACCCTCGGACATTCAATCTGAAGGGCTTTGTTTCATTTAACTGAAATTAATTGGGATTTTATAAACCTTATATTTTACATTATGTTCTACTAAACTATAGCTGTAGTATTTACTACTGATTAACTATTATTTTCGAGAGTAGTATCGAAAAGTAAAGTATTCATGATTAATGCGGATGATAAAATTCTTAGCAGAAGATTGCCATTACGTTGGATGGTAATATTCATTTACATTTGACGTTTTGTCTAATTCAATGAAATAGTAATTCTAACGGTTAACTAAAATACCTATTTAAACTATGAAACAAACTTAGTAAAACTTTAAAAGTTGAAATATATTTATTTGCACACAAATGGTCAGAAAATGACACACAAAAAAAAAAACAATAATAAAAGTTTAGAAAGTACTTCTTGATAAACGCAATACCTATAATATTTCATTTTAAGTTTAGTGAAGAAGATATTCAGAAAACCTTTTAGTTTCCCAATAGACTAAAAATGGTCATAACGTTATGACTCAATTTTAAAATACAGTAGGTGTAAGTAAAATATTAATTACCCAAAACTCTTTTAAATGGAACATCATTTGACTGACATTGGTTTCTTTGAGAGATAGTTTTTGAGTGAGTTCTACAGTGTACAATCCCCCCCTTAAAAAGTTTTCTTAATCTAAAAATGACTCTACCTTTACTCCAATAATTAGTTTTTACTAAGAAAATAAATTTTGAAGTCAAATATTGACGGTTGACATCAATAGCATATTATAACGTTTATACAAAATTACTATTGAAGTTCTATGATCAGCACGGCTCATTTAATGTTAAAAGAATTCTTTCCCCTGTACGGAGGTTTAAATGCCCTCCAAAAGGAAAGACAAACGACTTAGATTCGACCTTTTAAAACCTCAATCGCAAGCACAGAGTTTCCATCTCCATTAATTATATCGAAAGGAAAGATTCGCCGAGAAGCCATGTTATCCCTTTTTCACGCAAAGGCTCCGAAACGACCAAGAACGAAATAGGGAAATTAGTTTGGAAATGTTGCTGTTCTTGCTATTAGAGTTTAAACCAAAACCGTGGAGGTTAACAGAAAAAAATATTATTTTTTTTCAAAGTCCATCTTCAAATTGATAATTTCAAAAAGATTGATTCATTACTTTAAACATACCAACAAAAAGAAAGATTCTAAAATCTTTTTTGATTCATAGACAATTTTTGCCAAAAATCGTTCAAAACTAGTCCGCTATGTTTGTATGGCAGTTTGATATTTATACTATACTCGACAGCAACGTTTCTTGAACCCAGTACGTCACAAATGCGGAAGGAAAAATTGGATAAACCCAAAGCCTGTTGGGTTGCTAGGAGGAGATTCGCTACGCAAATCGTGATTGAAAAGCACTATATATACATGGGTTTAACAAAATAATCATATTTTTGAATTGAAGTTCTTCATTTCACTCAAAATTCAGAAACCGCGATGGGAACTACTTTGTTTGTTAGTGACGTCATAGGGTCAACTTAAATTGCTCTAGTATAGACTAGCTTTACAAAGTTAAAGTAATAGTGAAAGAATGATTGTAACTCCAAGTACAATAAAAATAAGTTAATATTAAATTCTATTCTTCAAAATATCTGTCTTTTGCAGTTCTTATGAAGCATTTTTCTATACATTTTTCCAAACTATGGATTTGTAAAAACTCATATTCTTTGGCTTAATATTTATAGAGCCAAAGGGCATGTCATATTGTAAATACGTAATACCTTTCTAAAAGCCAATAAACCCCTGAGACTAAACATGTCTAGAGCAGTACACACAAATATAGCTACTCAAATTAATTGCTTTTTTTCCAATATCAACCTCAATCAGAGTACTTAATATCAAAGAGCGCTTGTGTTGGCGAATAAAACAGGCAACTCCCTCTTTAATATCCCCGACATATCCCGACTTTATCTCTTGATCTTAAAATACCGGTTGTGTGCGCGCTTTGAGGAGTTAGGGGAAGCTGATCTATTTAAGCTCCTCGCGGAAAGAAAGGAATTCCCGAGGGAAAATGCAATTTATCTGCAGTTTCACCCACGCCGAGTTTAATCTGGACGAAAAATGTGTTTGCTGACCTCTTGTTCTTTTTTTTTAAGCTTTCTTCTTCGATTTGTTGACTGTGATTGGAATTCTCAACTTGGGGTAGTATTGGAGTTTAGATATATGATACAGATGCAGCAGTGATTAGTAATGGATAGGGAATGGTATGATTAACTGCGTGAGCTATTTTTATCAGGCTATTTTAAAATACTGATGATCGTTTTCGTTTTTTAAACTAAAAGGCACTTGAAATCGTAAAGTACTGTTCGAAACCTTGTATTTTTTGTACATCCCCTAAAATATAAAAAATTCGTCGTTTCACACTGAATTTTCCGTTGTACATACTTTGACGAGAAATTTTAGAAGTTAAAACTGAAGCCATTAACCAGGTTCGTGATGTATTATTACGAACCTGCTTAATGGAAGATTGGCATTTCTTATAGTGTAGGGGATGTACAGAAAATACAAGGTTTTGAACACGATTACGATTTTACTTACGATTACGACTTTACGATTTCACGTGCTTTTTACTTTTGTCACAATTGTCATTTGGATCTATAAAATGAGTTAGAATTAGTTTTAATATTGGTAGTTATAATGGCTACCTCCTCTAAGTAAAAAACTCTGAAGGTTCTTCGAATACTTAAAGTTTCTTTCTTTAGACAAAAAAAAAGAGAAAGATAATGCGGATATTAACTCAAACTACAGATAATAACCGGCAACAGAGCTGTCGGTTAATTTCAGTTAATCCAAGAAAGAACTTTTTACAGTGTACTTCTTCTTTTATTGCTCTTTGTTCTAAATGTATTTATCACCTTGGTCATAAGCACTGAGAAAACCATCACTAATGAAATTTATTTAGCCCTGGGCATATTCATTTCTTAAGTACCCAAATTAATAATAAAATCTACTTTAGTGTTACACAACTAAAAATACTGATGAAAACCTCATATGGAAAGAGGAAAACTAAACAAAGTATTTTGTTATTTTTAACTAGCTGTTACGACCCGGCAAAGCCGGGTCTTACAGCTAGGCTAGCCTTTTATGCGAGCTTCGCTCGTTACTACTTCAAGTTCCTATTAATTATACATTAAATAAGAAGTTTAACTTTAATAATTTATTATTGTTGAATTAGAAACCAACTTCCCTAAAAGTAACTTTTTAACCTTTATTAAGTAAACCAACTTTCTTGAAAGATATTTATTTAAAAGCTATTATATTATTTTAAAATTTTAATTACTTTTATTTATTTATTTTTCTGATTATTGCGAGATGGCATCGAGTCAGTGAGTGACGTGGGCTTTTATATTTTTCTGATGATTATGATTATTATTGCGAGATGGCATCATAGTGTGCGAGCGTTCCGTTCCAGAATCAGTGAGTCAGTGAGTCAGTGAGTGACGTGGGCTTTTATATGAGAGATGGTCAATGTGCAAGCATCCTACAATTATAGTAATGTATTGTTTTAGGAGAATTCTTCAAAGTACATTCCTCAAAAATGTTTTGTAAGAAGTTATCTTCTTTTATTATGTAAAGGTATTTCCCCCTTCACAACATTTGTAACTGTGGTCTCTTCTTTAAAAGGCTATTTCATTAACATAATAAAAGTTTTATTTATTTAGTTAGAGGTAAAAAAATTACAATGCCCTAAAATTTACGAAGATTGTATCAAAAGCAAATGGTTTTATAAATTAACTAAAATAAAATTCCAGGATAAATATAATTTGCTTCTTAAAACAAAAGTTTGTGCTAGGCATTTAAAAAATACATTCTAAGTGACACTTCTTACATTCTTACTAGAAAACACTTTTCTGGTCCCGTTCATCCCTTTTACTTTTTTCGAAGAAAGTAAATAGCTTTTATAGAATTGCAAAGCTATGATGGAAAGAATTTCGATTTGGCTTGGGAAAGGGCATTTTAAATTCATGTAAACTATTGAAATATTTCAACGGTTCTATTTTTTTTTTCATGAAGTTACATGGTAACAAACAAATCTTAAAGTGAAAAGGTAGTCATTCTGGGCACGTATTTGCGACTATGAAATGGTAAGTTTTGAGTTTTAAAGAAAATGTGTAGAAGTTTGCATATTGCTGTTGAGGAAAAATGAAAAAATATTTCAATGTTTGAAATTAAGTTTACGGTATTTGTGTATTTCCTTCTTGTTTAAAATCCAACATAAAATATATAAACTAACAAGTTTTCAAATATATTTATTAAATGGTATCATTTTAGAATTGTATCCCTGATTTATTTTCTAAAATGTAAAATCCATATGAAATGAAATGTTACCTCTAACATCAACATCAATGCCATATTTACCTAGTTTTAGATTCTACGCGTTAAAATTTTAATTTCCATATTCCAAAAAGTAATACATCCTCCGATTGCGCTTGCCTTATAATTAACAAATACTTTTCACCCTAAATATGCATTCCTGTTTCCAGATTCAGTTCTAAAGAAGCATTCTTACTTGGTATAGGAATCGTTCGTCCCAATCAGAACTTTCGGAATCCATACTCTCCCAGAACTCCAATAGCCTTATCTGAAGCAGACGAAAACCTTTATTATCAGGTATTTTTGCGAAGGTTGTGAATGCAAGTCTGAAAGGAGGAGGATGGGTTATTCTCCCAAGAGAAGTTTGCTTTCAAATCCGCCTTAGCACTCCTACTTTACTTTTACTAGTGAAAGCCTTTTATTCTGTGTTGAAACACGTCCTCTTTTCAGTCTCACCTAATTTGAAACAGAATTAGATTTGCTTTTAGTCAGTGGTAATTTATAAACACTTTTCTATGCATTTAATATAATTTTGAAATGTTACATAAATTGCGTTTTTATTTGTATATATCAGTTTTTTTTCTGTGATAGATTTTAAAAACATAATGCATAATAAATGCATTTTGCATAATGATTAAATGCAAAATAGCTTTTCTTATAATTGGAATTTCACACATTTTCAATAAATACTAGCTGAACAGCAACCCGATGCGTTGCGGCGAGTAAAGTTTTAATTCTAGTTTTCACGATGCATACTTTAATATTATATTTTTAGAAAAGAAAACGATATGAAAAAGAGAAATTCCATAAAAATTATGTAGCCCCTTGTGCCACCTTTTCCAGCCTTGCACCTGTGGAGTATATAAAAAAATTTCGAAAAATTTTTCTCAAAATACATTTCTAATTTTGTATATCAGGAATTACCACATTCCTCCCGGTATCCCAGGCGCCTTTTTCATATTCCGGTGCTCCCGTTAATTTTTCCTTTCACGATTTTTACGATATTTTACCTATCCCTGTGATGTGTTCAATATCTTTCCTATTCCGGTGTTCCCGGTAATTTTTCCTACACAGGTTTTTAAGATATTTTATCTACCCCGGTGTTTCCGATATATTTCCTGTCCCGGTGTTACCGGTAATCTTTCCTATCCCAGCGTTCCTTGTATTTATGGAATTTTCACTTTTCCATAAATATATTTTAATTATAAGGAAAAAATCTTAACTGTTCCCGGTAATCTTTCCTATCCCAGTGTTCCTTGTATTTATGAAATTTTCACTTTTCCATATAGTACATATGTTATGGGCAAAGTTATTAATCGGGTATTAATTAATAATGCCCGAAGTGGAGGCGGGCAAAGTGATAAATTTCTTTCATAAATTCACTGAATTTATCACACTGCCCGTAACATATATTTTAATTTTAAGGAAAAATCTTAAATAAAGGTAAATAATGTTAAAACAATTATTTTAATTTATTTTGGTGTTTTCAAAACTGAAAATAGTTTTTAATAGACATTTACCTATATGATTTTTCCCATTAAAATAATTAGTTTTGAGGTTTTCATCTGATTTAAAACAGTGAGTGAAGCAGATCTACTCTATTAGAGAAAAATTAAAAATAATATATAATAAAATGCCCTAGTAAATTTTTAAGTCTAGTGAACCGTATCTTTCCAATTTCCATATCTCCAGTCAATTTATGGAAGTTATTCCATAAATATTTTTATTTTAAAGGAATAAATCTTAAAATAAAGGAAAATAACGCTTGAAAATAAATTATTTGAATTTATTTTGGTATTTGCATAACTGATGGAGTTTTTAAATCGACAATTATTGAGTTTTTCCTGTTAAAAATGTTTAATTTAGTGGTTTTCATCTCACTTTTACAACAGTGAGTCAAGCAGATCTACTCTAGTAGAGAAATGGAGAAATAAGCGTAAAAGAGCAGAAAAACGCAAATATCTCGAAAAGTATTTCGAATTTCGGAATGAAAATGGGCGACTCGGCGTCCCTGGGTCATTTGCCGTCTTTTGGTACCTCGGGCGCCCTTCTGCGTTCAGTGGTTTCGGAGGAGATAGAGGGACATACGGACAAACGGACAAGTGGACAAGCGGACAAGCGGACAAACATACGTTTGTTTACTCTCGGATTTTAATAGTTAAGACTATTTTTTTCTCTATTTTAAAATCTAAATGTTCAGACCTACTAACGGGTGTCCCAAAATTAACGCAAGATTTGAATTTGCCGCCATTTGTGCAGTAAATTGATGGCAACCTTGAAAAAAAAAACCAATTTGACAGCTGAGAGTTTAGGGTTAGTAAAAATGGAGCGTTACACGGTACAACATAATATGTACCCTAGTAGCATGAAACCTTGCGGCTAACCTTTTTCTTTTATTGTCATTGAGTCCTTACAAAAACCCAACAAATGGTTGGGTTGTGGAACCCATCCTCAATATTACAAAAAGGCCTATTTTTGAAAAACCAAAGAAAAGCCCGAAAAGCCTTTCTGCGCATGCGTCATGTTCACTGGAAAAGACGCGGCCTTTCAAGATGGACGCCGACCCAAGTTCAAGTGAGTAGCGTATTATTTAACTTTTTATTATATTTACTTTTAACCGCGATTGGCATTATGATTTATCATCCCCGGTTCATTGCATGTACTGTATCAAGCACTCAAACCGGAAAATGTAAATGTACGTAAACAATCCAATCCAATCATTGGATGGATTTGTTTACGTCCTTAATGCTGTGTAATTCGTTTTCAGCATAAGTATTTATGTCGACATTTTGTGCGAGATTTCTCTTTGTTGTTTTTCCTGAAAGTTTCTCTTTTTTACCTCCAAATCACATAAGCAACCGAGTGGTGGTAAGTTCAAAACGTGAATTTGAATGAGTTGTGAATAGAATTGTAAGATCCTATGGTTCCTGCCCTATGCTATGCTTATCAACAATGCTATCGTATGATAACAATGCTTATCGTAGCTTTTAATGACATATTTTAAAATTTTAGTTGAGACAATAATATTCGGTACATGTCCTATGCTTTCTGTAGTTGTGTTAATGACCTATTATGTTTAAATTTCCTTCTCAAAATCTGATTAGTTTTTGTTTACAGTGTATTAAATAACCTAAGAACATAAATTACATGCTGTACTATCATATTTACTACACATTAGGTAACTCTTGATATCTTTAAAAATCTTATGTGAAAACTTAATGTGAATATATCTCCCACAATGCAGAATTTTTTTTCTACCAAGCCACACCATAAAACCCAAAACAACCAACCATCTACCAAGCCACAGGACCTAGGTTTAAATTCTCACCCCCTCAGATGGTTCATAGACTGAACCAAGTAGGATCTGGAATGAAAACAGTGGTCTTGTGTTATACCACGTAACTGGGATATTATACGCTAGTGCGCTAATGAGCTTATTGTAATCTTTTCATAATTCAATGTTTTGATAAAGTTATAACATCCCTTCGACTGAAGTAATCTAGGTCGACAAATGGTGCTTTTCATTTGCCATTCATTGTTAACTTCTTGTTTTGAAAATCTAACTATAAAATAGATTGATAATAACCGATTTGATACTAAAAAGTTTCAAACAGCGTTACTCGAGTGTTTGCTTTAAAATCACATAATGTAGTCCAAATTCAAAGTAGGTATTTAAAATGATTACCATCTATGTATTTTGAAACTTTTACATTCTTAAACAAAAATATGAGAATTGAACAAATAGAACTAATACATTATTGACTCATTTTGTATGATAATGTTATAAATTTGGCCTTCAAATGGGATTCGTGACATCACTGACAAGAAAGGTTGGAATCTAGAATAGTTGCAACGTATTCAAAACAGGTCCTCCATGGCATACAGCTACTGCCAATTTAAACAGTCGTCAAACTTTGCGACTGCTCTACAGCTCTTTAGATAATCTCCCTAATTGCCGTGGATTCCCTTTTTGAATCTTTTAGAGATAATTTATCTTCAACGACTTACATTTAATCTCGTGTTCTATTATTAATGGTACTTATCCGTTAGCTGGGCACAAATGTCGCCAATTGTGAACTAAATGCTCGCCAAGCGAAGCGAATGACAATACAGTCAAGTGAAAACGAAAACAAATGCAGTAGGCGACGGTTGGGACAGAGAATTTTTTAATTCATTCTAAATTTTTTTAGGGATTTTTTTGCTTGTGCTCGTTTAACGGATAAGAACCATATTAGTTATTCACCCCTTTATGGGAACAGATTTGATGTAGGTTGAATGGTCACCAGTGGTGGATCCAGGGGGGTGGCATTCTGGAAAGTGCCCCTCCTTGGACCCAAACATACTCATAAGTACGAAAAAAGTCCCAAAAAGAACTCAAAATGAGTTAAAACCCAACTTTTGCAGGTCAAGTTTCAAAATTTTTTCTGGGGGAGGACCCTTATAGCCCCCAGCAGTACCAAAAGGGGATCTTGAGTGATACTTTTTAGAAAATCCCCAACATTTTGACATTTTTCTCGAAAGGTAAAGGTGATAGTCTGAAAAAGTGGCCCCTTCCTTGGAGGCGTGCTGGATCCGCGCCTGATGGTCACTGCTATAGAGCATTCGCCAAATTGGCAGTCACTGTGGCGGACCTATACCAAATCTGTTCCTATTTATGATACATATTCGTTACATATTTTTATAATGTTTTGTTTTAGATTCTGCAATAGGATGAATATTATGCTCCTGAAATTTGAAGGAAGTTATGTTCCACCTCCATCTACCATTTTGCTGGTCATTGGCCATAAGTAAGTAAATCAAATTAAAACTTCTAAAAGTTATCTCATGATTCTCATGTCACCTTAGATGCAGGTGAATCGTTTATGAACATTTCCTTAAAAAAATTTGTGATTGGGTTTTGCTACGTTAAGATTAGAACTTTTCATTCATTGGGGGAATTAAAAACAGCTGAACACCAAGTAGCATTGTGCTTTAAAGCAGTGGTCTCCAACCCCCAGTCCGCAGACCGGTGCCGGTCCATGGATCAAATGGTACAGGGCCGCGGGTCGACCATTACATTGAAAATTAATTTAAATTCTTAGGTTTATACTCCAAATTAAAAACATCTGTGTTTCATTAAATTTTATTTATTTTAAAAAGGGGCCCGAAGGTAGTGACATAAATCATGCACACCATGAGAACCATCTTATTTTACCAAGAAAACTGAATAAAAACGCTTCATTAGAAATCCATAAATTTTTATATTCTTTTTTTGTGGCGAACTTGTTCAACCCGGAAGTAATGGTGACAGTTGTCTGAGTTTTTTGTTACAACTATAAGTTAATGAAAAGAAAATCCATTAAACAGTACATTTTTCTGCGAAACGGAAAGAAAAATAAAGAAAAAGTGTAATAATATCAATGCGCTTTGTCGGGTTCATCTTTTTGTAAAGAATTGAAAATTTGCGTATTTTAAACTTCCGAAAATCCCATTACATCGAAAGTGAAACCAAAATCAATGCCACCCCCCAGCGGGCCGCGGTAAAATTATCAAACGTTGACCGGTCCGTGGTTGGTAAAAAGGTTGGGGAACACTGCTTCAAAGCACCATTTGTTTATCTGACAACCTAAAAACATAAATTATGTGCTATATCCTATTTACTTAACAAATTAGTTGTTCTTGGGGTTTTTAATTTCAATTTGAAGGTTTAAGTAATTTGAATTTTTTTATACTTCCTTAAACTTTGAGTTATCAAAGAGCAATTACTGCGGACTAAGCATTAGCTTCCTGGCCTGTATACGATGTAATGGGTTTATCGTTGGGTCGTAATTTTATTAGGATTCCGTAGTTGTTAAATAACTTTTTTTATCTCTATTTTCTTCTAATAATGAGGTAAGTTTGTTTATTCTACCTGTTATTTCTTGTAATTTCAAATGAATGTTAGCAAGCATCATGATTTGGGTGGTTAACCAGGGTTTGTTGTTGATGTTTATTCAAGTTAGTATTGGGTTAATTTTCAAAATATCCATGTTATTGATATTCATATTTGATTTAAACCACTTTTAAAAGAATAGCAGTAAGACACAGTATCCTGAAAGAAGTGTTTATTTATTTTTGTAAATAGACGACATTAGTCATGACGTCACTTGCTTGTTTATAAACGTTAATTCCATCTGTGATTGGTTTCGTATGGAATTACTTCCAGTCACGAAACCAATCACGGATGGAATCAACGTTTCTAAACAAGCAAGTGACGTCACACTAATATCGTCTATTGCATACTGTTTGTTTACACCCCACAACTAGGATGTTATAATTAAGTATTTAGTATTGGGTTAATTTTCAAAATAGTATCCATGTTATTGATATTCATATTAGATTTAAACCACTTTTAAAAAAATTGCAGTAAGACACAGTATCATGAAAGAAGTGTTTATTTATTTTTGTAAATAGACAACATTACTCATGACGTCACTTGCTTGTTTGGATACGTTAATTCCATCTGTGATTGGTTCCGTATGGAATTACTTCCAGTCACGAAACCAATCACAGATGGAATCAACGTTTCTAAACAAGCAAGTGACGTCACACTAATATCGTCTATTGCATACTGTTTGTTTACACCCCACAACTAGGATATTATAATTAAGTAAATACAAAAAACTATTTAAATCAAAAGGAATTCATTGTTTTTAAAGAATTTGCTCTTTCCTAATAATTGCTGTGGATTCCCTTTTTGAATCTGTTAGAGATAATTAATCTTCAACGACTTACATTTCATCTTGTGTTTTATTATTAATTATTCACCCCTCTATGGGAACAGATTTGATGTAGGTTGAATGGTCACTGCTTTAGAGCATTTGCCAAGTTGGCTGTCGCTGTGGAGGACCTCTATCAAATCTGTTCCAATTAATGATATTCAAAATATTTATTACATATTTTTATAATATTTTTTTTAGATTCTGCAATATGATTAATTTGAAGGCTTAGAAGAAATGTTCTATCACCTGCCATTTGCTGGTTATGAGTAAGTATGTCAAATTAAAACTAAATTTAATGAACTATCTTTCTAAGTTGTTATTTAAAGGACTCTTTGTTTTAAAAGTCGTTATCTCAAAGTGACAGGGGAGGGAGGGGGTCAGAAATGTTGGGGAGAAAGTGACATGTTTTATGGACAGCCTCCTTAAAAAATTCACTGAAAATTTGTGATTGGGCTTTGCTACGTTGAGATTATAACTTTTCATTGATTGCAGAACTTAATATCTGAACACCAAGTAGCATTGTGCTTTAAAGCAACTTTTTTTCTCAGGTAGCAGCCTCCCCCACAGCGATTACACCTACAGCTCATCGCCAGTCGCTCCAGCCAGTGCCCTATGATATCAATGCCCGGACCTCTCCTGCCACCCCGGAATCTGTTTCCACCCAATTCCATCGTAAGTTTCTGCTTTTTGGATTACTCAATTGAAACTGTCGCATAGCTGCCAAGTACTCAGATTTTATTGGAGGGTTCTTATGTATTATCCCGTTGACAGTGCCGCTGAATTCAAAAAATTGGTTAAAGTCTATCGTCTGTTCTATACTTGTGTAGCTTAACGCTGTCGAAGGGATATACGCAAGTACCTAGTTACTGAGATTTTCATCTTTACTCTGATAATCAGATTTCCCCCTTAAAACTCTAGTTTTTTAAATTGCAATTAGTATATTAATGTTATCTCAAAGTGACAGGGGAGGGAGGGGGTCAGAAATGTTGGGGAGAAAGTGACATGTTTTATGGACAGCCTCCTTAAAAAATTCACTGAAAATTTGTGATTGGGCTTTGCTACGTTGAGATTATAACTTTTCATTGATTGCAGAACTTAATATCTGAACACCAAGTAGCATTGTGCTTTAAAGCAACTTTTTTTCTCAGGTAGCAGCCTCCCCTGCAGCGATTACACCTACAGCTCATGGCCAGTCGCTCCAGCCAGTGCCCTATGACATCCATGCCCGGACCTCTCCTGCCACCCCGGAGTCTGTTTCCACCCAATTCCATCGTAAGTTTCTGCTTTTTGGATTACTCAATTGAAACTGTCGCATAGCTGCCAAGTACTCAGATTTTATTGGAGGGTTCTTATGTATTATCCCGTTAACAGTGCCGCTGAATTCAAAAAATTGGTTAAAGTCTATCGTCTGTTCTATACTTGTGTCGCTTAACTTAACGGCTGTCGACGGGATATACGCAAGTACCTAGTTACTGAGATTTTCATCTTTACTCTGATAATCAGATTTCCCCTTTAAAACTCTAGTTTTTTAAATTGCAATTAGTATTGTGTAAAAAGGAGATTAGAAAACGCAGTGCCCCACTTTTTTATATTGCTACATGTTGAAATTAAAATTTTTCTTGCATCATGCAGTAAAACATCTTTTTCCCTTGGCAGCAAGAGCAGCAGCTGCCGGTGTAGTGCCAGCAGACTTCTATGATAGAAACAGGCTGACTAGCCCACGAATTCCCCCACTAACTAGCAGCAGCGAGTAGCTTCTTCAGCGCTAGGGTATGATGTGACAGCAGGATCCAGGGATGCACTGTCAGAAAAGTAAAGAAAAGCTGACGGGTGAGTTAAGATATTATTTTAGTCGCATTGCTACGATTATGACCCAGCCCAGTAAAGAATTTAAAAGACAAAAACAAACGTAGAAATTTAAACCATTTGAGCCTGAACTAGAGTCCTTGGCCAAAATCGAAAACAGCCAAAAGGTAAAAGTCTTCTACCACTGGGTCAACTCTTAGTGAGCGCGGCTCTCAGGGGTGTCTTATCGGTGTTTGCAAATTTCATATTTACTCCTATAATTAGATTTCCCCCTTAAAATTGCTATCAGTATTATGTAAAGGAAATTGGGGTTAGAAATTTTAGTATACTTTAATCGGATTATAAGAGAAGATAGAAAACGAAAATCGAGGTTCTTTGCAGCCATGAGGTTGGCAACTATGCTGTCATATGTGACCCAGTGAACAGTAAAACCATTTTACATAGCTTTATTTCTTGTATGATATTAAAAACTAAAATGCAGCGTTAGAAAATGGAAAAATAACTCACTGGTTCTGCTAACTATTACTTTGCAAATCTTACTGGTCCTCAACCAAAATGACTTGTCTGGCAAATTAAAAAGAAAAGGTTCCAATTTATTTAAAGTAGTTACTGCAGTTAAAGTGAATACCAAATATTAATTCTAAAAAACTAAAAATATCTATTAAGTACACTTTTCTTGATGAAATGTTAGTATTTCTCTAATTGATATAAAATTTCTAATTAGTTATGCAGCAAAAAAAAAGAGACTAGAACTGGAGAGTGAGATATTTTTCCCCCACTGGTCTGCTGGACTAGTGATTTTCTGAGTAGTGGCCAGAGCCTATTTTCAGTCGTCTCGGACCAGTGTTAATTTTGATCACTGCTGATATGCTATCTCTCAAATGTATATATTATATGTAATTATAGTAGGTTCACAGTTTGGGGAAATGGGTTTGCACTATTTTTCAATTTGCACTATTTTTTTCATTGAGGGCTTATTCCCACTTATAAGAAATTTTAAAATTATATTTCTTAATCTCTATGCAAATGGATCAAAGAGTATAATGAAACTCATGTTTGTTTTAATTTTTTATAATTTATGATATTTACTAATATTTTGCAGTTAATGTTTTCCAGAAGTTTTTAACACATTTAAAAAGCTTGTAAAATTTCTTATTTTAAAAAATGTGCATTTTACCTTGGTTAAAATATAAATATTGATTTGTCAATAGTACATAAACATCAAACCTTGTTTTTCCCATTTTCCCCACCTGGCTCTACAAATTATATTTCAAAATGAAAATTTTGGCAACCAAGGAATTTACATAAATTGTTTGGACTTCAGTCCACCAGTTGCCAACCATTGGTCTATAATTTTCTGCATTATATTGAATATTATTTAGAATTAATTTTTTAAATCAGTAACGTTAATTTAAACTTTCGGGGTTGGCACTTTTATGTATTCTTATTCTCTTATTGCTTGAGATGTTTTCGATGAAGTGGCACGTTCAATGGGTTAATGCGAAAGTACTTTTTTTAATAGTTAAAAATAAAATTGCTAAATTTTTTTTGCAGGAGCTGTCAGTTGCATTTGATGTCCCCTGAAATAGTATTATTTGAATCATTTTTTAAAACAAATTTTAATTATATTACATTTTTAAGTTTAGTTATTACCTTTACAGTTTATATTTAATGTATATTTTTTATATGAACTCTTTAACCTTAATCCCTGTGATGCTAGAAAGCTGTTTGTAAAATTTGTTGTGTTTGTATCAGTTGTTCAATAAACTTGATTTTTCTTACATTTAATGTGTTGAAATAAGTTTTTTAAATAAAAATGTGTCCATCTTGAATTATACTTCTATTTAAAGGTAAGTTTTTTCATTAGTGCTTTAGAGCCTAAATTAAACAAAATTTTTGTAGAAATTAAAATATATATGTATATTTTGTTTTTATGAATTTTAAAAACTTAATTTTAAATTTATTTTATTACTTCATTTTACTGTATTTACTTAATAATAACTTTGAAGTATTCTGTAATCATACAGCATAAAATTCGAGTTACTTTTTGTTAAAAGTGGTGTGTTCACCTAGCTAAAAAGTTGTGATAAATTATTTATCTCCTGAGTTATAAGTTTAGTATCGCATTTTTAATTTTTTCGATGTTTCTTTATTGAATTATGATACAAAATTTTCCCTGAAAATATGTATTATATACTGTGCAATATTTCGGGAAAAATTTTGCGACATCATATAATTTAACAAAGAAACTCCGAAAAAAATAAAAAATGCAATATTAAACCTAAACATCAATATTAAATCAAGATTTTTTGGAAACCTTACAAAAACCAATGACCGCAATAATGAACAAAGGTTTTTTGGCATTGGTTTCCGCAGTCTACACGAAAAAATTTTTTTCTAAGGTTGTTATGAAACCTTTAAAAAACCTGGCTAGAGAGCATTGAAACAGGGTTTTCTTGTCTATCCTTGAAAAAACCTGTGCCTTTAACCTTGTAGAAGGTTAATCCGCAAGGTTACGCAAAAGGTTGGTAATGTCAACTAGCGTACCTTTTTCTTAGGTTATCCTAAGGTTTTTTCGGGGTTATCGGGTTGCAAATAAAACCCTCAAAAAACCTTTTTTGGGTTGCAATGCAAGGGTAAAAAAACCTTCAAAAAACCAAAAAATGCTATCTGGGTAATTATATTATTAGGGTTTTTTTTAAATATTGGATTTTTTATTCATTTAAATTTCCAAAGAAACTAATTTGACTCTTATTGAAAGAAAAAATATTGAAAAGTTCAATTTAGCCCAGATTAAAGTGCTAATCAAATACCCTACCCCTTTCAGGTAGAGAGTGAGGCAGGGCCGTAACCAGACTTTTGTTTCGGGGGGGGGGTGACTCAAAAGATTTCCTGAGGTACCTCCTTACGGGTAATTTTATAACAACGGATTGAAATTTTGATGCACTAAATTTAAAAATTGTATAAACATTAAACAATATGAATTCCAAGTAAAAGGGGGGTCTTGGGGTCCTCCCCCAGAAAAATTTTGGGAAATTTGCCCCTCAAAAGAGTGTTTTAGCTCATTTTGAGACCCTTTTACACCCAAAGAGCACCACTCATTGTAAGTGGCCGAATTTTCAAGGTAAAAATAAGGTATATTGTAATAAATGGTAAAATGTTGAGGGGGGTTTTGGGTTCCTACTCCAGAAAATTTTTTGAATTTTGCCCCTAACAGTGGATAAACACTCAAAGATATTCACTCCTTGTAAATCACGCAAGTTTGAAGGAAAAACCGCACTTAATAGATTTAAAAATTTCGAGGGGGTTTGGGGGTCCTCCCCAAGAAAATTTTTGGAAATTTTACCCTTAAAAGTAGGGTTTTGACTCATTTTGAGACCCTTTGGGGTTTACCCAAAGAGGATCGTTCCTTGTGAGACATAATTTTCATGAAAAATAGCAGTATAAAAATTGATGTCAAAATTTCGGGGGGGGGGTTTGAACCCCTAAACCCCCCCTTGGATACGGCCCTGGAGTGAGGGTTAAAAAAATTTTTAGCTATTCCCATTTTAGGCGACGGGTTTTGAAGTTACCACAATTGGGCTTAAAGCGCTCAAGAGCTTAAAATCTAAAACCTTCCGTTTGAAACATGTTAATGTTTAAAATGAATCATTTTTTCCGAATGAATCCGAAATCATTTTTTTGGATTCACCATCTAATTGGGAGGTAAAAACCTACTGAAATTAATGATTTCGACTATTGTATATCATCACAGAGGCTCTAAATAACCAGTTTTTAATTTTTTCAAATTTTTAATTTGCAATCCTCATTTAAAAGTTCCAATCGAGAAAAACTGGGCGTGACTAGGATTGACGTCACAGTAGCGAAGTACAGAGGAGTAGGCGGGTGAACGAACTGGTCCCAACCAGTCGGCTGCTCAAATTTCCCCCTCTGCTGACGTATATGCTTCCCTGACGTAATGTGCTGAGCTACTGCGCATGTAGTTTTTCTTTATTTAAAAATTGACTAATAATCGGATATGAAAAAATTCTTCACCGATGATCTTCTTTTATGAATATCTGTTAGGAAAAATTAAATTTGAAAACGTGTTTACCAGCCAATTCCTCGGAACAGAAAATTATTTTAATCTTGAAAAAAGATATATATTTACTAGAAAACCTTAACAAAGACCCCACAGAAACAGGGCCCGACTTATAAGTTTGGGGCCCCCCAATATGTCTTAAAATAAAACTTTAATTTATTTGACTTAAAATAACAAAATCAATCATCTTTAAACCAAGTGTAAACACTGCGTAAAAATTGTTTGTTCAAAAGCTTTATAAACTTAATACGTTTATTTTACTATTCCACATTTTCTTAGCTTTTTAAGCATTTTGGGGGGCCCTTTGAAATGGGGGCCCTGGGCAAGCGCCCCGAATGCCCTCTCTCAGGCACAGCACAGGCTCTGCACAGCACAGTTGAATCAGGCTCTGCACAGCACAGTTGAATCAGGCTCTGCACAGAAAGAGGTAGGTTAACCCACAAAAAGTGGTCTCGCGTCTCGCCATGCGTATGCGTCAAAACAAAGAACATGTTATATTAAATTTTAAAGATTTAACTGAATCCCCGCTGGAGCAGTGGTAGGATACTTGCGTAGCATGCGGCAGTTCCTGGATTCTATCCCCAGTTATTATGTTATTAAAATTTCCAGAAAACCAGCAAAAATAAAGTTCACACGCATTGTATCATTTCTAAGCGCTCGCCAAGGTGGCTGCTAATCATTGCATGCAGACGAAGCAGACGTCACGAGTTTTTTTCATGTCTATTTTATGTGAAGAGCCAAACTTCTGTTTTATATATCAATCATTTCACCACCTGAATCGGGACATTTTCTGACAACTGCTTCAGCGAGCACATTGCCAAAAAATTGCCTTGGCAAGTAATTTGGTGACGCTTTAAACCCAGTTCACGCCCACAGTAATTGTTCTGTTTTCTGAAATTTGTGGTCGGTCCCCCGTGATATTTGTCACAAAGTCATCCTGCAGTCGGTTAAAACAAGTTTTGCACAGTAAACCCCGTTAGTGGCAACATTTTTCATATGTTTATTTACTTGACTTACCAAACCTCGCTGAAATTAAAAAAAGCTTTAAATTCAAAAGAAACAATGCAATCGAAAAATATTTGTAAATTCTCTATGTTGACTCGAAATTTATTGCGGGGAAATTTTTTAAAAGGTATACAGCGTTATTTTATTTAATACGGTTTATACCAGGAATTCCCAAACTTTTCCAACTCTCGGTCTCGGCATCCTTTGTAGAACAAAAACGTTCTCACGGTACCCAGTCATATAATACCATTGGGATGTATTATTTATGTTTTTATTCTAATAAACAAGGTCGCGTTTTTGTTCTAATAAACAAGGTTGTTCTTAAGACATTTTCTGTCCTTGTACTGAGAACTAACTAATGCTCTTTCTAAACTAATTTAGCTCCTAAAATCAAGGAATAGATTCGAATCATCTGGATTAAGAGTCCTCCATTTGGCGACTGTTTTCAGCCGGCGCCAACTTGGCGTCGGCTGAAAACCCGGCCGCCATGTTTACCCACAGCTAGACTAACGAAAACACTAAACCCGATTTTCGAAGAAAAAAAAACATAAAGCAAGTTTAAGGGCGCTTTTATAGTCAAACTGAAAAATCTGTCAGCGTGAAACTCGATCCAAAATAGGTGCCCGGCACGCGACCCCTTGCAGCCTTCGCAATGCAAAGAGAGGGGGTCGAGAACGTCTTGTTTACGCGACGTTCTCAACCCCCTCTCTTGTATTGCGAAGGCTGGAAGGGGAAAGTGTGTCGGGGTCCAGTGATTGATAGTTTTTCAGTTTCAGCTCAGATTCAGCTTGACTGTAAAAGAGCCCTAACAAGCTGAAACAATAAATATTAGGTAAAATCCTATTCTATACCATACTTTAACAATTTTAAAAACTGAAATTCATACACATAAACACAGAATAGGAAGCACGATAGCGGGGCGACATCTATATAATTTGAATCAAGTAACACGTAAAATAGATTTGCAAACACATTAGAACAGTTTAATCACTATTTTAAGGAAAAATAATTCTTCACTCACCCATTATAATTCAATTTTAGAATTATATTCAGTTTTAAGAAACTTTTCTGTTGTTCTGGTTCTCTGGTTCTCAAAACCGGCTTTTGAAGATCTCTTCAAAATGCCTTCTCTAGATTTATTTACTACGCTACTGCGCATGACATACTATTCCGTTCTGGGATAATTAATACAAAAAGAAAGTCTAAAACGGGCTGAAATAAGTTTTAAAAAAAGCATCTTAATTAAAAATGATGAAATGCATTTATTTTAAAGTAACTATTACGTTCTTAGTAAGTTCGTAGTTTGTCATTTACTATGCTTATGCTAATATAATGCTACTGCGCATGACCTGAACTATTCCGGATAATTAAAACAAAAAAGAAAGATAAAACGGGCTGTAATCAATTTTAAAAATAGTATATCTTAATTAAAAATGATGAAATGCATTAATTGTAAACTAAATATTTAAAGTAAAGTTTTTTTAAAAACAAAACGCAAGTAAATGTTGAACTATTGGTTCAGCGGTGACTAAACATGGCGGCCAGCACGAGAGACCTACGATTCCACGGCCGATCTTAAGGTTAACAGAGAGAGAGGTTGGCTGCCGATCGGATTACCAACTTGGCGACCGTTACGCTGTCCCCAAATGGAGGACTCTTATTCCAGCTGATCCATAGATTCTCACTCAATAGCCTTAATTAAAAAATTATCCCAATTTACTGAACAAAACTACTGTTATATAGAAAAAAAGGATTTTTTAAAAAAATTGTTGGACGAAACAAATCCTACCAAACTTCCCTAAAGGCTGCGTATATGCCTGTCACCAGACTTTTTTACAACTCAACATCATTTTTCTAAGGCACCCATTGATTTTAGATAACTTACAGGTAGAACTTTATGGCAAAATTTAATGTATAGTACGAGTACCAAAAAATGAGGGGAGATCTGGGGGTCCACCCCCAGAAGAATTTTGGAAATTTAACCCTTAGGTATATGTACCTAGTATTTTAACCAAAGCTTGTTATTTTCCTAAAAGTAATTCCAGATTTCCCAGAAGTTTCAAAAACTATCCTAATTTTTTTTAATTATCCTAATTCCTGAAATTTTGAATGTAACAGAAGATTTCTCTGAAAATTCAGTAATATAACAACTTTTAATAATTGGTTTTCGGATGCAAGTGTCAACTGGTGTTATTTTTCATTTCCTATAATTTATTACGGTACTATGCAAGTTACATAGAAGTTATCTATCTCATTGATAGGTTTTTTTACAAAAATTGTAAAAACTTGTGATAATACCATGTGTACAAAATGGCAAAAAATGTTGTTTCTTTTTTATTTAGGGTTTAATATAGAAAGTCAAAGATTTTATATCAGCATTAAAACCAGGAATTATTTTAATATGGTTCCTCTGTAATAAAACAACACAACAGTCTCAAAAGAAGAATAAAAACCACACACACCCTTCATTCCTAAAACAAGAGATCAATTGTGCCAAAAATACAAACCAAATCCAAAATTAAGCTTTTATTACCAAGTTCTAAAAATTGTATAGATACAAGTCTTACTAAAGTTACCAATATTTGAAGATTTTATCTTTATAGTAAAAGGGGGAAAACACTTGTGTTAATTTTTCCCACAGGTAACAGAATAAAAAAGGTTATGACTCTGTAAAGCTAAAGCATGGTGCTGAGCAGTAAAGAAATTATTTATAAAACAACCTAGCTATAAACCGAGTAGGTATAACTTTGAGCTAGCAGTCCGAAAATTATTGCTCTTTATAGCATCTAAATTTTGCTTGTTAAAAGCGGGTTTGGTGCCAAGTGTTAAGGGTTGTCTATTTATTTAATTATATCTTTCTAACTGTATTAATACTGGGATTGTTTTTTATTGTACTTAAGATTTGAATCTAAACTAACTATTTAGGTTATTTTTTGTGGTATTTGTTCTCTAGAGGGAGTAATTTGTTAAAATTTTAGTCATTTATAGCTATTTTTCATATAAAAATGTCCTGACATTGTCTTGAAATATCGCCAAAAGTTAGTCCTGAAATTTTATTTTTGAGGCTAAGAGCTGCTGACCTCTGAATATTTTATTAGGATTTTTTTCAGTGGTCATTCTTTTGAATTTGTGTCAAACTTAATAAAAAGTACAAAATGTTTAACTTTTAAATTAATGGATTTTCTATATCTATCGAATTGAGTTTTTTGCATTAGTTTTCCATAACTGAAGGAAACGTCGTTACAATAATTTTATATTTCTACTACTTAAAAATTGATGTAATGTTTTTATCAACTTTTTAATTAGTATGTTGTATGTTACATATCAGATTACTAAGTTCCATTTTTTCAAACTAACTGTTTGAATTATTTTTATAGCACCTGAAGTTTATTCCACTCAAGTTAAATGTAAAACTTATCCTTCACCTCCACCATCATTTCATCGTAAGTAAAAAGCTTTTTACTTATCACTTTTTGATATCATATATGTACTGATAACATAAAACAATATGACCATAAGTACAGTAGAATGCAAATTATATGAATCAATTGGGACGAGCCCATTCAGGTGATAAAAAATTCAGATGGTTGTTTTTTTTCCCGAAAAAATGGCATACTTTAATTAATTTGTATGTATTTTGAAAATAGGAGAAAAAAAATTTTGTGGTTAGCCAACACACCCTCTTCATCTTCGCCCACTATTAAAACTTGCGGTCTACTTATGTATTATCCTGCCAACTGTTCAGCGGCCTAGTAATTGTAAAGTCAATGGGATTTGATAATGTTTTCGGATTAAGCGTCACGATCGATAGGATAATACATAAGAACCAAAATTTCCTTAAAGTTGCATTCTGTAATGGCGTTTCATGCTTTTGATAACAGACTGGTCCATCGGTTGCAAGCTTGTGACGTTTGGCAGTAAAATGTTTGTTTTTAACTGGCCATTCCCTCTTCCTAACAATTCTTCGGTGGGATGAGTTGTTGCATTATCAACTATCAAAATAACTTTACTGCCTTCTTTCAAGATATTTTTGGTGCTTTTTCACTCCTGGGATAATTTTCTTACAATAATTAATGATTATATATATTTTATCCTATTAAACTAGTTCTAAAAAAAGGCATGCATGTTTGAAAATGTATTTCATGTGGTTTAAAGTGGGGAAAAATTCTTGCGTGTGTGTAAAGATGTTCCCATTTGCACTTGTAACATCAGTTTAAAAAGTCTGTAGACATTTATGCTAAAAATTGAATTGAAAATTCATTCAACAGTTGGTACACAGTAACATCCTTTTTTTTTTTTAAATGATGTTCATCTGATTTTGCTGCCCATCTAATTTAATGCTTCCCAATGAATTTATCACTGTGAAATAACTTTTCAACAACTGTTATTAATTACTGCTTTTTATTTTTAATGAAATAAAATTAATGTAAATAATGTTACCTTAGGATCTTTAAACATTTTTCTTTAATTAGAGTGGGAACCTGTTACAAAATAAGCTACAGATATCCTACAAAACAAGCACTTCTGTTTCTGTAAACCTTATGGTATTTCTTTAAACAAGTAAATGAGCCAAATGTAATGATGCTGCAGTGCAGTGCCTTCATTGCTCTTCCAGCAATACTACCTAAATATTAACTTTTTTAATTTACTTAGTTTTCAATAGGAGGAGGAGTTTCCTATTTAAAAGTTAATCTATCACCCTTCCTCTACTAATGAAATTTTAATTCCTATGTTGTAAAATTAGGTAGCTTTGATGTATATTTTTAACGTGTTCGATTAACTTAAAACTTGAATATTGTTTTTATTCAAAATTAATGTTGAATGTAACTTGGGAAAATAATACATGTACTACTGCTTTTAATTTTAGATGTGGAGCTGCCAGATTACCGAAAGCTCAGTGTCATCCCTAAAATTCCCCAGTATTACATTAACAATAAGCCTCCACTTATGAGACTTTTGCATAGTGATGTCAGAGGTCCTGAAAGAGTTCACAACAAGCTATTACATGGACAGTATGGGATTATTGTAAGTTTAAAATGGTTCTGTGTTATTTTTGTTTAAAAAAACATTACTAGTTTAGTTTTGCCTTTTTTTAGCAGGGTTGGCATGGTTCAAATAAAATAAGTTTGACATGATTTTAACCATTTTTTCCTTTTTGCCTTCAAGATGATTTTAATTAGAGATATTTGAAGTTCTTAAGTGTTATATTAACCAGTCGATTTATTTTTAGCGCTATAAAACAAACACAATTGGTTTAAGAACTTTTTTACATAAATTTAATAATAATCTAGAACTTTCCAATGCATAAGTAACAAGTTTCCAATTTTCAAATGCTATGAAAAGCTTGGTAAAGCTATTCATGGTTTATTGTTATTTATCTTAAAATAATATACCCCACAAATGGAAATATTTAACTTTAACTGATTGAGTAATCTGTTGTTAATGAAAAGAAATTTAAAAGAATTATTGTAATTTTTTTTCAATGTTATGTTTTTATTTTTTAAGGCTTTGAGTGGAGGATACCTACAATATGGAACCATAGAAGTAATTAGAAACACAGTAAATAGAGAACTAGATACTAAAAGATCATTTGCTGTATGGAGAATAGATCCATTATGGAAACCAGTTTCTAAAAAGGTAAAAAAAGCCATTTTGTGGAACAATTCTTTAGTTTAACTATGAAAAGAGTTCAGTGTATTTAATGGATGGTGTTTCTTTTCTTGCATAAATCTATGAGCTGCTGTACAGAACACTAAGATGAACGAAACATTCAATACAATATGATAGCACAATTTAATTCCGGTCAAAATACTATACACAAAAAAGAACAAACATTTTAATTTTAATTTTTCTTCACTTCTTCATTGCCAAATGTTTCTCAAAAAAAGTCACTAAAAAATAAATACTAGTGAGTGGCCCGACAGATGGAATTATTTAATGTATACTTTAATTTAAGCATTTAATTTTTTTCATCGAACAATGTAGCTAAAATTTCCAAGCTTGAAAAAGATAATTAAGAAACTTATTACAAAGATCTCAGTCAATCAAATTATCTCAGTTTAATTAGAATCTATGGTATGAGGAGTAAATAGTGATCCAAGTCTTCTAGAATTTTGTGTGGACATTGTGTTACCACTATTTTGATGATGATCTCGCTAACGTGAATAGTACAGTAAACTCTCGTTAGTACGCCCCCGCTTAGTGCGACGTTCCTCATATTACGTCGTTTTTCTCCGGTTCCTGGGACCAATAGGCCTTTTATCATTAAAAACTATCCGCTTATAGCACCCCCGCTTATAACGACTTTACGCATACTTCGACACTTTTCTCTGGTCCCCCGAAGAAAAATCCCGGTTATTACGTCTTCGAGTTCCTTTCAAATAATGTATGAGCTGCAGAAACCGTTGAAAACGCGAGTAGAACAACGAGAAAATGCTAAAAGCTTGAATGTAACAGACTTTAGTGGATCTGCGGATTGGCTGGATAGATTCAGGGAAAAAAATGGAGTTTTTTGGGGGGAATAACTTTTTAGTCTCACAAAATGAAATAAGAGAGACACCATTTTATTTGTTTTGTCATGATTTTCAAGTGTTATATTTTTAAATAGTATACCAATAAAAGTTGTAAAGGTAAGAATGTTTGTTCTGTTTTTAGACATTGTTCTTTCGTTTCTATTTTAGTGATAAATTCCCGCTTGAAAAGGTGTCTAGGTAAGATTAGGTATTGCGGGTGTATCGCCGAAACGGTGTTTTATGGAATTCCGCATATAACGTCGTACCGCTTATTACGACGTTTTTACAAATCCCCTTGAATGGTGTACTAACAGGAGTTTACTGTATTTATTTTGATGAAATTTCAACAGAATAAAAGTTGCTGTTTTCTAGCATTATAAATTAAAATTTTTTCAGAGTATTGGTAAAAAAATGGGTGGCGGTAAAGGAAATGTGCACCATTATTCCACTCCAGTTAAAGCAGGAAGAATTGTAATTGAAGTTGGTGGTAAGGTTGAATTTGAAGAAGTCTACCCTTATCTAAACAGAGTAAGTATTTCTCTAAATACACCTTTTGACTGGGTGCCTTTGAACCCTGCCAGACTTTTTGTAGATCTTGTTCCTTTTATTATGTTTTTATGCTTGATCTATATTTCATAGCACCGTGCTTGTGGTAAAGCTTGATGCTACATTTTGCTGCTAGAGGTTCTTTGTAGTCTTAGGTTTCCTATGAATTAAATTAATATTTAAAATTCCCCATTCATACTATACATATGTATTGTCATTTTAATTTATGTCTTTCGTAATTTATTATTTTAAAGTTGATTTTTCATAAGAACATTTATTAGGTCATCTTTTGGGTTTTGTTAATTATTATATGTTTGTCGTGGCACTAAGTAGGTTTTATAAATGGTTGGCAAAGGTACTTAGATTGTTTTTATTTTTGGCACCTAGCTTGTTTTTAATGTTCATTCGTAATTTATTTTGTTTAATAGAAAGCCATATCATTGAGTAACTTATTATCAGATACTTTTTTATGTTTTGTATTCTGGCAAATGATATTTAAAATATTTTTATTTATTGTGAAATGCAGTAATAGAATAATTTATAATTAACTGAATAAAGGTATGCACCATCTTTTTGTGTTAAGGTAGAGTAGTAATTATTTGTATTGTAGGTTAAAAACTTTGTTTTCTACTTAATTAAACTATAAAAATATCATTGAGAATGAAATAAAGAAGTTTAAAAAAATACATTTGCATTCTTAGGTTGCAAAGAAAATGCCATTTGAAGCTATTCCCATTAGCCAAGACATACTGATTCAACTTGAAAAAGAAGCTAATGAGATACATAGAAATAATATTAATCCTTTTTCATTCAAATATGCTGTGGAAAATGATATGCAAGGATGTAACATGTGGTCAAGGCCAAGTGATAAGATATACTTTGATGAATACTATTAAAATCCTGTGCTCTATAAATAAAATTTTGCTAATTTCAATAACTGTATTATACCTAGATAATTGTCAGTTGTATAATGTTTTATAAATTTAATTGAAATTTCATATGGGTATTTAAGTTTTTTTAATGAGTAAAGCTTCTAATATAACCTACTTTGATTAATTAATTGTTCTTACACTAGTCATAGAAAGTACAGTCCTGTAAAAATGTTACAGTGGACATTGCGGGCAAACGGCTGTGGTTAAAAGGGTATTTTAAATACCAATTTTCACAATTTAATATATTCTTAACAATTACATTTTCTCTTGAAGACCATCTTCATACATAACACAACAGGTTCCTTTTTGTTTGGTGACCCCCAATTTTTATACCATAATCCTAAGAGAAAACATCAAAAGCTCCAAGATACCAAGTGATATTTTACTAGGACATCATATATAAAGATATGAGTCGTAGAAATTACAAATTTAACATACTCTTAGAAAGTAGAAAAACTAATGTTCAGTATGAATTCTGGTTCTCTAAACTAAGCATTTTTCACCCCCAAATTTTGGAATTTTTATGATTGATATTTCTATGATGTCAGGAAAAAGTCTTGGGATATTTATGTGGAATAAAATGGGGATGGTGGAATAAAAATTAGGGGCTTCCATAGAAATAAAAACATGTTACATTATGTAGGAAGATAGCTTTTAGGAGAGAAATAGTCAATTATAGTTTTTGAGAATACATGATTGAATGACTAGATTCTCCCAGTTTCTGGCATGCCTTTTTTACTGGTCAGGATCCAACATTATTCATAAATAGAAAATCTGATTGTAAATTTTTAATGCCTAAGAAAATATTTGTAAAAATTAAAACAAAAAAATGGGGTGCATGCAGTGAAAAAAAAGGTAGAGAGTATCTGTTTAAAAACTCTTAACAAGTTCATATAATTTGCAGTGCAAAAAGAAAAGTGTTAGTAACTTAAATGAATACATCAAGTTTATTACAGGCTAGCACAACTTTGACAATCATGCAGGCCAAAATGTGCTATAATAACTAGCAGCTGACCAAAAATTGAATTTGAATTCAATATTGTTTGCTCATGACATTAGATTAAGTTATAAGTACTAATTGAATAATAGGGGGAAATAATCCCTTTTTGATGGTACTTGGTATGTAAAAAAGTACTGGAAGTGTGTGCAGTAAAATTTCAAAGAAGTTTCTATATCGCTACCTCAGAGCAAAAACAGTGGGACATCTACAAAACATGCTACTTTCGGTAATCAGCAATTGAAGTTTAATGAAAAAAATACTAATATGCTGTCAGATGCTCAGATGTATAGCACACCTGAACAGTGTTTTGACATATTTTCCGATTTTAGCATTAATTATAGTTATAAAAAAATTAATAATAAGCACATAAGAATTAATTAAAACACAAAAAATGGAAGATGTCTCACTGTTGCTCTGAGATAGCGATATGTCTTTGACAAGCACAGGTTTTGGTTTTGTTTAAGATAAGAAGAGTAATGAGGAGAAGGAAGTTATAAGCATTTGGTTTTAATTAAAGATTAAACAAGTTTATTTTACACGGACAAAATAAACTTTTTTTTTTGGACAAAATATACATCCTTTTTTTATCAGAACTTCAGTAGGAATGCCGGCAGCCTAAAAGAACAAATGAAACAAAACTATAACCGCCGCCGGAAGTAAACAATAACAGAGCCACGTGCTTTTGCACAAAAAGAAAACAGAGAAAAGAAATATGCAAGACTTAAAGCTGCCTATTCTCTTATTTGCATTTATATTAAAAGTAAACTGTTTCTTAAAATGTTTTCTCAAGTAATTCCTTAATGATATTTAAAACATTCACTTTTAAGGAACCAATTCAAGACTTAACAGGCCAAAAAAAAAATTGGACAGGCGAGCTGCATGTTATGCAATCCTCATCTATAACAAGTACTTTCATAACTATCATACTATATACTTACATAATATCAACTATTATACTTTCATAAAATTTTAGGAAAATCTGTATAAGGCTAGAAGAAATTATTTCATAATTTTAGTCTTTTTTTAAATGTAAATTTAAATTTAAAGGTCTTTTGTTTAATTAATTATTCTAGCTTTGATATTAACATTTATTTATAATGGTTTATTAAACAGAATTTAAATAATTAAAACAGGGGTGCAGAAAATGTTTCAGAGCCCAATATTTTCCCAAAAATGTCTTAATTTTCATTCTAGTTTAAGGGACGATCAAATTTAATGACTAAGAACAATTACAAATGACTAAAGACAAATAAAAAGGGCATGCAAATAGAGTCATTATACTAGACTGCAATGTTACTTGACCTTGGAGAAACAAAACAAAGTAGTTTCCAGCGCAGTGTCTGAATTTTGAGTAAAATTAAGAACATCAATTTAAAAATATGGTTAGTTTGTTAAAGCCATATATATATAGCGTCTTAATCACAATTTGCGTACCGAAACTCCTCTTAGAAACTCAACAGGCTTTCTGTTTATGCTGTTTTTCCTTCCGGATAATGATGTCATAGGTTCGGGAAACGTTGCAGAAATTATTAAATTATTTGTTTGTCATTGATGACAGTTAAATTTGTAATTTTTAAAAAGTTTTACCAAAAATTTATCTACATCTGATCTGCTTCTAATTTCCTTTGAACCTCGTTCATGCCTTTGAACATATCCTGCACCCCTGCAGTAAAATACATTATGTGTATGAACATAAAAAATATCCCATCTATTTTACAATTGAGCTAAGAATTCCAAAGAGTTTTGGAATAAATTAAAAATGAGTTTAGAATACATTTAAAAGAAGAAATAGAACACTGTGTGTGAATTTTGATACTCAGGCCACAGCACTAGAAAAATCTGCAGTTCAAGAAAGGTCAATGTTTTGAAGTAAACTGTTCATCACGAATAAAATACTTTTAAATAATGTGACAATTTATTTGATGTTACTAGTGAGCATATGCAAAGAGAAACAAAGCAAAATATACATCTTAATTTTATTTAGCAACATATGTTTCAGAAAACTGTCTCTTGATTTCATATAAAATTATCGTCATTGCAAAGGAGGAATTCAAGCTTTCCATGTTGTGCTCTAAAGGAATCTTAATTCTTTTCCCCCCATACTCGCACGATAATTTAGCTACTCTTGGATCTACACCATGTGTTTCACCCCCAACATACAAAACTATGTTCTGCTTGGGAAACTTGACACTTGAGTAAAGAAAAGAAGGAATATAAACGTCCTCATATTTTTCCAATTGATTTGGTTCATTAAATGCTTCATCTACAACAACCGGGTGTCCATGTTCATTGGTAGTGAAGTATTTCTTGGGTTCTTCTGTATTGCCTTCTTCAATTTCGTCAAAGTGAATAAATTGAGAAGATTCACTACTGCCTTCAATATCAGCTGCATTGTCAGCAATGAAAATAGTAGAGTTGCTAGGAAGGTAATTCCCAAGGGTAGACCATTCAATATCATTTATAATCGGGATGCGGAAATGCCCTCCACAACCACTTCGAAGAACCTTGCTCTCCCATGGATCAACACAACCTAAAATAAATTGAAGCTATTAGAAAGATTTTTCATTGCCGAGAAAAACACAAGTTCATATCGACAGCCACGTTGCAAAAGCCTGTAAGAACATTTTGGCTATACTTTACTTAACGGGGCTCTTTTCGCCAAGTCGCCAAATTTGGCGATAAGTACAGGCTTTTGCAAAGTGGCTGTCGATATAACTCATTAAGTTTCTGGTCAGAATTTTTGAACAACTTCTAACACAAGACTGGTTTAAATTTTTCTCATCTATTTTATATAAGAGTTTAAAACGTCCAGTACCTTTCATCAAGAACACATTTTCACATCCAGCAGAAGCTGCATTCCTTATTATTGATCCCAAGTTTCCAGGATCTCTGATGTTATCACAGAGGATAGTAATAGGCAAAACTGGATCGTTGATCATTCTCAAAGCTTCAATATCAGGCCGTTTGAAGACTCCTGTGAATATACACATCATTGACACTAATTTTTATAGGTAAACTGATTTATTAAAAACTTCAACTGTTGACTAAAATTGAAGTGGAGTGAGCATTCCCAATGAATCAACTCCAAAAATGAATACCCAACATTAGCAGGGCTTCTAGTAATGAGTTGGCTATTTATTGCTTGCTTAGCAATTTCAAAACTATAACAGGCATGCGCTTAAGCTTGGCGATACCAAGAATACATGTGCATTAACAACACTGAAAGTCATAAATGATCGTAAGAACACAATGGTGATGGCGGTCATCACATGACAGAACTCTTTCTGGAACTTATCTTAGCTATTCTTTAGGGTTACCATTGCTCACTACACCAGTATCTTTCCTCTATGGTTGACCCTCTTTCAACAATACTAAATTGCTTGAAAAGTAAGGTAGACATTGTGTACAAAAATTCATCTTAAGAACTCCTTTTATTCAATCATTTGAAAAAAAATCTAACAATTAAATAGAATACATATTTTATCAGTTGAATTTGATGTTAAGTGTGTAAAAAAATCAGCTTCTTATTATTCATTTTTATTGACAGTTAAGTTATAATAAGAAGTTGGTAATAATAATTCAAAAAGAATTTCAACAAAAAAATGTACTTACCCATTACTCCAGGGCAGGTAGTTAAATCTGACCAAACCTTCAAAGTTTTGTAGAGTACTTTATAGATGTTCGGATTTCTTACTTTTTGCCACTTTATATCTGCTAGATCTTTTTCCCTAGTGAAATATATTGTTTCTAATTCTATGCCTGCATCAATTGCATCATTGATCAACCTTTTCCCTTCAAGAAGCATTTTGCCTTTGGCTTCTCTCATTTTGCGATTCTTCATCACAGTCAGAGTTTTTCTATAAAAATATAAAGGTGTACACTTCAGAGGCACAATAACCAACATTCAAAACTATGACTTCAATCACTAGAAAGGAGCAACAACAGCCAGGCAGCTATGAAAATACCTCCTACTAGTCAGAAAAGTGCTTAGAAAGAAATGTCTCACTCCCCTCTGTAAATACTGTAGGATTTCCAAATATATAAACCAGGAATTTTTGGAAATATTTCCTACATTAAAGTGAGATATTAGTTTATTAAAATCTGCCTATGTTGCAAAATTTTTCAGTAGATTAAGGAAATCAATCATAAAGTAATGGAATCTTGTTCACAATATGAAAGATAACAAACAAATCCTGTATGGGTTCAATATAAAGAGTTTCAAAATTTAGACATAAATGAAGTTTAAACATATCCCTCAAAACAAAATACAGTTACTAATGCAACATTTTAAAAAGAGTATTATAAAATAACCTCACTATGTAACCACCCCTGTATAATGACCATTTCCTCTATAACCAGTTTTTAAAGGGTCTGATTTTCCCCAAATTCTCCTTGGAATATAATTGACAGAGCATGCATTGCAATAAGCCGTTTTGTTTGGGACCTCATCATCTCAACTCAAAAAACACATGTATCCCAATATCAGCTGATCGTTGTTTTCAGTCACATGTTTTGCTTAAGAATTGGATGCAAATGATGGCTTAAGAATTTTGCACTAAAACAGTGATTTTCAAATGTTAGTAAGTAGTGGTAAGAAGCATTTCAATCATAAGGATTTTCCTTAAACGAAATTTCAAATATTAAGTTTTAAGATCGACTCCAATTTTGCACTCATAAATCTTTCACTTGATAGAAAGATTTTTCAATCTTTCAACGATAAAAAAGTTTTTAAGACAATTTTTGTAAAATTTTTAGGTGATCTTCTGGTGTATAAAGCAAAACACGTGACTGAAAACAGCAATCAGCTGATGTAGATATATATTCCTCTTTAAAGGGGATCCTAATATGGATCCCCAGGGCCGTATTTAGGCAAGTGCAACATGTGCTGCACAGGGCGGCAAAATTTTGGGGGGCGGCAGATTTCTTTCGCAAGTAGTGAAACCGTAAACTGACCCCTTAAAAAATTCCTCTCTCCATGAATGATGCTAGAAAAAAAACAAAATACATAGGCAATAAAAAGTACGTAGTTGTCATTTGAGTTCCGTGTGCATCAAAGACAACGAAAAGAGAAACAAGGAGATTTTATTTTCTTAATTAAAAAATTATCTTGTAATTTACTTTTAAAGAGGTTAGATGTTTTAAACTCACAATTTGTAATCTATATCAATTAGTAATTTAAACTTTATCTCATGTTAAATAGGATTAAAGGCTATTTTCACCCAACTATTAAGCAGTAGACTTTTGAAAGAAACAAGGGGGGGGGTATTTTCTTGAAAATTAAATAAGGGGAGGCAATAAATCGATATGCACAGGGCGGCAAAAACCCTATATACGGGCCTGTGGATCCCTATATGGACCTAGATAATTCTAAATAGGATTATCTGGGCACAAGTTTAACATTGAGGGCATCTGGGCATTGAGTTTAACAGGTTGATTAGAGATATTTGCGCCCAGCTAATTCTAAAGTATTTTTTATTGTTGTTATTGATACAACTATGTATTTTTAATTGAAAATTTGATTGGTTTGAAATATTTGGCGTTATTATTACTAATCTTTGGCATATAAAACTTGGCAGTATTTAACAAGACATGTAACAGAATTGAACCAAATTTAATTAGAAAAAAGAAAATTAGATTCAATTTGGCAAAATAATATCAGAAATTTACAGTTCCATGCTACATCTAGGTGATGCATTTTTTTGGTACTGCCAACAAGCACAACAATTTATTTTCTAACAACCTGTCGAGTAAATGGGATAGTAGGTTATGGTGCCGAAAAAGTCGCCAAGAAGATTGGCACCCTATTGTAACATGGCACCAAATTTGCAATGTTCCTGGACTAGCATTTTTACCAACTCATGTTTACGTAATATTTGAATGGCCCAATTCGTACATACGAGTGTAGGAAATATATCCTTATTATTTTGCGGATATTTTATTGCATGGATAACGAAACAGTAGTACCTAATATTTCCCCATAGGATCGTAGAATATACTTTTAAGATATTTCAACATACGTTAATCGAGAATCCGTCTTTAATATTTTTTCGTAAGCAGGAATGAGGTCAGACTTAACATCAGGTTGAAATGCAATCGCTTTTTCTTCTAAGGTTCCAGGAACGATATCTGCTTTCGGCAAAATTGGTTCTGGGGTAGAGACTGGGGTTTCAGGGACATTCAAAACCCTGACAGGATTTCGTCTAAAAGCATTTCGATTGAATCCTGATCTAGAACGCGTTAGAATTTTAAAAATACTATGTGGTTTTAAGAACGACATTTTCTTTAGTTATTTTGACAGGATAGATAACTTTAAACAATAATCAAACATCCATGCTGTTTACAAAGAAATATAAACAATAACAAATCAAGAACTGTTGCCAGTTTATTAAAGTCTTTGAGCCCTTAAGTTACACACAGATAAAAACCATAAAATGGCAGTGATTGTTACGAAACTACGGAAACTACCACAGTGATTCGAAGCGTAACTAAAGAAAAAAAAAATATTTTATATACTTGAGAACAGGATTGTTCGTGGTTTCTATCTTCCTATAAATAGTAATAGAAAGGTCAAGAGATCTGAAATTGAGACTTCCGACCATCGGCGTCGTCAGCTCCTGAAAGTTGAGACTGGGGGGATCCAAGGATTCCCTGTAGCAAAAAGCACCAACAACTACAACCAACCAACCAAGGATTCCTCTCCAGAAGAGTCTTATAATCATGATTGACAAACTACTAGTACCCCAAAAATATTTTTTTCGTCTTAGCCCCCATTGAGTTTAAGGTTGTGAATTTATTAACTTTTGTCCCAACTGTTTACTAAAAAAGGGGGGTCTATTAAAATTCCAAAATGAAATTTGCTATGCTTGAACCAGTGCAGTGTGGAAAAGAATTTTTTTGTTGGGGGCTTACCTTTTTTAGCTAGAAAATAAATATTTGGTGTCCCCCCAGTTTCAGCACTGGCTTCAACTTATTATTAATTAAAAAGTGCTCTAAATGATGGGGGTCTGTCCCCTTTTATATAAATCTCTCATGTAAGGTGCCTTGGTAAACCTTGGTAAAAAATGTACCATCCTTTATTTTATTAAAAGTTGGAGCAACACACATTAACCAAATTTTCAACCATGCACATTTCCATTCGCACAAAAAATTCATTCCTCATATCACTAAGGTTGATTTTATAGTTTACAAGTAAACAAGAATACATAAAATTAAAATATGCAGTTTTTAAAATGGTCTAATAACTTCAGATTGATGTGAACTGGGAATAATAAAACTTCATATATAAAAGTTTATTCTGATAAATCGGTCTCTAATCTATTTTATAACTATCAATGCTTATGTATAATTATGTCAATGAGATGTAAATTAAGTTTTGACTTCAGAAATATTTAAGAATGTAGAAACTAGCAACATGAATACCTGAAATGAAAATATACAATATGTAAAAATAGTAACTATATTTATTTTATTAGTTAAATATTTCATACAATATATATTCCAACAATCTTCAAAACAAAACTTTTTATATAAAGGAATTGCATAAGTTATGATGAAATGAAAAAAGATAATTTTTTATGGTACAAAAATAAATAACATTCATTAGTACTAATAAAGTTAGGCTTTTTGATTTAAAGATACTTCACAAGCACACAAATAAAATCCATCCTCACGGCGTTCTGCACCCATTTCACACAAGCATAAATTAGTAACATCTTCCATGCCAAATTCATTATCCTCATACTTAAGGTACAAATACTGATCAATGTATTTACTATGACGTAATCGAGTCATAGGACGAGATAATTTTGCAACTGTTACATGGGGAACAAATGAAAACCTATCGGTTATCTGCAATTTTCTGGATACAAGTTCATCAACAAGTTTACTTCTTAGTGCCATTAAGGCCTCATTTTCTTCAACTCTAGCATATAGAACTCTTTGCTTGAAATTGTCCAAACCCTCAAGGTTCAACTTAATGGGTGGGAGTTCTTGAGAGGATACAGACTTGAGAGCTGCTTTAGCTTCACAAACATCACCAGGAGAGTCCAGCTTCAGTATAGAGAGTGTCAAGTGAAACATTTCGGCTGGAATACAACATTCCCCTAAAATTTCATCTTTCGACTTAATATAGTCTGTAACCTCCCTTAAATTTTTTACTGTATCCTCATTTACAATCCTGATAGCAGCAAAGAAATTGGGCCTGTCAGCTAACTCAGCTTCATCGACAATAGCAACTTCATCTGCATCATCAGACAAGACATTTGGTGTTGTACTCGATTCTGGATAATCCTCTTCATCCCTAAAATTTTCAATATCACTTTCCACTTTAGACATGAACTCATGGATACTTAATGGGTACCCAGTGGATCCAAACACAATGTCTTTCCTAGTTGTTTTGTCCCAAACTTTTCTACCTAGGTATTTAAAGTACTGTATTCGATGCTTAGGTAAAGCCAAGGTGTTATTGTCAACAGTAGCTGGGTCTCTCCAATCTAGGGATTCAAATGATTTCTCCATCACACCATCAAACCTGTCCAAATACCCAACAGAAAAGCTTTCTTGAGGAAGGGTGTCATCCCAGAGCAACCTTGAAATAACATCACTTGCAGTTTTCATGGAGGGTTTTTTGATGGCTTCGACATCATTAGCTGTAATAGGCGACATCTTTTTTACGGTTCCCTTCTTAGTTTTATTCGCCATCTAAAATATAAAGAGATAATGATGAAAAGTCGGAAAGTACTTTGAGATGTGTTTGTTATATTTAAAATAAATTTCAACAGCAATTAATCCAAAACAAATTAGTATGCATCTTTCAGTGTAAACAGTTCAAAAAAGTATTTTTTACAGGCATTGCTTGTTAGTTTATTAAAATTTACTTTCTTACTCACATACTATTCATAAATATAAGATCAAAAATTTTATCTCATATAGTTATATTTGCAATGCAACAAGTTGAGGACAGTTTCACCCTTAAATATCAAAAATGGAAAAGTACTGATGGTAACTAATTTTTTATTAATGTTTGGGGAGTTGATTTTGGAGAAAGGATAACCTAAAGTCAGTAAATCTTTCAAAGGAAGAAACTAAAACAGAATTTTTTTCAGTACTTTAGGATTATCTGGGCACAAGCGTCAAGTTTTATTATAAATCGCCAAAAACAATCAAAATAAAAGCTATTAAAATATCTCAACTTGCCCTGTTTCTAATTTTTGTAATATTTTTTATGAGTAAATAATAAAACGTTGCCAATATAGTCGATTAGAGATTTACTCCCGGCTAATCCTTAAGTCCCAAATTTTTTTGAAACGATGGCTAATTTAAGTTAAACCGAAAAGTGAAACTAACATATCAGCAATTATCTATAATAATAAAAGAGCTTTACCACTCACTCACTCACTCACTCACTCACTCAGCAACGCACAGCAAAATCTACCGGGGCTAAAGACTCGAAACTTGGTAGGGTCGAAGACCTTATAGTGTATACGCGCACTAAGAAGGGATTTTTCAAAATATCTTTTTTCTGACCCACAGGGGGGTTTGGAGCGTTTTCAACGTTTTTGAGCCCAGCGGCGTCCAAAATGACCCCAGATCTTCGTTATTTCGCAGGAAGGTACCTAGCAACAATATCTAGAAAGGCATTTTTCAGATTTTGGATATTCGAATTTTAAGAGGTCTGAAAATTCCAAAACCCCGTTTTTGCTGAGCATAAGCAAAGTTTTACATTTTCAAAGAAAACAATACCGAGAAATCGATATTACGAAGTGAACTGTTGCTAATACCTTCTTGAGAGTATTTCAAAGAAAGTAATTTCTGGATTTTTCGATATTCCATTCTGGAAGGGGTGCACGGAGGTTTGAATATTTATTCCCGTTTTTAGTTCTTGCATTCTAGCATCCACATTATTAATAAGATTGTTATGAAATTTAAGCATATTGTTCCTCATACAACCAGGAAGGTTTGCGAAAAAGAATTTTTAAAATCAATGCATTCCAAGCAGCTTTTTTCGGCTCTTTTCTAAATTCTTATGCTTAGCCTTCAATTTTAAATTGGTAACGATTATTGCTCCTTACAGATGATGCAAAACCTCTATTGTTGGAAATATTTATTTGAAAATGTTTTATAACAGGTGAATTTTTTAAAACTCTGATAAATAAATAATTTTTGAAGATTAAATAATTTTTTTATGATAACCAAAAACCGTTCCACTGAAAAATTTTATTCTTTTTTCTATTTAATCAAATTTAAGTATTTCCAGCAAAGTTCAAATTAAACAACATTTTATCAGAGGCATTTTATCAATAGTTGGTGTCGATACAAATGAAGTTTACTTTTATTTCATGTTTGAAATTTCTTTCAATGAATGAGTTGGTTATAAATCAATAAAGGGGGGTTCAGGGGGTCTCCCCCTGATTTGAAAAAAATTCTCACTATTAAAAAATGGTTATAAACACTTTAATTCTAAACAGTTTTTAAGGTTTTGTTTAACATCTTAAAAAAGTATGTGTATTGAATTATTTTTTATTTAAAATTTAGCTAGATGAGACGGAAATAAGTTTTATCTATATAAATTGGTGTTGAATAATAACCTTTATTGTGAAGCGAAGGCGGAGAGATTTGTATCAATTATACATTTATACGAATTGCAGAAATGGATGGAGGGAGCCAAGGGCATTAAAAAGAAAAAATAAGGGGGGTTCAGAAGGGTCCCCTGACTTTTTCTATTTTGAAAAATTACTCTTTAAAAACGGGGATGGGGATTTCACACATTAAATCTAAACAGGTTGTATTTATAAAGGGTTTTTTACATCTTAAGGAAGTAGTATGGCCTCAAAAAGGAATTCTAGCAGGAAGGCAGTTGCATCTAAATGACGCCTCGGAAAGGAATACAGTGAAGAAAATACTTATTTATTTTAACTCACAGTTTGGTTAGCCTTTTTTCCCCCGAACTACGGCGGGCATATCAGCTAGTAATCAATAAAAGCTTTAAACAATTAAATTTTAACTTACTCTAAAAATTTGTTGATCAGCAGGTATTCTTCAAAATTTATCCTCCTCTGGCCGGGAAGATAAGATTTCAATAGTTTTATAAACTAAAAAAAAGCCCATTGCACAACATTACCCTACATTACCCAATATTGTGCAACTTCACGTACGAAAAAATCGAAACCATCTTGTTTTTGTTTATTTACATTTGCTTGTAAGCTGTGGCCACTGGCTGTGGCTGTCTTTTAGCGTATACAAAAATGCTTTATTAATTTTGAATATTTTCTTCATTTCATGTAAAACATCAGGAAAATATATTTATCCACAAAAATTGGTGAAGATCAAGTGAAGATATTTGCCTTTTGGTGTAAAACATCTTTTCATTAAAAAGCATTCAGACATTTTCGACATTTTCTTCATAATTAATTTCGGATGGCAACTCAATTTTGAGCAGCCAAATTCTTAAACAAATAAATAATAATTAAACAATTTTGTTGCTTAGTACTAGATTTATATAAAATATAATGCGGTTTATTTTCTAAACGTTCTTATATTGAATCAATCATTTACTTTTTGTTTGGATTGTAAGCGGAGCTTGCGGCAGTAAGTTTATTTTCTCTTTATTCCTTGATGGACTACTTGACCTAAAGAGTTACAATCGAGTTCATCGTAATGTGGAATGTCTCAAACGTGTCAATTTTAAAGTATTTGTTTTTTTCAGATATTATTTTCGTTATTGTATATGGTAATAATGTTTTTCATGTTCAATTGTATGGAAATGTGTTCATATTTGATGTAAAAACCCGATAATTTAAATTTTATTAATAGCTAGGAGTGTGACATTAAAATGTGATCCCAAATGTTAGGTCTGTTTAAAAATAAATAACCGATTCATTTTCTTGCTGAATCACCAACTTTCTGTGAAACTATTCATTTGACTTCATACAATTTTTATAGTTCCTAAGAATAACTGATTTTTAGGCAAAAAATGTTAAGAATAATTGTAAACTGGGTACAGATTTAAAACAGGTCCTACATGGTGAACAGAGTAATTTGTTGCCCAGAACCGGATACTATTAAATTAGCCCCTGCAACAAGGCAGTGGTGAAGTTGGTGGTCGCCATATAGAACCTGATTTAAATTTGCTCCGTAAATTATTATGTCCATATCATCGAAGTTCCCTCCACAAATTTAAACTACCCCTAGAAATAGCAGTAATCCAAAAAACCATGGTACCAAGATGGCAATAATGTAGTGGATTCTGGCAATCCAGTTATAAGTTGTTTTGCTTACTTGCCAATTAACATCAATGGCAAGACCAAATTTCACCATAAATGTTGTCCATGTTTTTATGGATTTAATAACAAAAAAGAAACACTAGCACTTTAGTAAAATGCTGTTAATATATATGATTTCTTTAGAATATATAATATGTTCAAATTCTGAAATTAACGGTTACAATTCCATTAGAGTTCTCACTAAATATCGCCTGGTGGTTCTATAGTAGTATAAAAAGTAGAAATATTCATAAATAATTTCAAACTCCTGAATTAAAATGTTTAATTAGATCAATAACTATTCCGTTTATTAATAAAAGTCAGAAAAATTTGTTGATATTTGAATATAATGGGTTCAAAAGAACTGGGCGATATTTAAAGGGAACTCTAATGAAATTGAACTAAATTAACAATAAGTAATCATCAATCAAGGTTAAATAGAATTTAGGTTACAGGTTACTAATAAAAGAAAGTAAATAATAATATAATAATAATAATAATAATAATAATAATAATAAAAAAAACGGGCTTAAATGACATTTTTGGCAAAACTTGGTGTTGCCAATGTTATTTATTGCTGAGAATTCAATTTTAATAGTACTGTGGTACCAGAATCCACTATTTTGTCTACCAAGCTGTGTTTCTTTGAGTGACCTAAAAAAAGCCTAAAAACCGATTCAACTGATAAATTATTTGTGATACTTCTAAATTATCCTGTTGACCGTGCTGCTGAATAGCCAAAGCCACGGAAACTTGACGGTTAAAAATAGGATTACTAAACATTTTATTTTTCAACATTGTTTTTGATAAATTGTCTTAATCATCTTTCATTGCACAATAAATGCTAGTGAAAATGATTGCCTGAGATTTGATTTGCCTGAGAATGATTGCCTGAGATCTAGGTAATTCTCTCATTTTTAATATGTGACTCTAATTGTCTAGTTCGAAGCAGGTTGTTATTAATTTAATATTTTCTTTTGTAGTTTTCATTTTTGAAGCCAGACGTGGAGTGAAATAAAGTAGAAAATGACTCAGTGATACATTTTAATCATCATGTCTTCATTCTTTTCTATTTTAAAACTCCTTTGAGTATGTTCTTCTGGTAAGTGCCCCATCTCTCTATATATAATGAAGGTGTCCCTGCCCGGGTTCCTGGGTTTGTCCGGAACAGATTTGGCTCAATTTCTCCAAAACTACCCGTCCGAATCGAACCAAACTTGGTACACATACGTATGGGGACGGGGGAAAGACAATGACATCATTTCCAAATTTCTAAAACCACCCCTTCACCCCCTTTTAGGCCTTTTTGAAAAAATCGCCTTACTTCTCCACTAAAGAAGATCTGTTTAACTCGCATTGTTGCAAATAATACAACAAAAACAATTTTAAACATAAAACAAAGTATTTAAAGATAAAACTTGGCTAAAATTGTTTTAAAAAGGTTATTAATAATTTAAAAAATTAAAAACGGCCCTTATAAAAAACTTTATAACAGTATTTTCTTATTAAAAACTTCATTTTCCATGAAACTTTAAGTTGAAATAGAAAGTTTTAAGAATTAGACTGGTTAAAGTAAAGATTACATCATGCAGTTTTTTTAGAAAGTTGATGATAGAAACACTAGATCAATTTGTTATTTAACCTTATAATTTGTTTCTTTGGTGTAGTTTAACGGGATTTTTTTTTTCAATTTAAACAGGGGGTATTTACAAATTTTGGGATTTCAAAAGTCTGTAATAATTTTAATGGATTTTTTTTCACTTAGAATGGATAATTGGGTAACTGTCGTAATTAAATGTGCAACACCGGAACTGGATGGTTAGGTTAGATTTACACAGTTGGAACCGGGAGGGAAAAGGCACAGGGAGCACGGTGATGAAAATGCACCGGGAACACCGAGATGAAAAGGCACCGGGGACACCAAGATGAAAAAGGCACCGGGATATGAAAAAATACTGGGAACACCGGGATATGAAAAAATACTGGGAACACCGGGATATGAAAAACTACCAGGATGATTGGTAATTATGGTTACAGAAAATTAGGCATGTAACTTGAGAAAATTTTAATAAATTGATACACTCCACCCGTGCAAGGCCGGGCATATCAGCTAGTTCTCTATAAAAGCTGTCTTTTAAGCATTTAATTGAACCTACCTTTTTTATTTATAATTCAGGCGTAAAACTAATTTTTTCTGGTTTACTAATAAGAAATAACAAGTAGGAATTTGAAAAAAAAGTAGTTATTTGCCTTACCTGTAAAGGTCGAGATTAACGGGGGCCAGTCGCCAGTTGGCGACCAATAAAAAATTTTGGCGATCAAAATTTCTATATATGCAGTCGCCACTCCAAGTCAAAACGAAAGCCACGCCCGCCGAGTTATTTTGTACGGCCCACGATGCGCCCTGAAAAGCCCCCAAAAATTGCTTCAGAACACTTTTTAGCATGCTTAAATTCAAAATATTTTTGGAGGAGAGCCCCCTAGCCCCTGAGTTTATTTCGCGGAATCGCGATTTTCCGCTTCAACTCTGCTCTTTGGCTTTTTCATCAATTTTCGGCTGGCGAGCTAATTTTAATTTTTTCAGATAATCACTACTTTCTTACTTCCCACATTATTTCTGAGATAGATCACTAGTTATCCCGGAAAAAAGTCGTAAAATCGCGACTTCTCACTTAGTTTCGTTTTGCTCACGGAGGGTACCGTTCCTCCCGCGTGGACGCCGCGCTGCAGACGTCAAGTTGAAGTCTGCTTCTCTTCTCGCGTTCTTATTGTGATGTAGAAAGAACAACTTCATTATGGTCAGAAACTAACTCCAACAAGTCTCGTGTTCCGGAAGTCGAAAAGTAGCGATTTTTTACGAAAGTTCCGTTTTTTCCGCAACTGGTGGTGAAACAACTTAAGTCAATAATACAGTGTTTTTAAAAAATCCTGTAAGATTATAATCGGTTTTAGATAGCTGATATAAATTTAGATTTTAAAAATACAGTCTTACTTTTTTCATGCAGATGATGATTACTTGAAATATGTATTCTTCTGTGTTTAGAGGTATTCATTTACAATTTTACAGTAATTCAGTACATTTCTTCCATTTAACCTAACACGTGAATGTGGGCTATTTTATTTTGGCTCCCAAAAGTATAGAGTTTGCGACCAAAATTTTGGGTCCCAGGAGCCACTGGCTACCAAACCACATTTCTAATCTAGAGCATTACTTATCTGTTAATTTTATAAAGAGTTGGAAAATTAGAAAAGTCTATAATAATGCATGTATGAAGTTTTTTTAGAAATACTTTTTTTATGAAGCATGCTACAGAAAATTTATAAAAAAACACTGGTTTATAAGTTTGGGAACCTAAGTTTAAAAAAATTATTTAACAAACTTGACATTAGAAAAGGTTGGATGATTTTACATTGGTTTAGAAGTGTTTAATGTTATGATTTCTTTTGGAATTTTGTTTGTGCAAAACACTGGGATTAGGTTCTCACTGATCCTGAGGTTAGAAAGTACGAATGACTTGCCAGATAAAAAACCCAGCTGCAACAGATGTGTATAAATCAGGCTTATGTTTAATTTTCCAAAATACCTTTACAAAAATACTCTTTTCACAATAGAATGCAAGGCAAAATTTCTACTTTAAAAAACTTCCTTGATTACATTTTCTCATGAATAAATAGAGAAGTAATATTTTTACTTTGGCAGGGGGGGGGCAATTTTCATATGTTAAGGTTTCCAATGGGCCCCCTGCTCTGATAATTCAGGCAAACAATGGTACTAATACAGCTACCTACTGATTTTTTTTTCAGATTTTTAAATTGAATTTAACATAGAAATATGTGGGTTGTTCTAATGTGCCTCCCTCTCCCCTACCCTGTTCTTATTATTATAAATTTATAACAACATACAAAAGGCCAAACATATTTAGTTATGTTTAATGGAGAAAAATGGTTAATTTTCTTCAGCTAAATAACATTGTTTTGGAAGAGTGAATGTTTTCAAATTACACATCAGAAACTGGAACAAATAGTTCAAAAACATTTGAATTTCAACTTTCTGTGAGAAATCTTAGAAATTTTAAATAAAACATTTTATTAAACCCATTCTTCTATTTTTTACCAGGGCTTAAACTCAAACCAAAGAAGTACCGGAGCGCTAGTATTTCAGCATTGCAAATATTTACTGATTAATAAATAAATACTATCAGTAAATATTTACTGAAAACCAAGAAGCTCCGGTGCAATTTAAGCCCTGCTTTTTACGGATCACAATAACACTGAATTTCTCAGTATAACTGTATTAAATGTAAAGAGTTCTAAATTGTAATTTACTGAATTAAGAAAATTAAGCTGTTAAAATTTTGTTTCAGTACCAAATTGCAATCTTAAGGTGAATGTTATAATTTATCTTTCAAATTGTAATTAAACAGCATTTTATTTTTAGGTGCTTTATTGATGCTACTTAGTATGTTTTTTGCAAGATGGCGACTGACATCAGTGATATAGTGAAACAAGGTTATCTTAAAATACGCAGCTCTAAATTGGGTGTAAGTTTACTAAAATATCATCATGATATTGATTGATTGGTAAAATAAGTAGGTATTAAAGCAATTAATTTTCTGTATGATTTTTGTGTAGGAAAAATAGTTGAAAAACTTTATGTAATTCTTTGATTCTTCTAAAAGTTTGTATTTTAATCTTTTAAAAATATTTGTTTTGAAAGCTCATGAAAGATGTTTACTAAAATCACTTAGTTAACAAATGAAAGAAGAATATTCTTAATAATGAATTATTATACAATCCTGATATGAACTTAAATATATGTTGCCACTTTTATATGACTTCTATTAATGTGATTTTATTTTTTATAGTTGTGGCAGAGAAGATGGATTGTGTTGAGAAGAGCATCGAGTAAAGCTCCATGTCGTTTGGAAAAGTATTTTGACGAAAAAGCTGCCCGGTCTATTACAGGCCACAAGATAGCTCTTCTGACATCTGTAAATACCATTTGTAGAGTACCAAACAGTGTGAAGAAACATGCATTCACCATTTGTTTCATGGATTGCACCACAAAGTGTTTTGCTTGTGATTCTGGTTAGTGAATTTTTCCCTTTTTGAAGGGTATCTTAAGCATGTGGGAGTTTTCCAAACGTCACTGACTATTTTTACTCGTAATCCTTAGTAATTAACCTCCTTTTTCACTAAAATCTGAGTTGGAGTTCCTTGAAATGTAAATTTATTTTATTTATAGATATGGAGGCTGATACCTGGGTTAAACTTCTTGTACAAGAATCTCTTATCCCTCAACCTGGGTTTGCTACAGGGGAACCCGATGTGTTAAGTCCTGGCATTCAAAAAGAACTGCAAGGTTGTAATGATGTTCAAAATAACCTGTAAAATATCTTACTTTTAGGTGTATCCCAATTGTTTTCTAAATAGTACACAGCTTATATACATATACTTCATGAAAAGTTTAATACAAGTATGCATGTGACAACTATAAAAAATATAATTAAACATGTATTTAATTTTTTTTTTGTGTTTTATTTTCAGTCAGGTTTGATTTGAAGTTAGTTATCTAGAAACTAGATTAGATATAGTTATCTAAAAACACTAATTTAAAACATTTTTGGTTTTAAAAATTATATTTAAACAATGTATTGTTAAATTTGATTTGGTCTACTTTATCCTCTATTTGTTTAATAATTATCATGGAATTTCTTTGACTAACATGCATTGTCATTTTTCTTGCAGAACAATTTCATGTATACCTTATGCCTACACCAAAATTGGATGTCTTTGGAGAATGCTTGTTACAAGTGACGCATGAAAATATTTATCTATGGGATATCAACAACTCGAGAGTGAAATTAGTTGCTTGGCCATTAACTGCTTTACGAAGATATGGCAGTGATCCTTCAAAGTTCACTTTTGAAGCTGGAAGGTAAATACACTTGCTAGGACAATTAGTCAATGTGTAATGCTGCTTTCAAGTTTTGTATCTTTAATTTAATTTTTCTACTAATACTACATACTTACTATTTTTATAGTACAATAGAATCTCTTTAAAACAATTCCTCCTATGTTGCAACAACCAATTATTAAAGTAACAATTTTATTCGTTATGACTTCCTTTCGTTAAAACCACCTTATATCGCTGGTTCTTTAAGGAGTCGTTTTTATCAAGATTCTACTGGTTATTACAGTCAAATGACAGCTGTGTTCTGAAACTATACCCCTGATATCCTCTGGACCAATGTCTTTGATCTAAAGAACATTCAGATCTTTAAAATTTTCTGAGATTTCTGAAAATTTCTATTAAGTGTGTTTATATATTCTCATATTCTCTAATAGAGTGTTTTATATCACACAGGCAATGCACAACTGGTGAAGGGATGTTTGTATTTCATACTTTGGAAGGTGATAAAATATACCGCAAGGTTCATCAAGCTACCTTAGCAATAGCTGAGGCTCATCATCGTATGAAAGAGCACAATGATAAAGTTCTTTCTAATCAGGTGAGATATTTAAAAATCTTCCAAGTCATGAAAACATATTAGTAAGTAAGTACTTTTATTCTAAGGTTTTTTAATGAAATTCTTTAGATTAAAACTGAAATATTTATTTGAATATTATTGAATTTGAAATATACCAAAAGCTAAATAGCTATATGTTTATGTAAAAAATCACATTTCTGTTGAAATTTTTTTCTGTGGGTGTTACCAGAACTATATCTAACCTTAATAAAGTTTTGCACTACCCCTCCACTACTACTTTGTCCATAACCTATGCATTAAGTGATTTCTTTTCCGTTGTGTAAAAGAGTGTAAAAAATACCATGTAAATGGAAAATATTCATAACCTTGTAATATTTAATTTTCACTTATACACTTTTTTATACCATAAAGTTTTCTATGTGTAAAGTTTGTTCCATCATAATAAAATATGTCTCCATGGTAAATTAAATTGTTAAGTGTACGAAACCTTCAGTGCCTTCTTACGGGTTATCAAGAGCTACCATTTGAGTGGGAAGAAAGCAATGACAGCACTTAAAGTGTTGCCTGATGTTTGAGAATAATTTTCCTACCCTTAGAAGATGGAATTCTAAAAGTTAAGTTTCCCCTTAGGATTCATCGTCTCAAAAGGGATCATCTTCTCGAAGTGTTTCTTATCCATCTGGGTTCTCTGAATCTGGCTCATCCTATCACATGGCAGCAGAGGACAGTGACAGTGACGAACGCCCCCCCGCAGAGGCAGTTTCGTCCAACCCCGAGGTGGTAGAGGACCACAGGCACACCGAGGAGGTCCTGGTTCACCCAAGTGCACCCAGGCCTCGCTCCAAGTGCAGCCTTCGCTCGCATCTGCTGCAGTACGGCAAGTGAGCGATATCACGTCATGCTTCAGGGCCACATTCATCTCTGTCTGGTTTCATTACACAGGGTTCCCACAATCCTTGAAAGTCCTTAAATTTTTTTCTGCTAAAATTAGGACCTTGAAAGTCCTTCAAAAACGACCTAGGTCCTTGAAAAATGCGAAAGGTCCTTGAATTTTGAATTCTGCCTTTCGCTAATTTATCTAAATTTCTTTCCACAGTTACCGACACTGTTTAAATACTCTGATCATGAAACTATGATAGTAACGCCCTCTACATCGGTTCTGCAATTGAATCAACTAGGTAGAACCTAGGCAGAAAATTAAGTTTGAGTCAATAGGCATTTTAAAAACAACTACAATTGCTCTAGAAAAATTATAATTTTTAAATGTCTTCGATAAAAGGTCCTTGAAAAATTTTGTTGAGGTGTGAAAGTCCTTGATTTTCAATGTTTTCAAAGAGTGAGAACCATATTACATATAGATTTGATATTTATGATAAATTGTGTAGGCTGGAGGCAAATTTTAAGGTCAGTAAAAGTGAGAGTTGATGGTGTCAGTGGATCTTTTGTAAAATATTATTTCCCTTTTTGTTCTAATATATTTATCCCTCAGTTGTTTGCTTGGACTGCCAACTAAGTATTGTTATCGGAACGGATGGACCATGTTTCTGTATTTTCTGAAAATGTAATTATGCTTCTTTACTGGTTTAAATTAATAGGGTGAGCACTTGTGTGTAATGAGTACAGTGGTTGTAGACAGGACTCAGTTTGGAGTAAAACACAATGCACAGTACAGTAGAACAATTTCCCAGTAACTCTCTTTAGAAATTGGTATACTGCTAGATTCAGGGCCGTGTTAAGGGAGAGGCGAAGGGGGCGTCCGCCCCGGGCGCCGTATACAGGTATTCAAGAGAGGCGCTGAATTTGTGCCCGAATTTTTTTTTTTTGCAATTTATTATTTTAGTATTTTGCAATTTAAAATTATTTTAGCATTGGACTTCGTAGATTCTTCAATACTTTCCAACGGAACCACGATGAACGTGTTCAGGGGGCGCCAAATTTTTGCCCAAACATTTTTTTGCGAAACTATCTAAGAATAATGTAAAGAAATTATATTTGGGAGGGGGCGCCAAAAAAGCCATCTGCCCCGGGCGCGATTTTTCCACAACACGGCCCTGGCTAGATTTATCTTAATTTAAAAATACTTCTTACAGGAAGTTACATGTAGCTTTAGAAATTAAGCACTGGTTATAGATATTTCCATGAGTGTTAATTTATCTGTTCTCACTCTAGTTTAACAAGTTTTTTTTTTGCTTATTGTGATAAAACATGCCAGACCAATAAATAAGCATATAAAAGATTTATAAATGTGTAATAAATTAATGAAACCACTAAAAAACCTGGATTTGCTTAAACATTTATCAAATTCTAATGATTCTATCAAGCACACATTCTGTGGATGGTATGAGATTAGAGTTGAATGTGGTCCTGATAAATCTGGCGATCATTTCTTTTGTATAAATGTGGTACATATGGTGATGTTCATGCTGAATATATTTTTGTTAATTTGTGCTCTGCAAACTGTTCTGTGAGTGTTGCAGGCCCTAAAACATTGCTAAGTAGCAAAAGGGTTCGCAAATTATTTTCACCAAGTAGTGACCATTGTAAATGGTACTTATAGTGCATTTTATATTTCAATGTCATAGCATTTTCATACCTGCCAGTTTGCATTTTATTGTTGCAGTGTTGTATTTTTTTCCTGTTTCATTCACTTATGGATCTTATTTCCATTTGTTTTAAGTTAGTTTTTAGTTTTAAGTCAATTTCTAAAAGCATTAGTTTTTAAACTTTTGTTATGGTTATAAAACAAAATTATTTATGTTTTAAAGGTACAATTTTGAATCAATAAAAGCTACATTAATAATTTTAATGTAAGATTTCTATACTAATCAATGATCACATTACTTAGCATATAAATATGAAGAAGCTTGGCAGGTATGTTTTTTGCCAATAAAAAGGTTTTTGGACCATACTTTTTGAAGGCATGAATAAAAGAAAAGTAGGCTTTTGTACATAAGTAACTTTGTACTATAAATAAAAAAATAATATAGATTATGCATTGGATGGAATTAGATTACTCATTTAGCTCACAACAGGAACTTAATTTCTGTATCAGAAAAGTAATTAAACTAAAAATATTTTAGAAATCAATTTGTTTTGTAAAGAAATGTCTACAAAAAAATGTTTTTGATTTATTCATTTTTAATGAATTTGACAAAGCAATTTCATATGTATTCAGTAATGATTGTTTTGTTGTAATTTCATGTATGTTTTGTCATGTATTTTATATTTTTATGTATAAATATTGTCATTGTTAATATATTTATATTGTAAATAAATTTTCATCTGTGTTCATGTAAGGAAACTTGGTTAATATCTGCATTAGGCTGTATGAAGGTAATCTTGGTAAGCAACCATGTTGGTATTGTGCCCCATCTGGAGTATACTTTTTATGATTGTTATTTTAAGGAATTTAACTCTAATAGTAAGATTACAATCCTTTTATAGCTGTAAGATAATTTATTTCATGTTATTTCAATTTTAAAATTAGTACAGGTATTCTGTATTTTCTTGCATGCAAAACTGTACTCAATTTTTCCCTACAACCATATGTTTTTAAAAGTGTTTTTGCAAAATTTAATGTAGCAACATAATATTTTACTGAAGATATGATTAGTTTAAGGTGGTGAGATTATATAATTTTATTTTTCTTGATGTTGACTTGCATTTTCTCTAAAATATTAGTATAACTTATAATAATTTCCAAACATGGTAAAATTTTTTTAGGTTTCATAATCTAATGTTGAAGTTACATAAAGCACACACCAAAGGTATGACTGTTAGTGCAGGAATATTTTTAACCGTGTAAAGCTTGTTGAAAAAAGTGTGGGGGGTGAAGTATTGCATCTTTTTTAACATTATATGAGCACATTTAAAAATAATATTGAATTAGCTTATGAGTCTGTATGTTTTTACAGGGTTGTTTTAACTTGATTAAGTGATGGTGTGTTTAATTTTAGAAGGTTAACTTCTCATATTATTAAATATAGTAACTGTGTTTCAGTTACCTGGTTCAGTTATCATTTCCCACTAATTTCCAAATTCTCCAGTAGCTCTGAAGTAGTTACAAGCAGTTTTCATGTCATGCAAGAATAATGAATGTTCTGTTATTATTCCAATTTAAAAAATAATCAAAACGAGATTACATTGGATGTATCAAATGAAATAGTATATAAAAATGAATATGAAGTGAGATTCTATAAAATTTATTGTGTTGGTAAGAAATATTTTTATTGATACTATATAAGAATTGTGTGCATTCAAAGGATCTAAACTTTAAATCTGATAATACATTCCATTTTAAGCTACCATCTAATATTACCAATGGGCATTTTAATCTGTGAAATATCTTAAGATTTGTTTTCATTTTAGGCCTTTATGTTTTTTTAATTAAAGAATAAAAGTTATAAGTTTTTTTATTGTTATTTATTAGCTTCAAATCTATAAAAATTGGTTATTTGTGATGGTAAATTTAATGTTTACTCATTATTATAACTTTTAATTAGTGTATTCTATTTAAATTTTTTGTATTGTGTTTGATATTTGACCGTTATTTATTTCCTCAAATATCGTTTGTTTTTATCATTACAAAATTTTAGTTTGTAAGGGTTTTTTAACTTTATATTTTCCCTGCTAAACATAATTGTAAAATATGAACCCATTAAATTACATATTTGTGTATGATGTAAAAAGGTAAAAATATGATATGTCTCCTGTTGCTTCTATTTCCTTTTAATTTTAATCCATCTATAATTTAAAAACTATAAATTTCATATTGTCTTTTATATTTTCTGTCACGTTTGAGATCATTGGTTAAAATATTTTACATATATGTGCATAGTACATTACAACCTCTTTAAACAACCCTCGTTTTAGCAAACCTTGCATTACAATGACCAACAATAAAAGTACTTATTGCATTATCATAGTGTTAATTTTATTCGTTTTAACGTCCATTCGTTAAATGACTGCATTTCGTTGGCCCCTGAAGAACTCTATCAAGGTTTTACTGTATTTTATGTAATAAAAACTAACAAAATACACTATTAAGAAATACAGTATATTTGAGTAATGTGTACTATGTATTTTTTGAATTTTTAAAAACGTCTTTTTTTTGTATCAGTAGGCTTTAAATGCAATTATGACGAAACTTTTATAAAAAGATAATTTGCTAAGTATGAAAGCGGTTAAAATTTCCCCATATTTACATTAATTAAATTCACTGTTTGTCACACTTTGCATCACAACATATTGTTTTGAAATTTCTCTTACTTCTAGTGACCCTGAAGCTAATAAAATTTTCAAATTTATGATGTTTGAAATAGCAAGAGTAGAATACAGACTTCATCCCTTAAAAGTTACGTTTTTTAGAATAGTTAGGTTCTTTTCTTTCAACTTCTGTTTTGCTCCTGAAAAAAAAATAGTTGGAATTTCAAAATAATTTTTCTACTGGTAGTTAGATACATCCTTCAGGATCAATGTGCATCTTTTGTGGAAAAAATTGGGGAAATTTTTTCTGTTAGTTATCGAATTTACAAGTGCACTCCTCGAACTTAATTCCTCTTCCAACCCATAGATAATTCCGCTTTCCCCTCCTGCAATTATCACCTGCCCACTCATTGTTTAATGCTAAATGCTAGGTGAACGGAGCGATTGCTCAAAGGAGAAAGGGAAATTTTCTATGGGTTGGCAGGTAATAATTTCGAGGAGCGCACTTGTAAATTCGATAATCAACAGAAAAAATTTCCCGATTTTTTTCCAGTAAAGATGCAAATTAATCCTGAAGGATCTTCTTAACTTAACTTCTACTAATTAACTACCAGTACCGAAATTATTTCAAAATTCCTACTACTTTTTTTAAGGAGCAAAACCGAAGTTGAAAAAAACCCCCAACACTCATATTATTTACCACCATTTAATAGTGTAAAAGGAACAAAAGTACCAACATGCATAACTGGTCATCTAATTTTTACTATATTATGATATAGTTCTATTTGAAAGAAAATTAATTGCAAAGATCCTGAAGTTCTTATTTTCTTTGCTGGAAGTCAAAAAGTTAGTTTAGTCTTAGTATTTAAGAGAAATATTCCAGTTAAGGGGAAGTAAAACACCTTTTTCTACGTTGGGTTTGTATTTGGCATTTAGAATGTGATCACAATATGCATTTATTTACTATTTATCACTAAAAGTCATGTATTTAAAATAATTTTTATCACAATTTATAAATACTCTATGCATTTTCTGCATCCAATTTGCATTTGCAACCCTTGCAGTCAGCAATTTGTTATACTAAGTAGGCATTGTCCTGTTTGATAAAAGCTGTGTGTCTTGGATATTACAAGGAATCCATGCTTTATACAATGCTGAAATTATACATTCAAAGATTTCTTTAAATAAAAAAATTATATAATGTGTTTGATGAGTTATTTTTGAATAATTATGTACTCCTGCATTTCAACAAAATTATGAATTTAATGGTAAAGACATTAAATAATCTCCTTACTCACTCATGATCACATTTTATCACTCATTTTTTTATGATTATTGAATTAAGCTTTAGAAAACCTTTTGATGAAATAGCAGGTACAATTCCGTTATCATTACCATCATTTACTATAAAAGTTGTGTAAAGGGGAAAAAAAGTACCACCAATACGCTTCACTGGTCAGTGGCGGATCTAGAACATGAGCAAGGGGGGGGCTAACTTAATCTGATTGAGGATGATTATGAAGTAACAAGCCGTGCTTTTTACAATATTCGTTAATGTCTTAAATATTGAGGGCAGTGTTGAATGTAAATGACTAGTATTGTTAAATATAACTAATTAATTAGTGAATTAAATTAGTTAATCATTAAATATATCAAAATATTAATAAAGGTGTGTCAACCGGGAGGGTTTTTTTTACGATGATTTGAGTCAAATATTTTTTTTTTCCAAGAATATAGATCAAATGTGAATTTTCGTGCACTTAATTTCAATGTTTAGCGAATAATACATCCATCCCGAGGCATAAGGGGGGTTTGGGGGAACCTCCCCCAAGAAATTTTTTGAAAATTTGACCTTAAAAAGTTGTGTTTTGACTCATTTTTGGTTATTTGGGACCCTTTGAATGTCACACGAAAAAGATGATTTCTTGTACTCGTTTTCAAAGGAAAAAAACTGTAAGATATAAGAATTTCATGGGGGTGGTTTGAACCCCCTAACCCCATCTCTATTTTCACAGAGTAAATGTTTTGTAAGAGACTTAGCGCATTAGACCCTTTTAAAAGAGAATCTTATAAAAACCAGGGAGTTAAAGATCTTGCAGAGGGGCTAAAGCTCATAACCTTTAAGTTGTGAAACAAATCTATAAAAATGTAAGGGGCTAAGTATTTTGGAGGTTATGCTTTGTAAGGCTTAGAAAGCTCATTGGAATCTACAAGTTCTGAATCGCATTTATATTAAAGTGCTGAAAGCTCAAGATCTTGGAGGGGGCTAACGCTTTTAGGCTAAAGCTCATTAAATTGCGAACTAAATACTATAAAGCATCGCAAGGAGGCTAATTCTTTATGGGGGCTAAAACTCATTGGCCCCTTTAAATTGTGAATTGAATCTACACAAACTCAGGGCTACAAGCCTTGTAGGAGCTAAAGATCATGGAAGGATTCATAAGGGTTAAAGCTCATTAAATAGTGAACCAAATATATTTAAAAACGCAAGAGGGCTAAAAGCTTTGTAAAGGCTATTGAAGAGCATGGAGGGGGCTAATGTTTCATAGGGCTAAAGCTCATTAATTTGTATACAAACAAAAAAACGCAAGGAGGCTAATGCTTTTAGGGGCTAAGCTCATTGGGCCCTTTAAATTACGAATCAAACCTTCAAACATGCAGGGGGCTAATAATTTGTAAGGGCTAAAACCTCTAGAAATCCTTAAATAGTAAATGGAGTTTATAAAAATGCAGGGGGCTAAAGATCTTGGAAGGGGCTTAATGCTTTGTAGACCCTTTGAATTGTGTAAAAGTTTACAAAAAACTGAAAAAAAGTTAAAAATTTTGAAAATTTAAACAAAATTTTCTAGAGACTTAATTTTTTTTTCGAAAAAGTTCAATTTTATGTAGTGTAAACTTAAGTCCCAAGGGGGGGGGGGCTATAGCCCCTATAGCCCCCCCCATAGATCCGCCACTGTCACTGGTCATCTAATTTTAACTGTATATGTACTGTAACGGTCTACTACTATTCGGCGCGGCCGTTTGGGCGCGGCCGATTCGGCGCGGCCGTTTCGGCGCGGGCCGTTTGGGCGCGGGCCGTTTGGGCGCCGGCCGATTCGGCGCCAGATATTTTCCTTCTGAAAATTTATGAGTTACTAGACAAATTTTTACTAAAATTTCTTGGTCATTTTTCCAAATATTGGAAAAATTTTCAGATCATTTTTTGGAATCTTATTATATTCATAGTTGAAAATTTTGTCATTATGCATGTTTCTACAAAATTTATACTTAAAGTTGACATAAAATTCTATATGCAAGTTTGCATTTACTTACTTAATAATTAAAATAACACTCTTAAACCCAATTATGGGGGAAAACATAATTTGTCCGGATCAATTTGGATCAATTTGTCCGGATCAATCAATAATAATCAATTTGTCCGGATTTGTTGTTTGGGGGAAATAATTTGAATTAATATTTTGGTCATGGTTAAAAAATTTAAAAAATTATTTATTAAACAGATTTTATCCTTTCCGAAATGCATGCACTGTAATAAGTTTCGCGCCGAAACGGCCCGCGCCGAATCGGCCAGCGCCCAAACGGCCGGCGCCGAAACGGCCGCGCCGAATCGGCCGCGCCCAAACGGCCGCGCCGAATCGTCCCATCCCGGTACTTGTAACTGTATGTAACTATAGTATTAAAATTATTTAAATATCGTCAAGCTTTTTTGGTGCCAACTAACAGAAATATCTCCAAAAATTACGAACTAACTTTATAGAATATACTGTTTATAACAGCAATAAAATTTGGCAATATTTCTGTGAGTTGTCACCTAAAACAGCTTGGCAATTTTTAACGGGACAGATAATGGAATTGAAACAAATAGCATAGCTAATATTGATTAAAAATTAATAGATCGTTGTATGATGATGACGAAAAAAATAAAATTTCTACCAAACAAGATTTGAAAAAGTTACTACCACCAAACTGTGTCGATTGTGTTCTACAGGATAATTAATTTGGATTAGAGAAGCGATCGGATCAATCAGCATAATTAATGAAACTATTAACCTTAAATTTTTATTTGAAAATTCCATGTGATTTATGTATTTTCAGTTGGAAAATCTGAGGCTGATGGAGAAAAACGGGGGTCGGATTCGGATTCAGGGGGTCATTTTACATAAGAATCTGCTTTCAAAGTTTCTGTGGCATTTTGACCCATTTTTTTTATGTCGCATAGTGTTATTCGAAAATTTCGCATTTTTCAAGCAAAATTGCGCACCCAAATATTTTAAAAATTAACTTTAAATTTTCTTTTTTTACTTTTTTGAGTTTTTATGAAGAGGTTACAAGCGAGAATATTTCTATAAATTTTATTTAAATATTATCTTAAAAATTTCGGAAAATGTTCATTTTTAAGCATTTTTATAAACTTTGAGCTCGATGCGCGAACTGAGATATTAACCGATTTCAAAAATTTTTGCGCGGTTTTTCATCTTATTACATAAGACCACTTTTGCCATAGGTATCTTTTTGAATTTCAAAAAAAAGTTTTTTTCGCTCCACCCTATTATACAGGCTAGCCGAGTTTTAAACAATGAAAACCATTTGACAACTTTTCCCGCTTGGAGCGCGCTACAAGACCTACCTATATCATCCACCGCCTTCAACACTGTGAATATGCTTTGCCAGTTTGTCCAATAATGCCATCTGGATTTGCAATGATTTCCGTACTCGGCTAGCCTGTATAAGTATCTAGTAAGCCGTGTCTGAGTATAGAGAAGAAACTAATGAATGTTACTGTGTAGAATGTCTGAAGTAAGTAACTATAAACCCTTAAAAAGCTGTTTAAAAGAACTCTTAACGATGCTAAAATTCAAAATTTTTTCTAAGGGCCTTGAAAATGTGGAAAGTATTACTTAAATACCCTCCGAAAATCTGGCCTGGACCCGCCCTTGGTCTAACGTCCTAGGTACTCCGCCAAGTATCATCCTTTGTTTTTTATTGAGATGTTTGGGATGAATTAAATTAAAGTGTTGATTAAATACCTTTGAAAAAGAAACAAGATCATTGACGGAATCAAAGACTGATGCAGTGTTTCTCAAACGTTTCCAGGTTATACTCCCCTGAATTCCATCTAAAATTTCCTAGCCCCCCCAAAAGGGCCGTTACTATACTCGACAGCCAACGTTTCCTGAACCCAGTACGTGAACGTCACTACGCGGGAGGAGAAAATGGGTAAACACAAAGCCGAGCCGGTTGGGTTGCTAGGAGGAGTTTCGGGACGCAAATCGTGAATACACGAGTTTAACAAAATAATCATATTTTTAAGCTGGTTCTTCATTTCACTCAAAATTCAGACACCGGGATGGGAACTAGACTTTGTTTGCTGTGACTTCATAGGGTCAACTAACGTTGCTTTCTAGTGTAGACTCTAGTTTCGGGGGGGGGGGGGGGTTACCTAAATACGTATTTTTTAACATTAATATATGCGCCATTAAAGGGTTAATACTTAGTTCCAAGTCAGGAGGAGTGTCTAGGGGTCCTCCCCCAAAAAAAGTTTTTAAAATTTGACTTTAATACAGATATACTTGTTATTTTTTTTTCAAAAAGAAAACTGGGTTTATTTGCAATACATTTCTTAAAATCTTAAAACATTCCGAAAATGTATAATTGCTCCCCTGTTCCATCAAATTGCCTCTTGGTGGAGCCTGCACCCGTTCATTAAAAAAGACATCCTTAAAATCAGGATGCAGTACAAAAATTAAAAAAAAAATATATCAGATTGATTGTTTTTTGTCTAAATAAGTAAAAGTTAATAACTTATAAATAGATGAATAGAATAGTGTAAATATAATTTAAAAGAAATACTGGGATGAGTAAAAAAATCCATGTTAAGAGTGTAATAAGAGTCTCTGTGATTTGTGACCAAAGGTACCTTATCTTTTTTTATCTAAAATAAAAAGAATGTAAAATAAACCATAATGTGAAGAGGTTATTATTTGAGTTTAAATGCGTTCGTTAAAGTTTGGAATACGTTTACACTTAAATATAATAAAGTTTTATGTTACTTTTTTGCAACATAGTCAGAACGTTAAATTATCGTGGAGAAATTATTTTGGAAAATATTTCAATGAAATATTTCAACAGAATTTTAATGAAATAATTTCATTAAAATTCTGTTGGGAGTAGGTGCATTTTGATTTAAAATTTGCATTATTTAAAGATTAATGCAAAATAATGTATCAATGTGTGGGTATCAGCACGGGCGTCATTTCAGTTTTTGGTTGGGGGGGGGGGCAAATAATTTTTTTAAGTGGAGCTGGGCCACGCCGTAATCAGACTTTTGGAGGTAAGACTCAACGTCATTTTTAAGGTAGCCCCTAACGAGTACATTAAAACATTAAGTTTAGGACTGCGTAAAAGAAGTATTGAATGATATAACAATTTGTACAACTTGAGCTCGAAGTAAAAGTAGGGGTCTGGGGGGTCACCTCCAGAAAAATTTTGAAAATTTGCCTCTTAAAATTGTGTTTCAGCTCATTTCAGGCCCTTTGGGTTACATCCGAGGAGAAAAACTCCTTGTAAACCTCAGGATTTCCAATGGATATAAATTGAAGTCAAAGATTCGAGGGGGGCTGGGGGTCTTCCCCCATAAAAATTTTTGAAAATCGCCCCTTTAAACTGCTATTTTATCTCTTTCAAACTGTTTGGGGAACACCTAAAGGGTAGCTTCTTGTAAGCTACAGACTTTTCAAGGGAAAACACTGTATTACAGACATCAAAATTTTAGAGTGGTGTTTCGAGGTTCTCCCCTAGAAAATTTTTTGAAATTTGCCTATTAAAGTAGTGTTTTAGCTCATTTCGAGACTCTTCTCGAACTAAACTCTGAAGAGAACAGTTAATTGTAAACTTAAGGATTTTCAAGGGGAAAAAGGTATTAATGAAAGTCAAGGGGGGCTGGGGGTCCTCCCCCAGAAAATGTTTTGAAATTTGACCCTCATAAGTAGTGTTTTAACTCCTGTTGGGACTTTTTGGGTTACACCCGATGCTCCTTGTGGAACTTACAGAATTTTCATGGGATTTGCAGCTATTTTTCACATAAAACCTCTGTTTGGACCTCTGTTTTTTATTTTATTTATTAATGATCTCCCTGCTGGCTTTAAAAACTGCAACTATTTATTTTATGCAGATGACCTTAAGTTTTTTAGAGTTATTAAAAATCTTTCTGATTGCTATCTCTTACAAAGTGATATTGGTGAGTTATTGTATTGGTGTGCTAGTAATAATTTGAAAATTAATGTTAAAAAATGTGCTGTTGTGTCTTTTAGTAGAAAAAAAGATATTACTCACCTTTCTTATTCATGTGATTCTGCAGTACTTGAAAGAAAAATTTCTATAAAGGATCTTGGAGTTTGTTTTAAATATAATTTGAATTTTGATGCTCATATAGATAATATTATTTCTTGTGCCTTTAAATTAATGGGTTTTATTATAAGAACTTCAAAGGATTTTACAAAATGTGAGACCCTAATAACTCCTTATAAAATGCAAATCAGATCAGTTCTTGAGTATGGCTCAGTGATTTGGAACCCTCACTCAATGGTTCAGATTAATAATTTGGAGAGAATACAGCGAAAATTTTTTCGCTTTTTATATAGAAAATATACACGGGATTTTAATCCTATTATTTCAGTAACCAATGTCATCACTTCTTTTAATATAAACACTCTTCTGGTTAGAAGAAATTATCTTTTATTGTTGTTTTTCTTTAAGTTATTTAATAATTTTATTGATTGTCCTTATTTGCTGTCCCGCTGTAACATTCTAGCTCAGTCTTGCTTTTTACGTAATAGAAAATTGTTTTTAATTGGTATTGATTTATTTATTTATTTATTTCACCCAAACAGACACAAAATCCAAATATTCAACTCTTTTCAAGAGATTTCAAGAGATTTCAACTCTTGTCTTTTTAACTGTTTTTATAAATTATATAATAATCTTTTAAATCATTTAGATATTTTTATTATGAGCCTAGGTGTTTTTAAAGTAACTGTGTTGTATCTGTTTAATTTTGGTGTTATGTCTCCTTTCTTTTTTTTTGTATTGTGTGTTTTCCCCATGTAAATGGAATCTTATTTCTGTATGGAGGTGTTTATTTTTTAAAAAATTAAAAAAAAAAAAAAGTGGAAACCTTGGGGGGGGGGGCAATTGCCCCCCCCCCTGCCTCCCCTAAATGACGCCTATGGTGGGTATATTAATCGAAAGAAATAATTAAATTTTTCATCTCAAATGTTAAGTCTTTAAAGAGTTACAACCTCACGAGTTCCTTTTGAGTTAAAGTTATTTTTAAAATAAAGTTTCCTGTCCCTCTTCAAACCATTAAAATGTAATTTATTATTAATAGGGTTATTTTTACACTAAATTAATTATTGAATTAAAGCTAATATTTTAAGATCTTAGTATCTGTTAAGAACCTCTGTTAGTACTTCGTGGAACTTCGAAACTCAGAAAATCATGCTGTAAAAATAACATTAACATAATCTCTTAAAAATTTTAATTATGAGTAGGATATTTCGTCTTTTTTTTACACAGATAATTGCAAATTAATTGTGATAAATCCGCGCAACTCACGACGGGAAACGTTTCCGTTTCCTCACAGAGAGACATCTATCGTTTTTCCAAAGAAAGTCCTTAAAAAGATTTGGGAACTTTTTTCTTCAATTAAATTGAACCACATTCTAACGCACAGAAGTGTGACCTACACATTCCACCCCTTGTTCAGAACAGTAATTATCCATGTTTGTATTCTCCTCGAGTGTTGCAAGGGGCAGTCCTCCAGATAAGAACCGTCGTTAGTTTGTGTCATTAATTATACTGCGAAAAAAAACCCACCCTTCCATTCTTAAGAACTGGGCGGGAGTAGGTTCCTTCTGTTTTTCTAGAGGAGAAGTGTCCCCGAAGATCGCTGAAGTATCATTATGGAAATCGAGGGGGTGTTGATTAGAACGTTGGAGTGCATTCGATTTGGTGGAAAGGGAAAGTGAAATGCGAGAGGGAGGGTAAGTGATGATATGGAGGGGACACGTGACCCTCCACCACGCGCTGTTGACGCCCGTCAGTCGTTGCTATGGAAACGCTCGATGCATTTAGCAGAGTTCGATGCCGGGAAGGCAGGATTTGGCATAATATCGCCGTTTTGATGAATTTCATGGAGATGTGAGTTGAATTTGAAAAAAAAAATATTGAAATTTGATAGAAATTGGCAAATATCTTGTTGAGTTATTATTGTGCCTACTAACAGTTTTTTTATTTATCACATATAAAACAAATATAGTCATTTCAAATGGAAGCAATTCACAAAATTGATGTTATTTTTATTTATTTTATAATTTTTGGATATTTAACAGTGAAGTAAATTTTTGGGTGAAATTTTATTATTTTGTAATTTTTCCCATCAGTTTTTTAATTAAACCATTAAAATTTTATTTTCACGAACCTCTTTTGTACACCACGAACAGCCAGTTAAGAAATGTTTTTTATATGATTGATAGTTCTAAAGCAATTAGTTTGCTAGTTATATAATTGATATTGATGGATTACGAAACGTTTGCAAAAATACTGGCATTTAAAGGCAAGATCTTCTATTTATTTCTAAAAAACTTTTATTTTAATGTGCTTCATATTTGACCTATTATATTTCCTAAATCATCCTTAACCCTTAACTGTTCTGACAAGTTTTCATTGAAATGAAAATAATACTATTAAATTAATAGTCTTCCTGTAATTTTAAAAGAGGTATTGATGTTACGGGCAATGTGATCTCGAAATGTGGGCATTATTAATAATGCCCACATATTTTGGGCAAAGTGATAAATATTCATTGATAAATGTTATGAATGCAACTGAATTCATCACATTGGCCCCCTCACTTCGGGCATTATTAATAATGCCCGGTTATCACTTATTCCGTAACATAGACACTGTCTTCAGAAGAGAAAGCTCAGCTTTTCAAGCAACAAAGTACGCATTCTAACACAAATCCCCAATCGCAGACAAAATTTTGATAGCGAAACTCCAGAACAAATTTTATGCCACTCCAATAATTAGCGCCTTTCATTCGCTCTTTTCGACAACTCGGTGTAAACAGAAGAACAAAGCGCAAGCATTTCACAAACCTCTAAAACTCTCTCGCAAGACCCCTCAGGAGAGAGACAAAAAAAAAAGTTTTTGTTTCACATGATCTTCCATCACTCGCTCCATCACTGCTCTCCCCTCTAATGCATTTTCGTGAAAAAGCACCCCTGGCGCATCGTACACAGCCGGGCGATTTGTCTGCTGTCGGAAGGTATCATTCCGTGTCCCCCATAGAAAGCGACGCACAAAGGGAGACGAAAACTGTTTTCCTCCCTATGGGAAACAATTTCCGACCCGAAACGACAGCTTTCTGTCGCATTCATGAGTGGAGAAGAGTCTTGTCTTGATCGAAGAGAGGAAATGTTTCAGTTTATGAACTCTTTTCTCTTTTGTGAAGGTTCTGTGGTCGCGGTTTTGAACCCATTATTATTATGTATTATGGAGATGGATTGTTGTTTATGGATGAACTCAAAACGGAAGGGTTAATAATCCGTGTTGTGAAGTATGTATTAGGTGTTTGTAAATGATCGGAAGTATTATGCATAGAAACTGTCACACAGCGTTAGTTACTTTCAACGTTTTCTGATTTATGCTGAAATATTTTAGGAAAGTATACTAAGTAGCATTGGTTTTTAGAGTTTTAGGCATCAGATTTTAGCGATAATTTTGAAACTGTGTGATATTGGTATACCTGGTTCATTTTTTACAAACTATTTGTGAAATTACAAATTTATTAGAATGTATTTGTTTCAAGAGAGAATGAAGGCAAGTTAAGATGGTATAAATAAATTGTAAATCATGTACAAGTCATGAATCTATTAAAGGGTTGGTGCACCGATATCCGACAACTTAAATGCCATCTTCATTGATGCGCAAAAAAATTTAGATCTATATCGGTATTTTATGATAAGAACGCCCATATTATTTATACATTCAATTATTCATCATTTACAAAACAATAAGACTAAACTGATCTAAAATATAATGTTTTGTCGGGCATCGGTTCAAAATTTTCAACAATTAGCCTTGAAACTTTTACCTGGGAAATAAAAAAAAATCTCCAAAAAGAAGTTAAAATTTTTTTATCCTTATATTTTACTACACATAACCAAACATTAAAACAAAGTATAGGGATGGGAAATAAAATTCTCTTGAGGGATATTTTGTGTAGAATTGGTGGGTTGCCTTTATTCCCTTATTGTTCCTATTTAGTCGTCCTCTCACAACACTGAAACCTTAAATTATGTTTATAACAAAAATTATAACTCTCGTGATATGATTACAACGGTAAATAAAAATTATATGATTTTAAAAGCATTAAAAAGTATCTTACACCATTTTACCCTTCAAAAACTACTTTTGTTTTACAACTACAAAAAAATTATCCGACAGGACCATTCGTCCGAATTGTTTGTTCTTTTTTTTTTTTTCTCTAACCGCTCCCATTGCGATAATGCCTCACCCGACCCCTAAAAAAAGAACGAAAGCACCTACACGGGCCATCTCCATAAAAGGGTGAGAATTCCATCTTAGATTTCGAACAGCATCATCCATCGATTGATGGATAATGACATCACAAAATGTGAAAGCGGCCCGGTAATGGCCCATTTTCCGGTAATAGCCGGCCACGCCAAGAGCCAAAACTTCCATCCCCGATTGTTTATGAAACAAAGCGAGAGCCGAAAAACTGGAGAAGTCCTTATGGAAAACAGAGTGATTATCATAATGCACGGCGTTTCCTCGATCTATTTCACTCGAGAGCACCTCCAGGTTTTAACTACCCCCGAAAGCAGACATTATTGTCATTGGGGTGGAGAATTAATGTAAAATTATATGTCCCCTTGTAAATGGTCTCAGCCGGAAAGAAAATGGAAAATGGCCGCTCAGGGGCAGATTTCTTGGAGGGTAATGCTTTGGAATTATAACGGGGTGTATCAGATTCAAGGCTAAGAAACCCGTTTTATGTATACGTGAGACGGGAATTTTATGGTTACGTTTCTAGCGGAGGAGTTGCGTTAGAAGTTGTACTTTTAGGAAGGTTGTTGGTTATTTGTAATAATGTTAGGACGTTGGGGTTTACGATTGTTTATTTTGCTCTTTGGAGTTGTTTACGGTAAAAATCTGGAATATCTAATATGACATGTTTCCGCCGCTTATTAAAAAATTGCTCTAAGTTGTTCATGAAAATTGATAAGCAATTTCAATAAAACTTCATTTGCACGAATCGTATTTAGTATCCTTAAGTGCTTATCGGAAGAAAAAATTACCCCTTTAAATTTGCCTTACTTATTGAAAAATTGCCCTACTTATTGTGTTTTCCCCCCAATGAAGTTTTTTCACCCCTTTTTTTAAACATGTATTGTATTATGCTATCAAAGAAAAAGGAAATGGGACCGAAGTAAAGCAAAACTTAAATCTAAAAGCCATTTTTTTGTTTAGAGTAACAGTTAATTTTATTTCATCTTCAATTGTATTAATTAATCAGTCAACCAATTTGTATGGGTCACATATAATGCTTCGATTTGAAGCGATAGCAAATATTTAACACCTTGTTCCACATTTTGAAAGATAATTCAATTAATATTATTTTATTCTTATTTCACTACAAAAAAAAATAGCTCTAGAGGCTTTCTATACTAAAATTAAGACAAATTTAATTCGTAATGAAATTTTTTAGTTCTTTTAAACGAACAAAAACCCCATGCCTCAAATCTTGTTTATTAAATGACAGCACACAAAGAGAGTTAAGCTTTTTTTTCTCCCTCCACCAATTATTTCAAATGCTGAAGAACAAGAAGTGTCAGAGAGCATTTAGGAAATGAAAGAGTCTAAAGAAGCTTTTTAAATAATTGAACGGACGTAGCAGAGGCACTTTAGTCTGCATCTCATTAAACTTAATTGAAGCACATATAAAACATTAAGTTAAATAGGAGAGAGAGGAATTGTGTTCGGGGTTCAAAATTGCTTTGGGAATTGAATGGTAACGTTTGAAATTTATGGAAAGTATATTAAAACATTGATTAAACAGTTCTTAAATGTAAAACTTAGGTATGAACTTCGTTGATTCTAAATAATGGTAGAACTGTTTATAGTATTCGTAGTATTTCTTTCTTTCTCAAAGTGGTATTTTATTTTCTGAAGTGAAAAACAAGCGTTTTGACTGGAGGACCAAATCAATGTTTAAAAAATCATAATCGGTTGGTTTGTTAACAAAGTTTGTTGATAAGCAATTTTCAACAATAAAACTGACAAAAACTTAAGACCCAGAAAATAATTAGATAGAGTTGGTTGGGGTAAGTGGAAGCCCTTTCTGGAACACTACATTTTTGAAGCTTAATAGAAAATTTTTGAAATTGTTGAATTTGATATATAAATATAAGATAAGGCCTTATAAATGAAAAAAAAAATTATCATTGGTTTCTAAAATAATGATTTACATATTTCATAACTGGTCTTTTTTGTAAAGAAAATCAAATGAGTGTTCTAATTACCCCATAAGAAGGGGTAAGTGGACCAACCACTCTTTATTTAGATTAAAAGCAAGAAAAACTTAAAAGAGTACTAGAACAGAGAGTCCACGGCCATAGGCCATAATGGAAATCGAAAATCATGACATCTTGTTACAGGTTGGAAGAATTGTGGCACTGGGATCGCACTAAACTCACTAGCGTCTGGATCCAGACTGAATCGTTCGCCGGCTGCCTATGGGAGATCGAAAACACCTTTTTGCGCATGCGCTGAGTTCTAATTTGGCGAGAGATTTAAGTGGCCGGCATACGTTCCAGACTCTAGTGTGGCGACCTCACATCAGTAACGCATTTGAAAATAGCCTCGTGGACCCTCTGTTAGGATATTTCTCTGTGGAGTGGGTAATATAATAACAAACCATTCTGGAAATATATTTTATGTTAGTTCTATAATCTTAAAAAGAAATTAAATAAATCTCAAATGTATGCAAAACTTATCAGTTTGACAAAATGTAACATAACAAATGCGAGTAAGTGTGAATTAACATATATTAGTTTGATGGGGAGGACCCACTTACCCTAACTAACCCTTTTGAAAAATCTCCCAATATTAAAAGAATTTTTAAAACTATTTTCAAGTTGATGTATGAGTTTATTTTCAATTCTTTCAAATGAAAAATGCTCAAATATAGATGCTGTTCTTTAAACACTTTTGAACTGCACCAGAGTACTTCAAGAATACAAATGGAAGTAATGTCAAGAAACTATTTTCACGTCTTTGTTTATGCGTGGACACGATTTTTTTCTTACTTTCTCAGTTCTTGAAAACGAGGTGTCTATATTTTATGTAACCTCTTGGGATTTAGGGATATTTCTAAAGTAAAAGAAGGGGAAAGTCTCCTATTACTAAATACTTCTTCGAAAAATACTTCTCTGAAATTCGAGTTAAGAGCTAGAATACGACACATTTTTATAGAAACTTCTAACGGATAGTTTTTAGTGATAAATAAGTTAATTTTTAATCGACCAAGTTTCCTGGAACTCTTTGGAAACCTATATTTTTTGGGCACTACTAGTTCTAAAAGGATAATATTTTAAGAGTTGTCTCACAAATTTTAGGTTCAGATTGGTTAATAATGCAGAATTTATTCCAAAAATAGCGGAATGAAATATTCATGTTATGTTTTTTATGATATTCCTTTTTTAAAGACTCGGAATTTTACTAGTTTGGAAAAATTACTGTAGAAGGCTTGCATTTTTTGTTCTTCTGTGTAAGATTTCTTTTCGAAAATTGTTTTAAAATATGTATTAAAAGAATAGACTATCTGGATCTTTTTATAGAGACTTTACGACTAAATGAAATGAGTGAGAAATAGGTATTTCTATAATTGTAGAAGTTTAAGTTTGTATTCCTGAATTTCTTTTGCGGTGAAATTGCTACCTAATATTTGTGTATAAACTTTAATATAGAATGTCTAAACCTAAGAATAATACATCTTTATAAAATGGTTGAATGCTCCAACTGGCTTTCCATATTGCTTTCTAAGTAAATTTATCAAAACCATGAATAGTCTTTATTTTGTTATACATTTGACATTCTAATGAAAAATAAAGTTCTATTTATCCTCATTCTACTTCACTACAAAGGTTTCTTATATACAATGTATTAAAATAAACTTCAAAGATTTTATTTTTCACTGCATATTTTCTTACCCTATTATTATAAAAAAGTATATTTCCCTATATTCTTTTACAAAGTAAAGTGTTTGTAATAAATGTTGTAATGAGACTTTAAAGTTGGGTAGGTAATGGTTGTTTTAAAATTATGTTTAACATGACATTATTCTTTTTACAGTTAATCTCACAATTTATCAAGTTTTTCGTAATAACCCTACTTAATCAAATTGAAATATCTCAATTACTTATTGATATTAAAAAATGACGAAACACAGCATCCAAATTCCACTATTTCATTCTAAAAGTGAAAACTTTTCTAAGGGTATTGCAACATTACTTACATTTAAAGCTATCATTTCTCTAAACTATCTTCACTATTCAGTTATTTGATAAGTAAACGCATTGCGATGGGACATGCGCCGACATAACTTCCCTAAAAACCTCATAAACGTTTTAGATTCTCTGAAACTCTTGCACATCACGGACTAAACAAAAATATAAACGGCTCTTATCGATTTATTAGATTTAGAGCCGCGAGTTTCCCCAAGACTTTTATAAAGACTTATAGGCCGCACTTCATATATCTCCAGATACATTACGGTGCCAGCAGAGGGTAAAATTGCTCGATGCTGCCACCCAACTTGGGAAATCTTCATCTGAAGCAGCAGGATCGTCTGAGCCGGAGTCATGTCCCAGAAATATGCGTGGTGTGAGAGGAATTTCAAGCATCCTTGCTGAGGACGTATTAAATAAATGGTCTTCACTATATCTATCTATTCCGGAGCCTTTCCGAGGAGGTAACGTGATTTGTCGTCTGCTATATAGATCATATTTCTGGTAATATTTTTAGATCACACATGTCGTTGGGGAATAGGTCAGTTTTGCTGACATTTCGGATTCTTTCACGCACAGAATCGTGGAGGAAAATAATGTTTCGGTTTTATGGAAGATAATTTTTATTTTGGCATCAGTAGAACTTTTCACTTACTCACCAATTCTCAGATGATTTTCCCCCCGTTTTTTTTTTACTTCGCAAGTGCAAAACACTAAAGAGAGAAGGGGGGGGGGTTATAGGAGCATCTAGGTTTTGCAACCTTCAATCTCCATCATATTGCATTACTTTATTTTATGTAGTTCTTTAAATTATACTTTATATTTAAAAAAAAAGAGAGGTTACAAAGAGCTTCCTATACAGAAAACAGCAAATGCTGTTACATAACATGACAAAGGTACAACGATAGGTTACAGCTCATAAGCCTTTTAACACAACAAGTTTCACAACAAACATATATTTTAAAAGTTTTCTAAAAACATTAATTCATTTTCAAATTCCATTCTATGTTTACAAGGCCGTATTTTTCGTCTCCACACATCTCTTATTTTTTTAGTTAGTAAGATGTATAATAGTAGTATACAGCCTTTATACTAACAGTGCGTATAACTAATTTTAATCTCACTTAATAAAAATTAAAACACTAAAGATATTCAATAAATGCCTCTTTGTTTGAAAAATATTCTAATACCAGCAATAATCAGTTAACCAAAAGCTAAATAAAATTTGCACAATGTTATTTGAAAGATTAATACCGGCTGATATTTGTAGAAAAGAAAAACTAAATTTTAAATGAATAAGATCATTATTACATATATTTCTTATAGTAAGAGAACTAAAGATATTTTTCATAACTACAACTTGACTGTTATCATGTTAACAAAATCTAGAAAGCTATACGTCATGGAAAGTTTTTCATTTCTACCATTATTTGTAATAGTAGCATGAACCTCTAAGCACTTTGTGATTTTTTATCTGTATCTTATTTCCTCTTTTATGGCTTTAAAGTTAAAAGTCTATAGTTCGATTAAAAAGTCTTACTACAAACCACTTCTCTCCCACAGCTAATTAGTTTTACGAATACTTCAGAATTGTCTAGTATTTTGAACTATCAGACGCTACATTACTTTATCCACCTAATATTTTAGAGACTATCTGGAGTGCTCACTTGAGTGTGCTAAAGCTTATTATAATTAATTGTTTAAGATAATACCTACTTAGTTAAATTGGTGTAGAGGGTATCATTAGGTATTTCACGCTTATTAATAGTAGAACTAATATTTTAAGGTTATTTATTTGCATTGAAATGAAGTCTTCAATTACGTAAGCTTCTTTACTAAATACCCCGAATTGCGGAAAGTTTATGCTCTTTATATTACTTGGATCCTGTAATGGTAATAATGGAAATACGTAAGGCTTAAATATTTTTATCTCTTGTCATTTCTCATTCAATATTGATTAATTGCCAAACGCATTCTAATAGAAACTTAAAAGATTTTTGAACAGAAAAAAATAATTTTTTTATACATATCGAAAAGAGGAAAGATATTAACAAAGATTCTATTTTGAAAACAACGATTAATAATTGCTTTATTTTGTACTATCTGAATCAGAACACACTTAAAATAGTAGCTGAAAACATGTAAGTAATTTAATTGAAATGTTATTTTTTTTAAAAGTTTGATACTTATATACTTAAGTAACAAGTAATATTTACTTTTATGGTAAATAATGATTACAAAAAATTAATAATAAATTAATTATTAAAAATTATTAATTTTCAAAAATATCGTAACCTTGCTTTTGTTAGTAGTTTTATTGATATGAAAATAGCTATGGAAACAATAAAAATGAAAAGTAATCACACGATTTCCCTGATTTCTTTCTGCTTTTCTTCCTTATTTTTAATATATTTCCTTCTTATAAGGTTATAAAATAAAAGTTAATTTTATTTTTTTAAATCATTTTCTTCTTCTTCATTAAAAGCGCTACAACCTGTTACTTGGCTGCCTCGACAGCACGCTTCCTCCAACTCAAACGGTCCAGAGCACCTCTTTGCCAGTTTTTAATCTTTAAAATTTTAATGTCATTTTCCTCAAGCCATCTTGTTGGTGGTCTTCCTCGTACACGGGACCCCACTGGGTTCTTAAAAGTGTAGCTAGAACATCAATCCTATAGTTGACAAATACATCGATAAAGTTTTTCAAAGCGCCCCCCTGGGTGCGGACATTCCAAGTTCCAATACTCAAGTCCCTTTCCATTCCGAGTCGTCAGGGTAAGTTCGAGCCGGCTTTAGCTTTCTGTTTTCGTAACAAGAGTTTTTTTTTACGGGGTAGGGCTGTTAACCCTACGCCCAACCCCATTTTAGTACGCCTCTTTTGACATGCATTGGGATACATTGGTGCTATTCTTGCCCCTTGGTTACCACATGGTCGCCGTTGGGGCACCCCGGTCACCACACGGGGTGTTCTTCATTTTCAATTTACATAAATAAGTGGAATAAAATAACATCGAACCTGGATAAGTGGAACGAAAACTTCGGTCCCAAGAAATTCCACTAATCCATATATGGATAACATGCATAAAAATAACATGCAGTCACATATAGTGCTGTCCTTTAAAAACAACCCACTGTTTCATATTTTCTTCATTAAAAGCTTAATAAAAAGGATAATTAAATCGAACAAAAAACTGTACTAGCGGCCCATCCTACCTAACATTTTAGTGCTTAGCATGTTTAATTCCAATTATCCATTACAAATTGGCAGAAGTAAGGCAGAAGTATTGATTGGCAGAAGAATTGGCAGAAGTAAGAATTTGAAAAAAACCCACTTTCTCCTAGAAGGACTCTAATTGGCGGACTGAGCTAAAACTTTAATATTTTATTCTCATAGTAATGGGATAACATAAAAACGCGCGAAAAATGCTCTGAAGTCTTTATAACATACATTTTTACAAAATCTGTAAATCTGAGGCACATTTTTTGCCAAAAATCTACATTATCTCAGCTTGTTTAAAAAATAAGTAAATAAACCGTTCTTTGACCAGTTTTTACATCCCTGACACTCTAAAGACCATAGAAAGGCAGGGTATATGAGATGGTAAAATTATTTTAATTATTTAATTAAAAAATCTCAATGGGTTGTTTTTAGGGTACAATTTGGAGTGGGTTGTTTTTAAAGGACAGCACTATATGTGACTGCATGTTATTTTTTTCAAATGGATTATTTCTCTTTAAACTATAATGTCTCATATTATCAAAAATATATTTATGACTCTTATGTGAACTTTTAACTCGAAAATTTATCTTGAAAGCAGTTTTACAAATTTTATACAAATTAAGTCTAAAAAATATTCAAAGTGGTCCTATCACAATCTTTTTTTTTTGCAAAGTGGAAAATATGAGGTGCTAACTCCTAAAATACAAATACATTGCTTTTGCTATCCAATACAGCTTTTTGAAGCTTTAATTTAATTGCGTTTCATCATAACCCTCACAACCATTTCGGAATTAATACCCTCCTAGTTTACATCAGGCATGTTTAGTCGCATTTAATCCGCCCCAAAAGCCCTACACTACCCCCCATTCCGCCATATCTTATTCACATGCCTTAATCCAATATAAATCCGCGCAACGCACTGTGCAAATGAACGCCGTTCTCGTAATTCGAAGCAGTTTGCGGCATGTAACCAGTTCCGCCGATCACCACTTCAACAAGGCGATTCCGCCATTATCATCAGCGATCCTCAAATATTTCGAATCGCCGTCGCATGAATCAGCTAATGTTGGGTCTGGAATTAGAGCAGATTGCCCCCCACTCTCCGTGATGTATTTGAGGTCAGGGCATGTTCTAATCCACCCCGGAACAATGGTGGTTTTGACAAACAGACGCCAGGCGAGCGGTAATTGCTGCTTGTAATTGTCCGGATGACGAATTGACCAGCTTTTAGCCAATTCAGTTACTCAAAAGCGTTGAATGAATGGAGAATGTTCCCCTACTAACTTTTTAGCCGGCGAATATTATTCTGTACTGGTGAATTCAGTTTGGTTTGGTCTTTTGTATTGGTTGAATATAGCATGGGGGACTAGACTATTGGTTTGCGGTGAACTCAAACAATTCCTGTTGGTGAATGTGGAATAAAGCTGTGAGTAGCATTGAATTAATGAGGCAGAACCTTTTTGTAGCTGAAAATTTTTCCTTTATAAAGTCATTGCTTAACATTAGTTTTAATGTTTGAGGTATCAAGTTGTCTCCATACATCATAACTTGAAAATAGATGTTTCCCACATAATTTTCGTAAGATTGCATAGCAGAATATGCTACAGAAATACTTATACCATAACAGAAGTATTAAATTTTAACCTGAATGAATGCGGGAAGGATCATAGTGATATCTTTTTTTAAAAAAATTAATAGGAAATTCTACATATGATCAAATCAACTCTAGAAACTTTATCTAACACTTGTGGAGAAAAGTAATTCATAACTCAACAAAGTAATTTTATTAAAAGGATTATCATCGTTTATGGCTTGAATCCCAAAAACTGTTCCCACTTTTTTTTTTTTAAAGATTTGGATGAAACTTTTATTGGTTGAATAAGTATAAAAATGTATGAATTTTACATTTTTTCGAACTTATCCTTGCCTTAACTCAGGGTCATATTTTACTAGACATATGCTGCATTTGCCCTATTATGTAATGTGGTAAATAATAAAAGCTTTCAATTTCCATTCTTAATCCGTGCATAGATATACACACGAGTTTTCACACTCAGTCATAACGTTTGCTTTAAAGAGAAGGAAATAGATGTAGGGCAGCATAGGAGTGGTAAATATACCTAAGTGTTGGAATCAGCTAGTAGTTAAATAGGTACTTAAAACTATTAATTTGCATGAAAGAAAACTCATGGAGAGGGATGTTATGTTTAGAAAAGGCTCTTTTTTACTTTAAAAAATACCATCATTTTATTGCTTTCAGCTATACAACTATTTTATGTATATTATTTAAATAATTTCTGTGAAAAGATTTATATAAGCACTAGAACTGTTAAGCTATTTTGAGACTTAAACTAATAGGGAAGGATGGGGCGCATTAATTTAAAAAAAAAAAATGGACATAAAAAATTTGAGGGCAGTATAGTAGAAATCCAATTAAAATGATGGGCTGAATAAGTACAACTATTTCTAAAAAGTGACAAAAAAAGCCTGCGTAACAAGGACACTAAAAACTAACTTGCCTAATTTCTTTGGACAACGGATAATTGTGGTAACGTGGTAATTGTAGAAACCCAAGTACAACAGGGGGTTCTGGGGGTCCTCCCCCAGAAATTTTTTGGAAATTTGACCCTTAAAAACAGTATTTTAACCCAAGGTATCGGGGATTTCCTCCGGTAAATTTTGAAAGTTTTTAACAAGCAAAAAAGTGTTTTTCAGGCTCTTTTAGGTTAGGCCCAAAGGGGGGGGGGGGGTCCGGACCCGGGGACCCCCCCCCCTCTTGGCTACGCCCCTGAGGTTTCTGGGAGGACCCTAAAACCCCCCTCCAAAATATTAAAACCTATTATGTACTGTTTTTCCTTGAAACATCTGTGACTTAAGAGGAGTGATCCTCATTTTGAGTAACAGTCTAAAAATGAATTAAAACACTACTTTTAGAGGCAAGTAAGAACCCTCCTCAAAACTTTGTTGTTTATTTTATTATACTGAGTTTCTTTGAAAATTCTGCAATTTACAATGAGCCGTGCTCTTAGGTGTAATACAAAAATGCCTCAAAATGGGCTAAAAAGCTATTTTTAGGGTAAAATTTCCAAACTTTTTCTGGGGGAGAACTTCAAACCTAGGGATTTGAAACATAGTTGGATAAATACTTTTCTCTGAATTAAGTTTAAAATTATTTATAAGAACTTGCTAGTAGCAGGTTCTCTGAAGACAAGAAAGATTGGTGATCGGGTAGGGAAAACAAAAGGACTTATCTTTTGTTATTTTTATCACTTTCATCGGGCGTCTTACAAAAGTTAGTCAGGAGTATTCAACTGAGAGAGGATTTCGGGTATCAAGCACAAACTAATAAATGACCTTTCTCGGTAAAAAAGTCAAATGGAGCTTATGATAAGTGAAAGTCTGGCTTTACCACTCGCAAAGACACAGTACCCAATCCCAGCCATTTTTTTCCCAGAATCCCCATTCGAAAGTTCTTATTTCCGAAAAGACTTTAAGCCTCATCGCTCACAAAAAGTTCCAGCAGAGAAACTTCTTCTCTTGGGGAATCACGTTCGAATTCATCCCGACATCATTAGCATTTCGGGGAGCTTCGGCCATCGACAACATTCCTGGGGAAAAGAATTTCCTCCGAACCTTAATATACATAAACAGCGGGGTCTTTGGAACACGCTCCTGGGAGCGAAGATGATGGATTGCGCGGTAATTATTCGAGTGTTCGATTGCGTCGAATGCTCCAAGGGGGTGATTATTCACCAATAAGTCCTTTCGGGAGCCCGGGTGTTATTGCCAGATGCCTTTCCGATTGCTGCTGCAAACGAAGATTCATTGCGGGGACTATTGAAATGTTTTGTTGCCCAGTTTCTTTCGCGTGGGGGAGGAGTGCCGAGGCAATGTTCCGAGAGTAGTTCTGGGAAAGTTCTGGAGGTATCAGTTTAGTCCGTAATTATGCGGAAAAGTTTCGACGAATATATATTTCAAGTTTCCTACCAACAGTGTATGGAGCTTGGCTTTGAGAATTTGATAGAGTGGAAATATTTGCTTAAAAATCTGTATTTATTAGGATTAAAGGTATTGAGATAATATCATTGCAGTAAAATATCGATAGAATTAAGTTAACTGTTGACCCCTATCTTGCTATCCTCCTAAAAATGGAACAGCACAGATAAGTCGCTTTTACCAAAACCACTTTGAATATTTTAATAAAACTTCAATACATACCTATTCTTTTTTAACGACTTATATAATTACAAATTTGTTTTTATGTAAATCAATATTAAATATATCTTTTAAAATTGTTTCAAAATGCTGATTTAAAAAATAAATAAATTTCAAGACAAATAAACCTAATAATGAACAAATAGCAGTGGATACTGTCATCTTCTTATTTTTACGACCCTTTTACTGATGAAACTTTTACGGGTATAATGATTTCTTCAAATTTATATGTATAAGGGCTAACACTTACACATATTTGAGATTTTATGACAAACTATTAATTTCTCATATGTTTGGTAGGATATGGGTTTAACTTGATAATGCAATTGTGATCCTCTTTAAAATGTTTTGAATGTTTCATACTACTATAATGCTATATTTTTCATTCACCATTTAAATCTTTTAAATAAACACTAGTAATTAAATAAACACATCTGAATGTCTTATGATGATTCTAATTGATTTTAATGCAAGTTGGTGGTATTAAAAAACCTTTCTTAAGCTTTTCACAGTCACATCTCACAAAAGTGAAACATGAAAGGAAATACTAATTTAATCTATCTGTTCTTAATTTAATTTTTTCCCTAAAAACTGTGTCCCTTATAAACTTTTACCAAATTGTCATAAAAGGAAGGAACATTAAAAGTCAAAAGAGGGCGATTTAAAACATGGTGATAAAAGTAACTCATCCTGAGGAATAAACTAGCCATTCATCTAGCGAGCATCATTCACACGAGAATGGCTTTCACAAAAAGTGATCCACGCTCAAATTTTCCAGACATTAACCTTAAAAGAGCTTTTTCAGCTTAATTAGACTCGGACGGCGGCGCATCGAAAACGACCCATTTCGTCGAAATTCGACTCAGGGAGATGTCGATCACTTAAGTCGAAACGGGTTTCCCTCCCTCTGATTGTCTATTACGTTCGTTAGTTTACAAATAGCTCTCCGACAGAAAAAAAAGTCGTTTGGTGAATGTGACACCCGCTCCATTTGGGCTTGTTGTAATGTGCTAACGGAACTACGGAGAAATGTCAGACATTAAAGCTGCTCCATCCGAGATCCCCTTCTCTTTTTTCTCTCTCTGTGTTTTTTAAAGCCTAACGATCGGAATGTATCAAACTCTCGGAACTTTTTCGACGGAGATCCCACCTCTTCGTGTGAGGGAAGTGACACAAAATCAATGGCGGCAACCCAAAACTAACAATTCGGAAAGATTAACCGGGTCACAGAAGGAGAGAGAGAGGTCTCTATTTTGTTCCACCTTTTATTTTAAAGAGGTTATAAGAGAATTGAATTCTCCTCTCGAGTGTGGGGCAGCAGATTTCCCTCGTTGCTATGCATTTAGCCTCGGGCGATGGATTGCTATTACTTGGGTTTCAAATTTGAAACCTTTTCGGAGGTGACAGAATGCACTCTTCTTTAGATGTTTGAAAGAGTGTTTGTTTTTATCTCAGGTTTAAACGCCTTTCATCTTCAAATAGAGCATTTTCAATCACATGACTCGGACCTAACAACGGCCTTAGCAACAGAAGATGTTACAGTTTTTTGTCCTACAGAGGTTAACAGTTACAGAAAATGACTAGCCGTGGAATTCTTCTATTGGAGCATTTGCAATCACGTGATCCCATACCTAAAAACCGCCGTAGCAACGGATAAACAAAGGCCTTAACAACAGTTAAAAGCCCTACAGAAGGTACACAGTTAAAAGAACATAACCGGTTGTGACGTCACCTGAAAACACTCTATTAATTTAAAGCGGAGTGATTTTTCCATAAAACTTGTTAGTTGTCTAGTTGTTTATTTTAATTTTGAAAAATGCTTCGGTACTATTTTGTTATATTTAAAAAATAAATTACTTTTTAATTTTCTAAACGTGTGCGTTAATTACATTAAATGCCGATAATGATGCTCAGGAGGAAAATATTTTTTTTTTTTTTTTGCTTAAGGTGACACATAAGCTCTCTAACTGTAAGCTGTTGTAAATATCTGAAGGCGTAATTTGAGCTTATACAGCGATATGAGTTTGTTGCCTAACCAAGGCTTAACAATATAAAAACCAATTTTGCCTTTTCTTTTTAAAAGAGGTATAAAGGTGAAGGTATATATAGCAAAAAAATGGGGATCAATAGAACCTTTCACACTTGTGAATAAAATATGCAATTTATTTATAAAATGAAATAAAGTTATATTTTAACACGTTATGGGTGATTTCCGTTTGGTATTAATTTTTTACTTTTAAGTTGAATGAATTTCTAAAATGGATGAATCGGTGAAATGTTTCTAGCAATTAGGTATATGTATTTAACATTTTAACCTAAATAAAAGGCTGTTATCTAGAAAGAGTTTTCCATTTAAATAAATCATACTGGTAAAAAGATCTTTGTTTAAGTGATGTGCACTTACTTAAATATAATAATTTTTGTAACTTTGCATTAAGTAAAGGAATCTCCATTCTGTTGGTAAATGGAAGTATGTTTAAAATTTAAATATATAATCTTCTTTAAATTTTATTCATATATGTGCACACCAAACTTGTTCCAAGCTAAGTTCAATACCCATTAACAGTTTTGTTAATACCACATCACTTAAATTGCGAACTTTCGGAAATCCAACAAAACAAATTGTGGAGATTTTGAAATAGAAACTCGAATGCAAGTTCAGGGAGCGTAAAAGAGGAACGCTGTAATTCGTCTTTTTTTTTCTCATGATCCTGTAGATGAAGATATTTTGAGATGAATACCCGATCAATTAGGAATTAAAGGCGTTTGTTCGCTCCTCACTCCAACCTTGTTTGAACTTTCTCTGCGCCAGAACTCTCTGTATGCCATGCTCCATTTTCTTTTCCAGGGTTAATGTAGTGTTGAAATTGAATGTTATCTTCACGGTTGGGGGGTATCAGAACGAAGATTGCTTTCTCATTTGTTTAAACGGATAGCGCGGAAAAATTTCTCACGAGCTGAGGCAAACTGACTTTTTTCTTCCCTCGGTTCTCTCTGTTGTAGTAGAATAAAAAGCTGCTTCTTTAAACAAATATTTCTCCTCCGAAAACGCGATAATAGGGAAAAAAGCGCCAATTTCAATCGAACCATGAATTTCAAAAGCTCAGTCTTACATATATATTTCCTTTCTCTTTCTTTCTTTTTTGTTAAATTTTATTTCTTCTCTGGAATAATTTATTTCCGAGTGCGACTTAAATAGATTTCACAGCAGCGAATTTTATTTAAGGCAGGGTGTAAACTTTTATTGAAGTCTGAAATATAATGAATTTTTCGACAAGATAAATAAAGCGTAACAAAAAAATTCTTTTGTTTGCTTTTGCAAGAATGGTAAACAAAGCAGTAGTATTATTCTTTTATGGCTGAGCAAATTGGAAAATTTGATTAAATGGTTTTGTTTAAAGGATTCTGCTATTTTAAGGATAAAGTGATATCTTTTTCAATGTTTAAATTTTACCATTACTTTTATTTAGAGGTATTTGGATTACTTATAAAAATAGTATAAGGAATTTTTAGTTTGATATATTTTTTTAAACTCTTAAAATTTACAAATGTACAGGGATTTTACCATCATGTATGAAACTGGTGGATAAAGAATATGAAAGGATTCTAACTTAAGTTACGTATTATGTCCATATTTATCCTACGTTTTAATTAAGAACATCTGCTTGTTTCTAATCTTTTGGTTTAGCGGAACTAAGCTTTTTATTCAGGATTTTAACTTTTCAGCAATGATTACTGAAGAGAAAAATAAAAATATATAAGTACTTAAAAAAAGCGTCAAATAACATCAATTGTGAATAAATTCATATTTTAACGGAATTTTACGGTTATTTTCTAAATGTCTGAGCAACTGTGCTGCAGAATTTATTTGCATTCGGAGAAAAACCTTTTACAATAAATAAACTCGAGTGATTCCAAATCAGGCTAATCCGTCGAATCCTTTTTATTGCTGATGGTAGCTTTTGCATTTCCCTCCAGAGATTCCGCGAAGCACACGCACAGAACGTTTATTCAGAAACTATCGGATTTAGATTTTCTAATCCACTTTTATTTCGTTTCTCCTGGGGAAACGGCTTTACGTTTTGTATACCTGGAAATTCTGTTTTATTCTAAATCTCTCGTTTATTTATTCGGATTTTCCGTGTCTTTCGAATGAAATTGAATGCTTAGAAAAAGTATCGAACACCATGATATTCGATAGAAAATTATTGTAGTTCATGTTCTTCCAATGGAATTTGTATGGTCTTGAAACAAAACCATTATTTGGATAACGATGTGAAGTTGCAAATAATAGTTTTGAGGTTACATCATTAGTTTCCCCCTTTTTTTTGATGGATTGATATTACAAAGATTTTGTTATTCTTTAGACTTTTAACGACCTTTAGGTACATAAATGCGTTTCTAATGTGAAATTTATAATGCATTTGAGCTGTGCTGTGAAAAAATGGGACTTACCATATAACGATTAAAATTTACAAAGCAATAAAAGCTTTTAAATCTGCTAATTAATACTTTCTAGAGTGTTTAACGTTAAAAATGTATTTTTCTTTTGAATTTTCAAAGGATAAACTTATTTAAATGTCATAGGCAGAATAACAAGAATTTAAGTGCAATACAAATATGATTTTAAAATTTTATCATTTTTTAAAATCACCTTTTGGTGTGATATAACGTTTATTGCTCTTAAATAAGGAATTCTCTGTGAAGAGCAGCCTTACGGTTTTACTTTGAAATTTGATAAATTATGCCTCATTCTAAAAATTCAAGTTTTTTTTTCTGGGAAGAGGGATTAAAACAAAAGACTTTTCATTGTCTCAAGAAAAATTTAAGCTGAAATAAAACAAAATTATACAGATAGAATAAAAAAAATTAAGGACACAACTGATCTTTTCAGAAAAATAAAATAGAAATCATATTATCTTAAAAGGATCAAGTTTTCAGTTTTATATTGATACACTATAGTTAAATAAAATTAAGCATTATGTTAAGAATACGTTACTTAAAAGATAACAGTTTAATTATCAAATAAACATAACATTTACGCATCTTATTTTCGTATTATGTTATTGATCCTTAAAATAAAATTTCTAAAGATGTAAAGAAAACATATATTAATGCATAAGCATATGGTGTTTAAGTATACAAGTTTTCGATTATACCTTTTCCGATATTAAGTAAAATCTTAAGCTTAAGCAAATAAACACTGAATGCTCAGAAAGAAAAATTTCAGCTAAAATAAGCTATATTTATGCTAACACAAGTTTTAAGTAGCAACCAACAACATGCCAAGAAAAAATTAAGACGTTTGGGAACCCTTTTAAAAGACAGAACGAAATGAAATGGAAGAAAAATATTTTTTTAAACGTTGAAGAAATAAAAATTATCTAACTAAAACTGAGTTAATTTTGAAAATGTTTCTTTTTATTTTCAAATATATTTTCTGAAAGATTTGGAACTCACCAGAAAAACTCCAGTGAAAATCTAAGAACGTGATGTATAAAATAAAAAACATATGATTTTGATTCGCTGGTATTTAGAAAAATTCTTGAGATATTGAAATGTTTTTTAAATAAAAAATAGCAATGAATGGAAATGGAATTTAGGAACATTTTATAGTAAAGGAGATGGCATTTTTTGGATGATAAATCTATAACTAAATAACGGCATATAAATTCAAAATCTTTAAGTTTTGGGAGATTATTTTCTTCTTGTTTTAATAGAAAACTACATAGATTCTTTAAATGTAAATTCTTAGAAACGATTCTCAAAACAGAAGTTTCGCTTGAATATGATTTTAAAAAGTTCAAGTACTTAAAAGAAGTTTGAAGAATTTTGCTTTAAAACGCACATAGATTTTTTCTCCCATAAACGGTTCATGTTCACCTTCAAGTGTTTTTCAACAGCAAATTTAATAAAAATCAAACTATTTCAAATGCTTACTCATATATTTTTCTGTTCATCTTATTCATAAAAGTTTTTTTTAATATCTTTTCAGAGATAAAAAATTAAACTGAATTTAAATGGGTGAATAAAGAAGTGATAATGTCATGTCGGAGAGACTGACTTCGCATTTTCAGATGAAGAAAAGTAAAATGTTGAATTCAGCTCTTTAAATTTGGATGAAAATTAGACTGTTTAAAAAGCTAGAAAATTTGAAAACCAATGTGTCTATAGAAATATTTAATACAAAAGTACAAAGTTAGCTAAACTGATGAAACACCATTGGAATTCTAGTGTACTTTTTAAAATGCAATTAAATATTCTACAAATATGTATACTTTACATATCAGTACATGCAGTATTAAAGCTCATAAAAATGTTTTTATTTTATAGCTTAATCGAATAGTTTAAACATGTTCCTACAAATAGTAAAAGGAGTAATAATGGTTTTGCTGAATTTTTATGCAAAACAAAAATTACTCCTTGACTTATTTACTAAATTAATATTTTATTAAAGTATGAATAATGGAGCTTTTACTTAAATTAAGAATTATTATAAAAATTCTTGTAACGTAATTGACAAAAAACCTCGGAATAGAGTTAATTTGAACTTTAGTAAGGAACAAAAATTTATCAGAGTATGTATACAATTTTAGTGTAGGTGAGTGAAAAATTGTGAATACCCTTGTATTACATTGTTTTCGTTTAAAGCATTCATTTCATTGTAAGCCATTTTTTTGCTGAACTATTTTCAAATACATCTGAAGGCATATATAATACATATTTTACGACACCATTACATATAGCACACATTATAATCTGTCCGAACCACATTCCACGCAACCAGTCTTCAAATGTATAAGACCCAAAACATGTTCTCGATTTTCCCTCCTCGCAGGACTACTCCGGCGCTAGCCTTTTCAAAACCGATACAAAATCTGTTGCTTTTCTGCGATACCCATATTGTCCAATATCGATTCCGGGAGCCTCACCTTTTGAAGAAATAAATTGAAAAGAAGAACTACATTTCCAGAGTCGCGGATTCCTCGGCTGTTCACAATGAAGGTGTAGATATTCTATTCCGGAGAGTTAAGAATAAAAAAATCTTTTCACTTCTTCTGCCCCTTTTTTTTCTGTGCATGGAGATTACCAACCGATAGGATTCTGGGGGGCGAGAATAGTCCGTAAACACGTCACTAGAATAGAAAGAAGCCAAAAAGACACCATCCCTTTTAGAAACGAAAAGGAAAGTGTTGATTCATCGGACCGAAAAACCAACCCACAAGTATTTATCGACGAGTAGTGTTGCCGTTGAAGGAATGAAGAAGAAACTTCCAGGGACTCTCTCTTTTGAAAGTCCCCTGCTTCGTTTAAATTACGGAAAACTCGAATCAATAAACATGATTTAGAACACTGTTATCCCGAAAGAATTGGCTTTTGGGGGTGGACTTGGATTAAGAATGGGCTTTTAGAACACACTGTCATCATTCCAAGCTGTGTTGCAGTCGATACAGCCGATACTTGAAACAAGCTGGAAACGGGGGAGGGTGCAACCTTATTGATTTGGGGACGATCTTTGGAGGGGAGGGAGATTTGTTTTTAAGCCTAACGGAGGAAACTTTCTGTGAGGATGAATTTAGATGGAGGATTTATACAAAAGCAAGGTGATTTAGGTGGGCTTAGGTTTTATGATAGGATTATTAATAGATGTAATTAAATTACGTTAATAGGGTAATGTGTTTAGGGGTTAACTTTAATGTGTAATCTCCTTCCTTTTTTCAAAATTTGTTTCATAAAAATATTATTTTATAGGTACCCAAAGTTGTTTCGGTTAAATTAATAACAAGCAGCCTATTTTTTAAGCTTACGTGAAAATTTTTCTTCAGTTTTAAACCTTGGAAAATATATTTATTTCCTTAAATCACTGCACTTACTTTTAATACTTTTCATTAGAATAATTTAACGTGATATTTAATAGTTATTTCTTTAAAAACTCGGTACTTTAGGATTAACCGGGCGCAAATATTGCCAATCAGACTTAACTAGCGAAAAGCATAAAAATAAAACAAATATTAAAAGCAACACAGCTAGTGGAGATATTTTAATGTTTTTTAAAAATTTTGATATTAGATTCATTTTTTTTATTTGACATAAAACTTGACACTTGCGCCAGGCTAATCCTAAAGTACCCAAAGATCTTTAAACCTTCATATTTTAAGCTTCTATTATTAGATGATTAAAGCGAGATATATCTAAAACTTGTATTTATACTTTTACTTATAAAAAATTGAATTTCCGTCAAATTTAGAAATCATCGTAATTACATTTCGAATCAATTCAAAGAACTATCGAAATAAGCTGAGAACACAAAATACCAGACACAACACAGACAAAAAAAAAGCAATTTGTTATTTTTCTTTAAAATTTTCACCTTTAGGGAATTTCGAAAATTGCCTTGATTCAATTCCTTCAATCGAATCTCCAAGTGGCTGGTTTGTTTCACGGCAAAAGTAATTATCAGAAAAGTATAAAAAAAAGATCAAAACTTTGTTAATTAGAAAATTAGACAGTTATCGGCTAACATCAAGCACATCATTATTGGTGAAAAAGAAATTATTAAGAATTTGTATAGTAAGGTCTTGATAAACTGTCAAAAATACCGACAGGTTCCACATGAAGAGATAATTACAAAGATGTTAATAGATCATTAAAATTTAAAAGCTGTAGTTTATTTAGAAATGGAAATTCTTTTTATATTCTTAATACTTCCAATAATTGATGATCCCACTTTAAGATATCTTAAAAGTTTTACGCGTTTATAAAGTATTTTGTACCTATAGCGAGGAAAAAAAATTAAAAAATCATTTGCATAAATTAAAATATTTTGTGGTTAAATTTAAATTTTTAATATTGAAATACATTTTTGATATCCCTAATACATTGATATACTTACTTTCTAATTTAATTAGAACCTTTTCATACGAAACTTCTTCTCTCTTATAATAAAACAATAAATACGAGTAACTTAAAAGTGTAAATTATTACGCAAATGTCATTTAATGTGAATTTTTTAGTTTTATTATCAGCGCATGTTTATAATTGTATTATTAACTTTTATACTCTCTTAAAATTTTTAATGAATTCTGGTTCCATTGTGAAATAAGTATTTGAAATATCCTATGAAATATACATATACCTTTTAATTTTTAAAAATATCTTACAAAATTTTTCTTTTAAACAGTTAAAATATTTGTAAGTTATTTTTCTCACATACTTATTTAAAAAATAAATAAATAAATTGCATTTTAAGTATGTTGAGTGTATACTTAAAATAATAAAACCGATAAATTCACCCTCGAATCCTTCAAATATTTTTATCTCTTAACTACAACAATTAATATTTCGCATCAAAAATACCTTCACGCATCCTCATTAATCTTCATGCACAGGAAATTCCAACCGCAAGCGAAACAGCAGCCACTGATTTTTAATAAATAGGGAGATGAGCCCCTCGCAAACAAAATGAAGGGTCAGCAGTAGCCTAATGATCGTCCAAATTAAGATTAAGCTTTCCGAGCAGTGGATCCCACCGGGGTTCGAGAAAGTTGAGATATTAGCGAGGAAATCAAAAAGCGTTTTATCACTCCATTAATATTAGGGGTTGTGGGGAGTTTCCATTCATGAGAGAACCCCTTTGGTAATTAAGGGGGAAGTACCAAACCGCTTAGATAAAACAATTAATATAGAGATAATTCTTACCCGTCCTGTAGGGACTTTTGTGTCATTAAGCACTGGTATTTCATTGCGTTTATAGATTTATTTGGGTGTTTAGACGCGCATTATTTTGCTTAAGTGTCGTAGCAATATTTTGAAAAGTTTTTGCGTTAGAAATGTTTATTAATGTAGACGTTTTATCTATGTATAATTATGTAATATATCATAAGGCTAAATATCAATGTTTTAATTTTGATTGGTTATAAAGTTTAAGGAAATTCACTTGCGGTCAAAATTATGTGATCAATAAGTTTAAGAGATAAAATATTGTAATAAATTCAGTTTTTACAAGCGAAGTTTACGAGAATTTTGCATTAAAAATGGAAAGTAAACAATTGCGTGTCGAGTGATATACATTTAAAGAAAATATAAATGCAATGATCATATGTTCTTAAAAATATAGCCCAAATTATTATGTGGTTCAAGTATTTAAAAATACGTTTAGAATATCATATGTATACATATAATAGTTACATAAAGTTTATTTTCTGGGCCTTATACTATTTTTCTTGTCTCTTACTTCTTCTGACTTTAAATTCTTACTTTAAAAAACTTGACATTATTGTGTGGACTCATTTAAACAAAATTAAAATCTTCATTTGCAGATTATATTCCTTTACTTGATTATTTGGAGAAGTTCATCACATGTTTTATGTAATTGAAAAGTAAGGAGAATCTTCCTTAATTGGATCTATTCTTTAAGGTACGCATTAAAATATTCCTCGAAAATGCGTGAGTATTATTATGTGAACAATTAACTAGTTTGAAAGCCGCAAACATTTGACTTTAAGAATAACTTCAGAATAAAAATGTTACTTTTAAATAAAAATATAAGATACAAAAAAAGGAATTCATTACCACAAATATTACACGTCAGCCAAACAAACAATCTACCATTTCAGCCAACGTAAACAAAACTGAATCCGGTATCTTTACACGCGGGACTAATTTTGAAAAGTAGAGTTTTCAAAGGGAATCATCAGGTAAAGTTTCAGGCTTTCATTTTCTTGGGTCCCTGAAGGGAAAAAACTTTCACCCTCGAAAAAAAATAATAATAAAGCGTCTTGAGTTACTTTGTTTTTGAAAACATTATTTAGACGCGTAACGATAGCTGGAAATAAATTTTTCCATTTAATATCCCCTTAGTTTAACATCGTCACGCGAAACGTTCCCTCCATCCCTGAAGAGAAACGCAACTAATTAACAAAACTTCCTTCTCCGAACAAAACAAGTCGGTCCGAGGAGTTATAAATATTCAGACTCAAAAACGTCGTCAGAAATTCATTAAATGCGGAAAATTCCCTCCCTCAGAAGGGAAAAAAAGCCAAGTTCGTCTCCATTCTCCATGAGGACAGCATTGTTAATTTCCCTCTGAAATTGAGTACTTAATCTGCGAGTAGGGAATTCCACGGTCCCAAGACGAGTGAAAAGGGATTTATATTCTGCCTTGAAAAATAGCTCCCCGGGACGCCGTTGGTTCGCTTCTTATTGTCAGAAATCCTCTTAGACGGGAGCCCCGAAGGAAAAATACCCGCTGCAGAGGGATTTTCTCGACAGATAATGTACAAACAATGAGTTGCTAAGGTGACCAATCACGACCGCAGCGGCCATCTTATATTTTTACTGCTGCCAGATTACAGAGATGGAAAAATCCCAATATATTTCCCTTATTATTTTCTGAAGACATCGTACTAGTTCTTTTGTATTCTTTAAGGTTCAATAAACGCGTTTTGTTGTTGTTCGTCGTAGACAAAACTGATGGAATTAGAAGAGTTAAGGCCTTTTCAGAAAATCAATCTTGATTTTTTTTGTTTAACCGTCTTGTTAGTTTTTTTCGGCGTCTGACTTGTCAAGGGAGCGTGTGGGTTTAGATCTGGTGTTATTAAAAACTGTCAAGTGGTTGACAACTTTGCTTGAGGAGGTAGTTAGAACGCATAAAAAGTGAAAGAGGGATGTTTTTGTTTATGTACTAGTCCCAAGATGTATTTTTTTGTATTCTGAGGATGGTAACTTTAAATTAACACATTAATTTAATTTTTTTTTGAAGAGTGACACTTGATTGAAGTATTGTTTCATGCATGCCGACAGTTTTTCTTGCAATTTATCCGACCTAGCGTTGTTTTCAAATTTAATTTTGTACAAAAAGTTTTGTTTTGTATTTGTGAATGGAATTATTTCTTTTATACTTTTTATGCTATACTTATTTTAGGCTACACTACAGGTTTTAAAATTAACTAGATCAGACTTTAGTATCAAAATAAAAAAGTGATTTTACATTGAGACGAAATAGGTTTTTTTATTTTAACGAGTACCGAACAACAACAGTTTACAACCGAAGATATTTCAATAAGCCTAAATTTGCTTTAAATATATTGGTACATTTTTAACTATTCAGAATTCTCTATAAGTGCATATTAAAATATAAGAAAATGTTTTTTGTTTTGAAAATTAAGTTTATTTCAAAATATGTTAGAGGAATATCACAATATATGAAAATTTGAGAGTGAAATATTTAAAAATATAAATTCTTTCAAAACTTTTGAGCATTAGCTGGATTGCTCCTAGTTGATATCCTTTGCAAAACAGGGGAGTTATCTCAGATTATGTTATTTTCAAGTTGTAATATTCAAAGAAAAAAACCCTTCAGAATTTCATTAAAAGTTTTCCTTTACTTATTCTAATTGAATTTAAAGAGAAGAATTACTTTTTAATGCAACTTTTGTAAAACTTTTGTACAACTTTTAGTCAAAAGTGTTGACAACTATGTTTTACTTACGGAAAATAATCAAGTGCAGATATTTTTATCACATGGCAAAATAAAATAAATTATTTATATTAGGTAAAACAAATCTAGAGAAATGTTTTTTTTTTTAAACTACTAGGGGGCCTGCCCCCTGCTCGCTATCGCTCACCAACCCCCGTAACTGCTTCGCAGTTCTTTTTAGATCGCTTCGCGATCTTAGCGAGCAGAGCTCGCTTGTTCCATCTTACCAATTACCCCGCTGGTCGGCTTAATTAATGCTCCTTTACAACCGAAACTACTTATCACTCTTGCTGATAAATAATTTAATCCAAATCATCCCGAAAAAAACTATTACTGAAATATTACTTTCCTAACTTGAAAATAAAAGAAATCACACATACTGTCATACCGCGAGGAGAAGAGCTTTGAACAGGGTTGCCGTGAGTAGACGAGTCCAAAAGAAGAGGGAAGCTGGTATGAATTGAACGGCATTATTTGGGTTTTTAAGCGTACATTTGGCGAGTGAGAAAACGCGTTTCACGAATGAAAATAAGATAATCATATTTTATTAAACTACATTAAAATATAGATTATCTTTGAAATTTCTCGTTAATAAAAATCGAATTAATGAACACGGTAACTATAAATCCAAAAAATTATAAAATATCCAAATAAAATCAGATAAATTGATGTAAATCACATAACATAATATCAAATTAAATAGATCAGATTCGGTGAAATATTTAAGATCAGTTGAAAAAGATCAGATCAGTTAAAATAGATCAGATCAGTTTAAATAGATCAGATCAGTTAAAATAGATCAGATCAGTTAAAATAGATCAGATCAGTTAAAATAGATCGGATCAGTTAAAATGGATCAGATCAGTTGAAATGGATCAGATCAGTTGAAAAAGGTCAGATTAGAAATATTTAATCAAATCAGATGTAATGCGAAAGGAAATTCCAAAATTCGTTACTCTAGAATCGAAAGAAGTACACAGCTGAAAGATAGCCACTCAGATTTGGCTCGGAACATTTATTTTAGCGCCAAGTGAATAACCATCACCCCCAAAATTCAGTGGAATAATCCGTTTCTATAACAACCGCAGCATCATCGTATGACGTCAAAAGCTCTTCTCCTCGCGGTACGACAGTAGTGAGCTATCGCTCACAAACCCTCTTAACTGCTTCGCAGTTCTTCTCAACAATCCAGCAGAAGCCTTTTCTTGGCTTAATTAAGCCTCTTTTGAAATGTTAAAAAAATATTCAGCAAGTCTACTAATAACCATCAATCACTTTGTAGAAAAAAGCATTGTTGAAAATAAAAGAAATCAGACTCATCATAAAACACGCATAAAACTCGTCTGTTTCTCTAGTGAACGGCGAGAAAGAGAAGAAAAAATTGAAACTTTGAATCTTAATAATTCTAAAACTAATTAGAATTTTTGAAAAAACAAAAAGCCAATATTTTTATAAAAATTATTTCTATGTGTCTTTAAAATATCATAGTTCTACTGTGATTAGTTTTGCTTTTATAACGAAAAAACAGAAAAATCGTCAAAATTTTCGAAACTTTAAAACTTAATTACTCCAAAACTAATTCGAAATTCGAAAAAAGGGCGACGTGGTGCAAAACTGCACATCTAAGAGTATGTGTCTGCAAAAAAAATCATATTTCTGCTGCTAATAGATTTTGCTTGGGGCGAACTCGCAGCAGAAAAAAATAATTTTTGACTTTGACATTAAATAACTCTAGAACTAATTATCTCATCTATTAGCTTTTAGAACGAAAACGATCCTCATACATTTGTCTAGAAATGTTTAAAATTTCACAAATTTCCGTGGAATAGTTTTTGCGTAGTGAGAGTTCATAGTGTTCAAAAATAAAATTTTCAAAAGCAGCGGCGGCCACGGCGGCGGCGGCCGCGGCGGCGGTCACTGTTACTTTTTTTTAATATAGAGAGAAAAGCCTGTTATTTAAGAGACCTTCAAACGGTAATGCACATTTTTCAGATTGTATGTATTTTATTATCTTTATTTCTGTTTTTTTTTCCATAATTGTGATGAAAGAGTACTTATCATAATCATTTTCAATCATAATTTTAAAAAGAAAAAAAGAATTTTTAGTATTTAATTGAATTTTATGGTGCGGACCTTATTTCCTCATTTCGCGTGATATTCACCCGTTACCTTCTTATTGCGGCGTTTTTTCTAAACTTGTTTTCCTGCAACTACACTACTATTGCTGTAAAAGTAGTTTTACAGACTCAATTGCTTGTAGATGGGAAAACAAAATACAGGTGAAATCAGGATGGCTAAAATCAGAAAATGAGTGAATTTCCAGTTTAACAACACAAAGAAACTTACTATAAATTCCAAAAATAATTATTTTTTCTCAAGGAAAGAAAATAATACGTAAAATGAAACTCAATTTAAAAATATGGAAAAAAAAAAAGTTTAACATAATTGAATGAACTTCAGCATTATAAGTAAAAAGTAACAAATTCGCACTTATTTCATCAGAAATATCACGAGAAAATTAATTTTTAATTAGGAAAAGTAGGAATCCCCCTTTAGAGTAGTCAGTTAAGAATAAGGTATTGCAATTTTAAACGGCACTACAGATGACAGACAAAAGAACTCAAACATTAATTTGGTTAAAGCTTAGTAAAAGATTAGTTTTGGAAAAGAATGATGTTTGTTTTTCATTGCTCAAAATACTATTGTACTACAAAACTTATTTAATTATCAGTTACTTGCAAAAATAATAAATAATTGGAATAACTAATTACTGCATGATGAGAAATTGTAAATAGGAAACACTTGGTTAATCTCTCATTTTTACTAGCAATTACGCATTCGTAAATTGGAAATCGATGTGACAGCGTCCATTGAGGACATGCATCTAATGAGCTGTTTCCCAATCAGCCCTAAAGACGCATTTTTAGCAGTCATTTTCAAAAATAAAGATCGATATTCCGTTTGTTATGGCTGGAGAGGAAAATATTGAGTACCATGAAACGGGAGTTCAACTAATTTCAAATGCATTTTCAAAGCAAACTGTTTTACCTTAAAGTATGTAATCTTTGATTGTTTATTCGAGAGAATTCAAAGAAATGCAATTTTCTCTAAGGTAATTAAAAGTTAATGAGAAATTGAATTTTGGGAAGTTGTCAATTACTTCCTTTGGAGTTAAATAAAAGTACTAGTTGTTACACTTTGTGTGGTTAAAGTTATTGACAAAATAATCTTTTTCATATTGGATGAATGTTGTTATTATTTTTTCTTATTTTATAATTAATTAATTTTAAGGATTGTAAAAAAACGTGTTTTACTTTGTTTGTTATTGATCTATGTAAGCAAAAGGAACAAACCCTAAGATTTTTAATCCTAACCTGTTTCTCAGGATGATGCCAATCAGACATTAAATAGTGAAGGACAACAAATTTACTAGATTTTGAAATTCTTTTAGAAATTCAAATACACAGAAATTGAAATATACTTTAGTTACTTTTTTTACTCATTTTACTATAGAGTGTAATATAATCCTGCTCAAGTATTATTACCCACAAGTAATAAGCCTGCACGATGCTTGTAAATGAATGCTTGAAGCAACACAGACGTAAAAAGAAAACTATTCTTTGCTTTTATACAAAACTTTCTTACACAAAAGATTAAAATTCAAAGCAAAGAACGTTGCGAGAAAGTAGTTTTAGATTATGTAAAGTGATATTCATGCAAAATTTTACATTACGCTCAAACCCATATAATGGGATATTAATGGGGATACACAACTTTTCAAGTGTATAAAATATTCTGAAGCAACGCGCTCATAAGAATTGCATCCAATTAAACTACTGTTTGAGAAAGCATACCGGAGAGAAACTATACTGCGCTTCATCTTTTCTTGGAAAACATCGAGACGACGGGAGAGACCCCTTAACCATTATTCTCTCATTTCAAACTTTATTACGGCGACAAATCGGGAAAAAAATGAAGATCGTTATTCACGAAATTGAATTATTTGTTGGAAGATATTTATTTTCGGAGGAATTTTTTCCTCATATGAGCGGCATCAAATCAATAAAAGCGTGTTGTCGAGGAAAAGCAGATTGTTTTTTTCCTTCTCCAGGGTTTCAAAATGAAAAGCTTGTGAAAAGAGTGTCCATAGGGAACCCAATAAATATTTTATGAGCCTCACTGTGCAGGGTAAGCTCATTTTTCATAAATAAATATTTTTTGAAGCTGCGAAAACAGATTAGGTATTGACAAAGTCATCGGAACAACATGTGCTCAGCAGAAATAAGATTTACTTACACAACAGATTTTTTTTTTATTTCATGGGATTAGTACAGGTAAGATTTACATAAAGGTTGAAAAAAGGAATAAAATTACCTGGATTCAAATGTCTTAGTTTTACCCATTCAAAACTCAGAATCTTTATTTCTTTTCACAGATTTAACTCCCTTTGTTTGTTCTGTTCCAATTACGCTTTCATCATTTCAGCTTAAGTTACACTACATTAATTTTTACTTTACAAGTAATTTAACAAAATCTCATTAAAATTTTGAATTTAAAATTTTTATATCCCATTGAAAGTTACGGTCTATGTAAATAATTGTTTCTAACGACAAAGAAAATAACTGCTATAATAAGTGGTTGAGGGACAATATTTTTTACAGAACTTTCTATTCTCTACTTAATATTTTTTCGCCCCAACCACAAATTTGTTCCATAATTCTTCCCTTAAAATTTTTCCATACCTTCTAACAAAAAGATAATAATATACGTAATAAAAATTTAATAGAATGCCTCTAGAAGTAAGGACATTTACCTTTCGAAAAAGGCGGTTTTAATATTGCAAAATATAGGTAAGGGGTTCATACAACGCTTTCAACAGCGGTATTAATTTTAATGGTGATTCTAAAACAGTTATTAAAATAAAGTTTCTTGTTTATATTGAAGGTTTTATTAAACCTTCTTGCAAATCTTGTATCTTTGTTACCCCACATTTGAAATTCTTATAAATAGTTTTCCCTTAAAAATGGCTGCGTTCATTTTCATAATAAAGAAAATAAACTTACTTCTTTAAAACCTAAATTTTAATTACCAAAAATTACATCTTAAATTGTAAAGAATAAATCAACAAAGATGAATGGTAGAAATTATACTTTAAATTTTCCAGGAAGTTTTTCTTATAAATTGAATTGAAATTGAGTTTCCTTTATTTTCATTAATTTTCGTAGTTACTTAACCAACATAAATAAAAATACTTTTTGTATGTAACATAAACTAATTAATGTTTTAATATTTAATTTGATTAGGTTATTAGCTAGATTATATTACTAATAGAAAGTTTTGTATAAATCAATTTATGAACTAATAATGTTTGAATAAAATTTATTTTATTAAAATTAGTAAAAAAATTTACTTACCTTAAATTTCATTTTTAATAGAATCAGAATTATTCTGAAACGAATTTTCGTTCGAATTGTACCTTAAAGTGAACGGAATATATAACAGTTTAAAGAATATATCGCTTTGAAAAATCTTAAATATGATGCCAAGCAATCTTTGGATAAAGGGTTACCTAATATATCCCTCTGAGTAAAGAAAACGTTAAGCTACAAGAGTTTTGTGTTTTCTTAAAAACAATGTTGTTTTATCACCAGAACTTTCTTCGATAATCGAAAAACTTCGGATCGTTATCTTTCATTTATGGGAGCAAAGGCGCATTATGTTCCAAAAATAATAATAGTAAAAAAAGATACAATGTTTGAAAAGATGAAACTTGACTCCCAAGTGTCGTGTTTTTATACAAAACTCCAGAAATGCTTTCGATTAATGTATCTCGTAAATCTATACAGAAAATTTTGCAGAAAAAAAATTGTTTTCGTGCTGCTTTAAGTGGAGTAAAAAACCCAAATTATGTACCTTGAAGAAACTTTCTAAGACTTCACACAAAATGCAGATTAAGTTGCTTCCATTTAGGCCTAACTATTCCATACATCTTTTTTCAGATTTAACCTTTCGTTTTCAAAAGAGACGAAATAAATAGGGCGTTTGCTCTTATTTTTTTCGAAGATATTGAAATATTAAAATTTACCAGATTCTGTCTAAACGAAAACCAATTTGTTTATTTATACATTTATTTTGTATATGTTATTTTTCATTATTTTCATAACTCATATTCCCAAAAATTAATAGTTAGGTTAAAAATACTTCCTTTATCGATTTTCACTAATTTCACTACATGTAGTATATAAGGTATATAAATCAAACTTTATGAATTAAATTAGTATTCATGGATTCAGTGATAAGATAATTATAAGATTATTTGAAAGATATGTCTATTTTGATAAATTATAATAACTAAGTATGTTTATTTATTTATTTATTTATTTACATATTGTCATACAGATATAAACTATCCATTTACATGACAAGATAAAAACACCAAAAGTCAAAGAAAAATACAAATACACACACAAAACAGATAATAAAAAGCAAGTATTATAGCACTTTCTGAATTTTTTTAAAAGAGTCAAAAAAAAATATCACAATTACTGGGAAGATTATTTACTATTTTTATGAATTGTATGAATGTTTGGTTCTGAAGATATTGATTAGTGTAAGTTCATGGAGTACCTACTGTTTTATTGCGAGTGATATGTTTAGGGACATGGAGTTTAAATTGTTGCAAGATAGAGGGACAATCAATTTTGTTATTTAATATGTTGTACAAAATTTAAATACAGATATTCTCCTACGGAGTTCAAGGGTGAGATTGTTTGGGACATGCATGTAAGAGGGATCCTTAGATTTAAAATAAATGTAACGAAAAAATTTGCTTTGGATTTTTTCTATAGTTATGATGAGATTTTTGGCATGGATTCCAAACTGCACAATTGTATTCAAGAAGGGGTCGAACCAAAGTATTGAACAGTAGAAAAAGGACTTTTACATCATTAAAATTTGAGGTAGTACGTTTTAAAAGACCAAGTTTCCTTGTAGCATTGAGTTGTTGTTTATTAATTACTGATTTCGTAAATTAGCGTATGGAAAAAGAGATAAGTATATACATGGGGGAATATTAAGTTAGCAATTTGATAAACAAGAACCCAATTGAACAAGATAAGGTTGCAGATATCTTGATTTTCTAAACAAAATATTATATCTAAGATAAGCTTTCTGGTAATCAATGCAAACGTAAACACGATATCTGTGATATGTTTCTAAAAATTAATTAAAACATGAATGACTAAATAATATACCATTCAGTCTATATCAGTTTCAAACTAGTGACAATTTTCCAAACATAACTGTTTTAAAGATATTCAATACCATCAAATTACGATATCAGAAAAACACGTCTGGAAACCATTGCGATGCATTAAATTAATTACTTTCCACCGATGAGCAAACACCCTTCCATCGCATCCAAATAATTACGCAAGAAAATTCGCTTCTAATTACTTTCCCTTCTCATGCGTGACTTCCCAACAAAATTCGGAGCAGTTTTGGAACAAATCACGCTGCCTCTCGAACACGATGTGTCCTCTAATTTCCCGAAATCACCTGCTACTTAGGAGGGTTTCGCAGCTGAATAATTATCTCAACCATCTGCGCGTACCATTTGAAAATCCGTTATAAAGAACAAACGAGCGGTCCACAATTATTAAACTGTCCGGTTGGCGGCGGGATTGGCAGAGATTGGCGGGGGATTTCCCAGCAACCCTACCGGTCGTATCTGGCGTTGCTGAGACTGGTGTCTCGTAGAAAGCAGCAGCCAACACCCAACGTCCGGTGCTGCTTCCCTACTTCTATTATACATGCATCGTTAGTTGTAGTTTGCTGGAGATCACACATATATCAGAGATCAGGATCTACGTCTCTTTTCCGTGATTGCAGGTACGTTTGCTTTTACTGCAGAACTCATGTTTTTTTTGGCCCACGCTATAGTGAATTCAGTTATTTGTTTTCTTACAACTCAACACCACTCGAAAAATGTGCGGATCCCAAATGTTAGGTAGAGGAGTTATATTAATAAATGTTTTATTAATTGAAAGAGAAATTAATTCTACAGACTTTGCTAAAAAAAATCACGACTACTACATGTAAACTATCGTACAATTCGATGAATTCGATGTCATAGGGTTTTTTAAACATCTAACAAGATGTCTAAACATTTAACTTTAAGAACAAAATTTTTATTATTTAAATTTAATATTAAACTCATTTTATTTTTATTTAGCATTTTTAGGAGGTATGATTAATAAAATAATAGATATAAAGGGCGACAAATTTGTTTGTAAATTGATGATATATAAACGGCTAAATTCATAATTTTTGTAGTTATTTTCAAGATTCTTATTAAACAATCTTTAAAAATATTGAGAGTCAAGTTATATTATTATGTTAATTTAATTTGTCCAAAATATTTGGATTATTTATTAAATAGTAGTTACTTTGATGAATTGACAAAAAATATATTAATACGTAATAAATGAGTATATTGGCATATAAATCAATATCAAAATACACGTGGTATGATAAACACCAAATATGTATAAAACATAATTTTTATACATACCTATAATTACTAATTAATAGTATATAAAGATAAGTTTTATAAAACTGTGCATAAATGTGTTAATTATATAACTATAAGAAAAATCAAAAGTTTGGATGGTAAATCCTTTGTGATATGTATATGTCACTTTAAGTTACTCTACTGAAAGTTTTAAAGTTACTAATACTTATGTACACCTTTTTTGGTTTACTTAAAAAGTATTTTATTTTTCCTGTATTTATACCTATATCATATATTATGCCAATTAACAACATCTGAACCTAAAAGTTAAAATATATGTAATTTTTCTTTTTTGATATTGCATTGGTAAAAACTCCTCAAGTTTCTATCGCACTACTTCCATGTCTGAAAAATAATTGAATTATTTTAAAATATTTTCTAATTAATTTGTTTAAATTTCTGCGTTAATAAGTTTTTTTAAATTAATGTATAGAAATTGTAAATGCAAAAATTATATCATAATAAAAAATAAGACTCTTACAGCCATATTCACAGCCATCAGCGTCAGTGTTAAATCATAGGTCAAAGAAGAATTCCACCAATCAGAGTCAACGGAAAGCTACTTTTTCTTTCTTTAACCGCTGGTTAACCTCGACGCTGATGGCTATGAATATGGCTGTTAATGTAATTTTACAGCGGATTTTAAATCAAACTAAACCCAGGTATATAAATAAAAGATTTTACATAAGCTTATTCTTCATTGAATTTTATTTTTAAACCAATCATATGTTTTTTGCAATATTAAAATTGCAAAAATAACGAAATAAACTTAAGGGAATCCTAATCTCATGAATATTTCCGGGAACAATTTTTTTTTTAAATGGAGAATTAATCTTAAGCTATTTATTTGATTGACGGTGATTACAATAAAACTGAAGTAAATGGCTCTTTCTCTTCTATCTCCAAAAAGAGGACTCTCTCAAACAATTTTGAAAAGTTTCGGGGAATAGTTTTGAAGGGGTGTTCAAAGGAGGCACTTGAAGGTTGTTCGAAGAAACTCTTCAATTTGCAGAAGTTCTTGGTTGTTACGCAGAATTAAAAAGAAAATTTCCCTCGAGAATAAAAAGTAGATAAATTTAAAAAACTTCTTTTACATACTTCATATTAACATACTATTTCTATTAAAAAAGTTTAATCTGTATTTCAATACCAATATTATTTATGTGTACTTTATTTGTGATCTAAATTGAAAAAATGTAAGAGAATATTTTATTTTTTTTTAATGTATGTATTCACATTTAATTACCCCTTATTGAAAAAAATGTAATGAATGCAAAAAATAAACAAGTAAAGACAATGCAACCAAATTATTTGTCAAATATTTATATTCCATAAGATTTATCATTAGTGTTATGTTTATCAGTATAAATTAATAACGCTTTCAGCCCTTTAAATTGTGTAACAAATATTAATCTCAATAGTGTACATTTTCTTATTTTACGTTTTATACTAAAATTTAAGGGGTTTGTAAAAAATTAAAGGAAAATTAAGTATATAAGAACGTTTGTGAAAATTGTAAGATTTCATTATTAAATTCAGAGATATTATTAAAATATTTAAAGGTGATATTTAAAAAATTGTGTACCGGTATAAAGTTTTCATATGCATTTAAATATCAAGGGGGAAAATAATTTAAGAAGATACGTTTAGTTTTATTTGTATGATAATTTTTTTCTCTCTTGACTAAACATTTAATTGACATATTGACTTTAAAAATTAATACACAGAATATTTTATTCCTCTGTTATTTGAGAAGAAAAGTTCTATTTGAACCTAGAAGGCAAAGCTAAGGTTAGAACAAAATAAACAAAATAAAACTAGACTAATTCGATGAGCCACCTTCTCAGTTAAGGCTACAGCTAACTGAACAAAGGGCAGGATATTGATTTTTGCTATCAATTATCGATGAAACTAATCGATGTTCTTTCATCAATTAGCCTCGAAGACATTTCGTTGGGATCTGGGAAAACCAAAGGATTTTCCGTTTTTTTATGTTACTTTTAAAGTCTAACAAAGAGGGAGATACTTTTAAAAGGTATTTTAATCCAGTTAAAAGCTAGGGGTTTTTTTCGACTATTGACACATATTGTTTGATGTTAAGGCTTCTGGAAAGATTGGATGACATGGCTTTAGGCACAAACGCTTAGTTCTCAAGGCAATGTATAAATTATTTGTCTTGTTATTTAACATTGTTATTTAGTGAAGTAAATGACTTTTTATAGGTTATATAAATTAGAAATTTCCTAAAAATCTCCATGAAAATGTTCTATCTGAAACATGAATTTTACACATATATTTACGTTTTTTTTATCGCAACAACAACTTTAAAAACGTGAATCGTGGTTGTAATAAGTACTTTTCAGTAACACAATTACTTTTAAGTCATCCGTAACTTTTCCTAATAAGGGTTTTTTTTTTGTCCAACATATAAATAATATAAATATCCCACTATTTCGTTGAACATATCTGAAACTCCAATTAAAGAAACTGGATTATACTCTGTAATATTTTGTAATACACTATTATAATACACTATTATATATAAATACTATTTAATAGGAAAGCTAGTTGTTGAAAGTTTTTCAAAGATGAGAAAATTTGAGGCTTAGTAAAAAGTAAGTAAGATCCTTAACCGTATGGAAAATCAAGCTTAATTTCAACTGATGCTTGCAGTTAATTTTGATATAGTTAACAATACATTTATTAACTTCAAATTCTGTAAAACTAAAATCCTCATTTAAAATCTGTAAAACATGTATTTCAGGTGTTTTTTTTTTTTTTTAGTTTTATAGAATTTGAAGTTAGTAAATTTATTGTTAACCAATATATTAAAATTCACTGCAAAACTGCAATTTGGAAACGTTTTTCTTTAAAACAAGTTAACTTGATCTAAATTAAGACATATTAAACCCTTTAAAGAACGAGTTTACTATATTCTGCCTAACAATTGTGAAACATAATTTTTATCACAAAAATCCTGAGATTGTTCTTCTGGTAATCCAATATGCAATATCTTGTCAACGTTTATCCAGGCTTTATTTCTTTTTTAGATGCATTTCCAAACTACATTTCTTAAAATAAAATTCTAGGCCTCGCTCACTCTAGCATCAATACTTCACTAAAAGACTGCCTCTAAACTTACGAACAGTTTCCGGCAGCGTTCTTTTCTTTTGCAAATAAACTTGGTAAATATTTAAAATGCTTTAAGTGTCTTGAAGGAAGAACAGGAAAGGATTGGTTTTTAGATCTGAAAAGAAAATTCAAGAGTATTCCATGAAAAATTGATACCTTTTAGTGGAATAAAAACTACTTTCCTAAACGTTAGGGGTTCTTTTATTTCGGGATGCTTTTTTTCTTTCTTAGAAGAAACAAAAGAAAAGAACTAAACCTACTATTGGTAAAAGAGTTGCTTTCTTCAACTAGGTTATGAATAATAAGTGAAAGAATTTTAGAATATTTCGGGTATAACATATGCAATTGATCAACTATACATTAATGCTATCACATATTGCTTTAATAATTAAAGAGCTGATTTTCAAATCTGAAATCGAGCTTATCTGAATTCAAAGTAATATTCTTGAAAAAAAAAACACGAATTGTTATTGTTGTTTTTGTGTCCATGGACGAAATGTTCTTTAAACTACTTTTTTGATGTCCTCAAAGGCACTGATGACAGCGGCTGAATGCTAACTCTGGAGCCTTTAGGGTCATATAAGGTTTCTTGTAGAGGGTGATAGAGGGGCACCAAGCTGAGTTTTAGCACCGGGGCAATAGCCGGGCACTCTAAAATATGCTTGGGAGAATATGAGTTAAAATGATGAAAAAGTGTAACTACCTTCTTCTATACTAGTATTACTTAACAATACTAAAAAAGAGGAATAGTATTAAAAAAGTTAATATTATTTGACAGTTTTTACATTCAAGATTGCCCAATCTTATACCATAACTTGAACCAGACCTTGTAGTACATAGTATTAGACAATGTTAAATTGTTACTTTAATGTTGTCAAATTATTGTCAGGCAATAATATCAGTTAATATCATTCGCTACTAGGAAAGAATCTCTTTTTCCAAGAGTGTTTGATTATACAATGAAAATAATTGTAAAATTTCTTCTTAACATAGAATTACATTCTATTCCTGTGTCTCCATCAGTGTTTTTCAAAATGGACTAAAGAATCTCAGGTTATACTATATTATATATGTCGGTATGCTTTTTTCTTTCAATCCAACAATATTTCCCGTATATATAGTAAAATAAAGCAGAGGTCAGAATGAAAACTGAATTTCGGGATAGGAAAAGAGCCATAAGAGGAAAACGCGCTCAGAGTTCGCTGTTATTTACGACCCTCAACCTCATATTTATTTCCACTTCTTGATCTTTTATGATTTTTGCGATTCAGTCCCGTGTAACCTGCTTTTGGTTTCCGCCAGAAAAGGGAATATATAAAGAAGACTTTGGAAATGCCCGAAGCGTTTTTATGCGCAAACTTTTCCTGAACACGGACGGGTTGAGATTCGAAATGGGGATAGGATTTCGAAAGGGATATGTTATCAAAGCGAGTCCCCGCTCCCTATATATATATCTCTGCATCTCAGAATTCTTTGTATTTATACCTAATCTTCTCTTTGGAAGATATTCTTATCCTCTTCTGATGGATTCGTATTTGATGATGTATCTATTGTTTAGGAAAGATTTACAGAGGAGTAACCAGACAACGTTGTCGAATATCCTTTAAAATAATGATATGGAGCTTCTGTATTGTCTCTAGTTGTAATAGTATTTGAAAATAAGTTTATGTTGTTCAATACGAGATGTGCTTTTCATCACAGAATATACTTCAGTATAGGAAGAGAGCCATTATAAATGAAAGGGTAGAAAACTGATCGTCACTTAAGGCGCACCAAGGCATAACCACTGAGCTGTATAATAACTTTGGAGTGCAAACTCAGCGTGCCAAAATGAAAATGTATTATTACGACAAGGGGGCAAAGGTTCAGGTATTGGTTGTTTGTTAACATAATCTAACTTAACACGTTTATTTATTTAATGAGATGAAGCGCAAAAACCATAAAACGATATGTTTACAAAATTTCTTTTGAAAAACGATGAAAAAACAACAGAGTTTGATAAATATTAGAGTGTTTTTAGGGAACTACTTCAATAAACGCTTATCTTGTTTTAGCATTAATGTTTTGCCCCTTTGATCAGATTTGTGTCCCTGTGTAACCACAAATCACGCACAAAAAAAACGGCACCATTTTCGTAATGTTAAAGTATAGGAAATTTGCACTCCAGGTTTATGTATAGTATAGCTCAGTGGGCATAACCATGGCCATCTAGACACATAAAGCCAGAGAAGCTCAAAATCTTGAGTGACATTCTGCCTACTATTTCGCGTCATCATCGTTGTTTGGACAACAACGCAACTCCAGTCTGAAAGGAACGTGCAAGATTCAGACTGGAGTTGCGTTTTTGTCCAAAAAGCGAATTATAACGCGAAATAGTAGGCAGAACGTCCCTCAAGATTTCGAGCTTCTCTGGCCTTATGTGTCTAGATATGGCCATGGAATAACTAGGTTTTCCCAACTTTTCAAGAAAAATATATGAACACTTTTAACTTACATTTGTATGAATTCACCAGTAACAAAACTAGCTGCGATTGGAATGCAAAACTGTTTTCTTCAGGATATTCGGGTCCAAATTTTTAAATAAAGGCTGGTGCATTATGTCATAGACATGCGCTTTAAGCGGCAAAATCATGTGGAGACGAATGGTGTATAAAATGTCTGAGGAGGAATAGAACAAAAGTGTGATTATTTATAGAGTGGGGTGAAAATTTATTCTATAATTAAACTTAACTGTTTAAATACTGCAGAAGTCTAAATTGACCCACTAAAAAGAAAAAAGGATGAAAGGTGTAAAATGAACAAAATTTTCAATTTTTTAGAAGATCAATAGAGGGCTTAGAATATTTGTAAATCTAGATTTAGAGGATACCATACTTATTATTGCTAACATAACACAAACAATCAAGTATCAGACGCAACAGCAATGGCGTAGCATACAAATTTTCTTCGCATAAAGAAACACTCCTCTCGGCACATCAGAATATTTTATTACTTAATCAACAGTAAAATCCTTCCTTCATAATCCGCTTAATACGAACATCATCGTGTTTCTATTATATTTTATCTTCCATACATTACAGCTAAGTAAAAGGAATTCTCCTCGGTGGAGGAACAAACTATCCTATCCCTCAATAGCAGGGTCATTCCATTTCAAGTGGTCCAAAAAAAGTAAAATTGGTTGCTCGACCATTTTTAAAAAATCTGAAATTTTTTGTACATCAACCCTAACCTAAAAGAAGATCAAAACAACCATTATTTTTAATTTAACCTATTTTGCTTGTCCGCAGCAGCCATGCAAATTTCGAAGTTTTAGCGATTTTTGCTAATTTAAGCGTTTACGGGATTGGAAATATCTCCCCTTTAAAATCTCCAAATCAAATGGGGTTTGAAGCAAAATTGTTTAGAATAAAACGGTCTAAAAGACTAGAGCAAGTATATTTTTCTAAAATAAACCCTTAGGGGGGAAATCTTAGTTTAAAGTTGAAATATTTTTAAAAATATCTGCCCACTTTAAGAAGATTTTTTTATAGGAAGAAAACATGTCAAGGCACCAATATTTTTTTTTATTAATAGTCCAAATACATTTTAGGTCATATGCAAAGATTTGGATTTGAGACTCGATTTGTCTTTATTTAAAAAAATCTCAAAGTCAAAGATTTGTCAAAATTTGCAGTTTTGAGGGTTAAATATCTCTGGTGGGGGACCAGTTAAAAATTTTAAAATGGTTCATTCTAGAGTACTATATATTAGTGTTAAGCTCAAAAAGTTTTTAGGAGGAGATTTGACTACAAGCCGAGGTATGATTTTTACAAGGTGCCCCCAAATGTAGCAAAATTTGGAAGTTAAGGATTTCTACAAAATTTGTCTGGTTTCAAGAGGACTTTTTATAGGAAGGAAACCTTTCAACACAACACATATTTTTATACAAATAGTCCAAATGTAATTCAAGTTACACGCAAAATTTGAAACCTGAGACTTGGTTTTTCTTTGCTTAAAAAAAATCCTAAAATCAACGATTTGTCAAGAATTGCACTTTTTTAGAGTGATATCTCTCTGGTGGAGCACGAGATAAAAATTTGAAACTTTGTCATCTTAGTGTATATTATGGTAGTGTTATGCCCTAAAAGTTTCAAGATGGAAGATATCTTTATCCGGGTATCTTTTCTCTTTTTTTAAATGCTCTATTTTAATTTCATTAAGTATTTGGTAATAACTTTTTTATGAATTTTTAGTGGATCTGAACAAGTATTGCCAAAGAGATTATGATATTTTAACAAATACTTTTTCGCATGATATTTGCAAGTATTTTTGACAGATTTATTTATCCTTAGAACAATCAAATGAGTTGATGATCTTCACTTAGTTCACTTACCAGATTAACCTCAAGAGTTACTGGGCCATAAACAGACTTGTAACAATTTTCTTTGATAAGTTGACCCGCATCACAATCCATTTTTTAACACGAACTTGCGACTAATAAAAAAACTTACGTACAACAACAAAACACCTTGGTGAATCGATGTTCTTTCGATCTTGGTGCAGGTTTGCAGTATGCAATAAAACAATTCTCATGGCGAGTTTCTTCTTCCCTCTCTGTCTCTCAGGTTGTAAAGATTGTCAATGGCTGAATGCTAAGGTTAAGTAGTTAATATAATTACTTATATCAAGCCCTACTTTAACATATGTTTTGGTAAAGAATAGAGATAAATATTTTAATTCATAAAGTTCATTGCTAAGCTTTTCTATATTGCTGTATTTTGTGTAATTAAAATTAAAAAGTAATGAAACATTAATAAAATTTACAAAATAATTGTAAAGGTAAAAAAATCACTTCAACAAAAAAAGTTTAATATCATCCTTGCCATTTCTATGCTTGTAGCCAAATAATTCTCCATCTTGAAACTTTTAGGGCATAACACTACCATAATATACTCTAAGATGACAAAGTTTCAAATTTTTATCTCGTGCTCCACCAGAGAGATATAACTCTAAAAAAGTGCAATTCTTGACAAATCGTTGATTTTAGGATTTTTTTAAGCAAAGAAAAACCAAGTCTCAGGTTTCAAATTTTGCGTGTAACTTGAATTACATTTGGACTATTTGTATAAAAATATGTGTTGTGTTGAAAGGTTTCCTTCCTATAAAAAAGTCCTCTTGAAAACAAGCAAATTTTGTAGAAATCCTAAACTTCCAAATTTTGCGACATTTGGAGGCACCTTGTAAAAATCATACCTCGGCTTGTAGTCAAATCTCCTCCTAAAAACTTTTTGAGCTTAACACTAATATATAGTACTCCAGAATGAACCATTTTAAAATTTTTAACTGGTCCCCCACCAGAGATATTTAACCCTCAAAACTGCAAATTTTGACAAATCTTTGACTTTGAGATTTTTTTAAATAAAGACAAATCGAGTCTCAGATCCAAATCTTTGCATATGACCTAAAATGTATTTGGACTATTAATAAAAAAAATATTGGTGCCTTGACATGTTTCCTTCCTATAAAAAAATCTTCTTAAAGTGGGCAGATATTTTTAAAAATATTTCAACTTTAAACTAAGATTTCCCCCCTAAGGGTTTATTTTAGAAAAGTATACTTGCTCTAGTCTTTTAGACCGTTTTATTCTAAACAATTTTGCTTCAAACCCCATTTGATTTGGAGATTTTAAAGGAGAGATATTTCCAATCCCGTAAACGCTTAAATTAGCAAAAACCGCTAAAACGTCGAAATTTGCATGGCTGCTGCGGACAAGCAAAATAGGTTAAATTAAAAATAATGGCTGTTTTGATCTTCTTTTAGGTTAGGGTTGATGTACAAAAAATTTCAGATTTTTTAAAAATGGTCGAGCAACCAGTGCTGGACCACTTGAAATGGAATGACCCAGCATTCATTCCCCGATCTCATCTCCTCCCCTAATCTGTGATTGTTCTTCCAAAGAGGAGGGAGGCTCCTCCTCAACTATTCCTGTGTGGCAATCAAGAGGCAGAACTCTTCTCTTAACTATCGCTTAGGAAAACGTCGTTCCACTCATTTCCTGAGAGCCTTCATTCTTATGCCTAACTGCGATGCTTAGCGGAAAAGGCCGGCTTCGTTTTTTTAAGCCTCCTTTTATTTTATGATGGAACGTTTGGATGGAGGCGAGAGAATGTTTGCGGATTTATCTTTCGGATTGGTCGATCTCGATTCGTGATTCTGATCTTAATTAGAGTAACGAGATAAGCTTTTGTGATTTTTTCACGGGTTATTATCCCTTTTGGGATCTTTTGTTGGGTTGTCTGTTGAGTATGACGGGATGGAAATTTTTGTACCTTAGTGTGAAAGGTAATACGTATGTATTCTTTAATGTGAAAGTTCTTTTAAATTATGCAATTTGAAATTTTAGGAAAGAATTTTAACTGTCGACAAGTATTTTCTTGTTAGGTTAGCATTTTGTTTTGTTTGTTATAAAGGATATCTTCTCATCAATTTATCTAATAAGTACTACATTATTTAACCCTTTCACACCTAAAGTGCCCAAGATTACCATTGAATCCTATAGAAAATTTAGGGCGTCTGGGGACTGAAAGGGTTAAAGAATCTAATCAATTTACCATCCTTTACTAAGATATGAAAATTAAATCCTGCATTGTTACATATTTGTAAGAGTGTATAAAATTTGTCAAGATAGTGACGATATAATTTCCAAGTGTAGAGTTGAAGACACACTCATAGAAAAACAAGATAATTAGACAAATAAAATTTAGTTCTTCCATCCATTAAGAAAAAAAAAATGATTGTTTCTTTTCTGTGTCTTTCGAGACTTTTAATTAGTTTGAATTTAGATGTCTTTTGCTAGACACTCTTTAGAATATAAATCTGCTTTATAAATAGTTAATATTTTTTTTATGTAAAAAATAACGATTTAACCAGTTCAAGTTATTTTAGTTAATCGCGGTTTATACAAAATAAAATATTAAAACTAAATTCTCCAAATCAAACCACTCTTTATTTTAAGTAACTCGATTTGTTAAAAAGGCGATTCATACTTACCTCCATGATGCATAACTAAATGAACTTAGACGAAGGATTTATATGAATTTTCTCCCTCTGTGCAGAGGAGAGAGGTTTCAAACCGACACAATAGCTTGATTACCACCATTAATCAACGAAATACATGATTAAATGGCTTAGTTATCTCGTGACTGTAATTAAGATATAGTATACGGTTACAATTATTATAGTAGTATGAAACTCACCATAGAGATGGGTTCATAAATTCATCTTTTAATAGCGTACTTTTGTCTAATATTTTTTTAAGGTAATTAAATATTAAGGTTTAGGAATAGTTACTCCAAACTACTATATGTGATTATATTTCATTTAAAAATGTATAGAATCTAATAAACTTCGCTGATAAACTGTTTAGCGTTGTTATAGTCATTATTGGTAAAATTTAAGTTTTGGGCATGTGTAAGAGTGAAAAAAACCTGATGTCTGTTTTCATACATTCCATAAAACTATTTTTTCCGGTGATAACTTTAATAAACAAAGTTTGTATGTTTAAATATGTAACATATGTACATAGTAGAGGAAAAATTCATTTGACTAGGTTTTTATTGTTCCAATGAAAATTTAAACTTACTTTTCCAAGTTTTTAGTATACCTAATTTCAAGTACACACAAACTGTCATGTACTATATCGAGAAAATTAATCTTACGGCAAATCTACTAATTAAACTTGAATAGAATAAAAAGTTCATTCTCCTTTCTTACTGCTTTAAGGACAAAAATGGGGTGCCTATAAAATCACTTTATTGTTTTTATAACCTTTAAAAGTTTTCTTTCTTTAGTTCAGATTTGAACTGCCATAAATTTTGCCGTCGTATTTCATTATGGGTAAGGACAAGCACTGCTGCGAAAGCGCTTAGATAAATTTCACTTACAGCAACGGTCGTAAATCACATCTTCCATGAATCATTCGGCGAAGGTGTGAAAATAAGAATTGTATGAAAACAAATGGTTCCCATTAAAGAGGAAATAGTGTTTGCCTCGCGTGTTTCACAAAAAAGTATCAATCCATTAATGCTGAACAGTTTATCTAAGCTAACACAAAAGTTGCGAACTTTCCTTGGAACATGCATTCACTTCCATCTACCTTCACGGCGGCGTTCCAGAAATTGATTGAGGACCAAAATGGCAGTAACAGCAGTCAATTACACTACAAATTGAACGAAAGGGAAATTCTGAGCGAAGTTATTTATCATATTACTCGAAACACGTTTTTATCCTGCAGCCCCATTTCAATTTATCACGGCGCAAACCATTTTTGACTTGGGGGAGGAGGCGGCAACAACAAAAAAAGTCGAACGATCGTTCCTCCGAAACAAATTATTTCTGTCCCCAAAAACGCTTTTTCCCGCCTAAAATATTTTCCGGGGCAAGGCAATAACAGATGTTGCCAGTGCGTCGCCGGAAAATAAATTCGGGTTTTTCCTCCTATACCGCGGGCTGGGCGTTAACTGCAACCGTCACTGATGGATCCCGGCAAAATGGCCGCTTGCATACAAGAGGGCCGTAATAATATTTTCGCGTCAGGGTCTTGATTGCGCGAGCCAAACGGGGTCACACGAGAATAAAATGAAATTCCGAGCCAAGGAATAAAGCAGAAAAACTGCCGGAATCAAATATTTTTACGGACGAGAACTGGAGAGATAAACTTTTGATGCTTTCAATAAAATACCGAGGGAAGAGTGCATTGTAAACTTTGCGCCACGCGAACCAAAATTAATTCGTTGGAATCCTTCAGGGAAGGAAGGGGCCGGGCTGTTTATTTCCTTTCTTTCCATTAGTTTTTATTGTATTTATGGCGGAGTGGCTCTGTCGGAACCATTTTGGGTGAATGCAGCAATTACAGTTGACGCGCCATTTCCCCTGAAAGATTTAGTTTGAAAATTGAATCTGGAAATGAAGGGACTTTTGACGTGTAGGCATCTTTCTCGCGAGAATGGTGATGCGGTTTTTTAGGAGGGGCGAGAAAAGAATATTTTAATGCTGTCACGGAATTTTTTTGATCGGGATGGGGAGTCTCGAATTGTCTAAAATTAAATTTCGTTTTTTGAATTGCGTACGTTATGTAATGTGACATTATTCAGGTTTTTTCTTTATTTAATTCAGTCTTCGAACCAAACCAAAGAAGAAAATGTTTTGAAAATATATCATTGACAGCCTGTCATTAACAGGAAAAACTTTCGAGAAAAACTCCGTATATTGCTTAAGGATTTTTAGATACTTTAAACGAGTTATTTTAACATTATATAATGTCAATGGTAATTTTATAAAAGCTGTTCTTTTGCTGTAATATAGAAAAATATTTAAAAACGTAAAACAGGAAATATGATTAGTAAATGTTGTTTAAAAGTTTGTATTTTTATTTTTCAAGTACCTTCTCCAGACACCGTTTTTGGGTAAGTAATGCAACAAATTGTGACACTGAGCGTCCACACGAATAATTAATTATAAAATAAGGCATGTCCCCAAAAATTACCAAAAGGAAATACATAAACTTCTTTATGCTGAAGGCTAATATAGTAATTTACTATGTACTTTGTGAAGACTTAATAATAAGACTATATCTTATGGGTGTTTTAAGACAAATATTATATAATACGAAATGAAAAATACTAACATTCGCTTATAGAACGACCTATTAAAGACCACAGAGCAATGAGTGCAAAATTCCTAACATTATGATAATCGTGCCGGTTTTTTTTGTGCGCTATTTGCCGTCGCAGGAATACAAATCTGCTGAAAGGGCAAGGCATTAAGCGTTTATTGAAAAACGTTCCCTAAAAACACTCTAATATGTATTTGTTTAACCCAGTTGTTTTTTCATAGTTTTTCAAAAGAAACCTTTTGCGCTCCATTTCATCAATTAAATAAACGCGTTCAGTTGGATTCTATTAACATGCAAGCAATAGGGGAACCTTGAATCTTTGCCCCCTTGGCGTTCTCTGATACATTTTCATTTTTGCACGCTGAGTTTGCACTCCAGGTTATTATACAGCTCAGTGCTAAAGACAAAACATCGATATTGTAAATACCCATACTTCACTTTGCGAACATTCACTTCAGATAAAAGACTTTCAAATTGAAAATCAGGAATAACCAAAAACAAAGCGGCAAAATTAATTAAACATCCAACATGGCAGTCCAATACTTTGATACGTTCCGAAACACCCTTCTTAAAATTTATTACAACGTTTCATCATTAAGTAACAATCCGAATCTTGAAATATGCAAATCGTCGACTCATGCAAAACTTCGACGACGGACTTATTGATTTTTAATCAGCTAGGGGACGGATTCAGCCCATCCGCCTTTCTTATGTAAATGCGGGAGCTCCTTTAAAGTCATTGCGCAACCTGAATTTTGGAGGAATCTGCAGTTATACTACAAGCAGCTGCTGTCTGAGGGGTTGATCGATCATTTCCTCGCTGCGATACTAATCAGGAGGGTCGTGAATGATCCGGGAGTGGACCATTTGAGTACCTGACTCAGGGTATTGAAATTCGCAACGCTCCTCCTCGTTGAGGTATGTGATCAATTATGTACGGGATTAGAGTTGGATTGCAGGAGGCATTGTCCGTTGGAAATGACCGGGTAGTTTGAGACCCGCTGTTGGTTCGAACGATTTGTTTAAAGGCGATTGTTGTTAGTGGGAAAATTAAGACATGAATATGAGGGCGGATTTAAGGGGGGGCATGGGGGGAAATTCTCCCCCATATTTTTGAGAAAATTCCATTTTTTTAATGGTAAACCATATTTTCAGAGCCATTAGGGACAGCTTGCCCCCCAAGATTTCCAGCATACCCCCCAAGGTCCCACACCTAAATCCGCCCATGCATGAATCAAAAATCAAATTCTGCCGCGGGCCTAGTTGCCAATACGGCGGTGCCCATCTCCGTTTCCTTAGCCTTTGGGCCTGGGGTGCTAATTACTTAGCTTGTGTCCAGGCCGATTGGCTAGCCCGACGCTGGACCCCCAGTTGATTCCTCAAGTGAGCTTGGTGCTCATTTTATGGACCCCGGGAGGATGAAGGGCTGGTATATGGAAATGGGTTCATACAAAAAGGGGATTTTTCATTTAACTTTTAATGCATTCATGTGTACTATAGTACGAGTATATTTCATTTATTTAAAAATCAAGAATCAGAAGTTGTATAGGGTCGTGCACAAACTACGTTGTACACTTTCTAGGAGTTTCATAACTCTCCCTCATGTCAAAAGCTATCTTTTTTCTGGGACCGCCTCTTCAATAGGGGTGTCCGTTGTCAGTCTTTTGAAACTATAATTTTTTTTTATTTACATTGGAATGAGTAGATAACCACTGATTAAATCAAAACTAGCAATCTAAAAAAATGACTCTTTTTCTTCAGCAGCATTGAACAAGATGAACGAAAAGTTTTTAAAGTGTGTTCCTAAGTTTTGACCTCTCTATATATTCTCATATTAACTTATAAAGAACACGTCCACTTGTCACGATCGTTTGATTCAATTTAGAATCTTGATTTATGAATTTTCCTTTTCATGATCATGTCGGGGCCAGAATCCTATTCTTTTTTTTTTTCTTGAGGGACAAGAAGTTCTCTTTTTCTTAATCCAACTATATGTTTCCTTAAATTTGCTTATGAAAGGATAGTTTTTCAAACAGATTTGCAATCTACAAATACTTATAGCCCGTGTTCATGCTTTTTTTTTCTCATGAAAACTGGACTATTTTTGGTTAAAATTGCACGATCAAAAACGCTGACACGATATGAATCGGAGTAAAAAAGGTTTTTTTTAATAAAGAGAAAGGAAACTTAAATAAAAGAGGTTTGGCAGAAACCTTAAATGCGGATATGGTCCTTATCCAAAACACTTCAGTCACAGTTAAAACTCACAAACGCGCAAAATCTTTTAAGATCGGTTAATTCACACCACCATATTCTCAATTAAGAAGCTAGAGGTAATATTTAAGAACTCGCTAGAGAGAAGCTTCCAATTAATCTTTCCGGAGAAGTTCAGAACAAACCCAACGAGAGAGAATCGTCTTCCAAGTGATAAACCACTTCCTCTCTTGATAAATTTTATCACTCAGCTCGCAGGAAATGACGGCACAGAGCTCTCTTTTAAAGCCTTAATTAATGCCTAGCATCAGCCCAACATCTCGAGGCGAAACGTACCTGGATCGCCCTTGACTGACACATCTTTAACTACGATTAAGGTTTTGCGGTATTTAAACAAATTAATGGCGCCCGTCAGTTCATTAACCAGGTTGCGCGCGGGCGTCAGTTAGAATTAATTAATCGGGTTTCTTCGGGTTTTGAACAACAGAGGGCGCTTATGTAATGACGTTGTTTGGAGGACTGGTGTGGGTTTTTGGAGTGATTGGAAATTGCTCGAGAGTGGTGGAGGGATATTCTGGTGAACGAACGCGTCCGGTAAAAACGGATTTGGTAATTTCGGAGACTAATTGTTTGGAGCGATAGAGGATGTCTGCCTGCTGGGTTAATTAGTTTTTTATCGATTGGGGGTTGTCGTTTTAGGGTTATCTGTACCGGATAATTCAAACCGTGTAAAAGTGTCGCTAATTAATTGAAAGCGTTGAGGGGGAAAAGCAAACGGTTTTGTCCCTTCATTTTTTACGTATAAATACACTTTAGAGTTATCAGCTGAAACAAATTTACTTTATTTCCATCCAGCAACAATTTTTCCGAGTGTTCAAACCTTTCAAAGAAAAAGGAAATTATAAAGAATGGTGTTTGAAACATGATCCTAAGTAAAAAAGCGCCTTTATTAATATTTAATGCCACCTTATCAAAATTCTTACAACAGAAATAGATAAAATTTGGACGAAAAAATAATGAATTGAAAAACATGAATTTTAAATTTACATTACCTTGATGTCCTTCATCGGATCTAATAAATTCCCCTTTTTGATTAATTTTCAAACCACCAATAATACTCAAACAAACGCAAAAATTTATTCCTCACTAACCAGAAAAACATTCTAAAAACAATTTTTCCGCGCCCTTTTCTGCTAGCAATATTCTGTTTTTCCTTTTCAGAAGCAGAGGAGTGTCAAAGAGTAATCTTGAGGTTTTTGTGCCCCCATCATAAATTAGGGCTATCTCTTACGAAAATATTAATCACACACAACTGAGAGGAGGGAGAGAAACTTCCAGAAACAATGAGAATTTTTGTTCCCAACGCCCGTTCTCTTTAATCTTTTCCCGCGCGTTGAATCGAAAAGTTATTTTTTACCACTCTCTCCTGTTTTTAATTTTTCTTCTAGTTAGTTTCTGAATGGCTGATTTTTAGAGTTTTCCCAGGAAAAATGAGGAATTCCGAGTCTTTTTATTTTATTCAGAAAAATGAATGACTTCTAGCATGAAAGAAAAATGTCTTTTGTGAATTTGGCTATTGCGCGGTTTTATCTGGCGAGGCGAAATATCATGAATATCTTTCAAATGAGCTATTTTGAAATTTCTAGAAGTGTGTAATTTGTTAAAGGTATATACAACTGCTAACTATTTTGAATAAATGAATAATAAGTAGTTTTCAGCTTCATAGTCCATAAAACGGAAAAAAAAGTTTATTGTATTCTAAGGATATTTATACAACAACGCACATAAATGCATAGAGTAACGCAGAAAAATATGGTGCTTAATGCATTGATGTTAAACTAAATAAAGATTAAGTTTGCCTAAAAGTTTCCGGGAATTTTTACCTTTCTTTTGGCTATTTTTATTTATTCCAACGGTTTAGAATGAAATATTACCCTTGAGTTTCCTTGTAACGCTCTGTGTAAAAGAACAATAATTACACAGTAAAACTCAGCTAATATTACTGGAAACAGAAAATGACATGACGATAAAGTTTCTTCTTTATTTATAAACTTTAAAAATAGTTGTATTCAAAATACAAGATTAAATGCAAATACGGCGTTTTCTGAATATTTAGAGCATTGCATTTATACCATAGTATAACCACAGGAATAATATACTAAGAACATTTTATTGCGTTTGCATGATTTAAACCATTTGCGTCGGGTGTTTAAATTTATGCATGATCATGAAAATTTCTTGAAAAGGATTTAATTATCTTTTTATTTCCAAGAAGGGTGAGCTAATACAAATTAGTTTATTTTGTGAAGTGCATCGTATGTGTATTTATGGAGGACTTTTTTTCTGTATCTATTCGACGTGAAAAAATTAGCCCCTAATTACATCTACGGGATATTTCACAACGAGTTAATATTACATTTTAAAAATACATTGAGTCAAATCAGTATTTTATGGATCATATTTTTTGATACTAATAACTGTATCTCATGTAAGGCGAACATTTCCTTTTTCACGCATCCTTTTTTCTCTCTTCGGAAAGCCGAAAAAATTATCTTCCTTTTAAAATTTTGTTTTAAACAAATTACTAACACAAAGGAAAATTGAAAACTTGAGAAAAAAATAATTGTGGCTTTGCTGGAATGTCAGTGTCCCGGTATGTCAACTCATGAAAGCCGTTTGATGTTTTCTGTTGTTTTTGAATTGGAGGGACAGGGACCCCTATTTAGGGGCTTACGGAAATGCACTAACGGTGATCAGGTGGTAAACTCTCCAAAGTTAACCACCCTTTTAACGGAGGATATTTCTGCATGGTTGAGGGGTTTTGAGCCATTGAGGTCCCCTTTCAACTGAATTATCTGCCACTCCATTACCACTGATGCCAACTTGAGAAAATTTCTTCTAAACATTATTATTGTAGATATTGAATATAGAAGGGTAGATGTAGAATGGGTGGGCTTAACTACAGGGGTGCAGAATATGTCCGAACGTCCGAACATGGTTCGGGGGAAATTCAGGCAGTTCTGGGGAAATTTTCGCCTAAGTTTATAAAGAAAAAAAACTCTACAAATCCAAATTGTTATTAGAAATAAATATTTTGGATGGTTACAATATCATAACCTCCAAGTTCTACGTAAATAAGGTGAAAATTACGGATGTACAACGGAAAACTACGGAACTATATGCCAAAAAAAAACAAACAAGATTCCTTTGTAAATACATGAAAGTTGGCTTTTCCTTGTATTTTGATTGATATGCAGGAAAAACAACGTATTTGTGACGGAATCGGTGATTCTCACTAAAAATTGCACTCTTGTTTAATCACAATGTTTCTGACTTTAAAAATTAAGTTAAAGGCAGGAGAGTTTTACTGTAGATCAAATTTGGGAGTTTATAATTCATATTTTAAGACATTTTTGAGCTAATCTAAAGTGACAAGTATATAAGAAGATATAAAGTCCATAAAAATTAAAACGTATAGATTATTTGGTTATTATTGAACCTCACAGAAGTTTAGTAATTAAGAAAACTATATTTTATAATAAAAACTCATTGTACTTCAGTAGTTACATAAACTGAATTGAAAATATGGGGACAATTTTGGGATAAATTTTAATGAAAATATGGAGACATTTTTTGGGGAAATTTTGGACAAAGTTATTAGTGTTCTGGGGAAATATTGGGCCCTGGAACATTTTCTGCACCCCTGCTTAACTAGGGTTTTATTCTTTAACCCTTTCCGCCCTAGATTGTAATTGAGTTCAATAGTAAATTTGGGGTGGATAGGACACTGAAGGGGTTAAGGTAATCATGAGATTTGTACTTGTAGGTAACAGATGGTTTTGAAAAGGAAATCGAGTTTGAAACAATATTAATGCAATTACTCTCCAACTAACATCCCCTGTTTCCAACACGGAGCAGAACAGATGAGTTTTCCGTCCGATTTCCGTTTTTCTAGTTAATAACCGGCTCATTTAGCCCCTGCCAAGCACACCACCCACTTTTCAAAAAATCTCTCTCTCTCTCTCCGGCTCCATTGTTCACAGCCAAAGACGGCAGATAAAGTATGAAACATGACTTCTAATAAGGTCTCAGCCGTTCATCACCGAAGAACAACTGCCGTTCCACACTGCCAATGACAAGCGTCGTCCGATAACGACCTGCCAACGAGAGGATGGAAATCAAGCTGGGCGGGAGCGGCAAGCGCGAATCGGAATAGGGATCAGTCCTCGCGCTAAGCACTTAAGCTCGGTTTGGATCCGTGTTGCCCTAGAAAGGAATATGATCGATTTATGTGTCTTGTGAGGAGAAAAATGATACAAAGACTGGATTTTTTCCCTCGAGACGGGGGAGGGCTCGGAAGAGGGAAACTTTTTTCCCTCGTGTTCGGAGATAATTTTCCTTGTTCCTAGACATTTTTTTTGTTGTGTTGTTCTTGGTGTTGTTAATACATTAATGAAAAATTGCTGCGCCTTCCCCCCTTATTCTAAATTGGAAATTTGCATTCCACAGTTTTTTTTTTCATTGGAAAGGAAGAGAAGTGAGAGGAGTTTAAAAAATAAGTGAAGAAGGAATTATTTTTCTTCTAAAGGGAGAGAAAGAAGATTATAATTGATTTTGGCCCTCAAAAAATCTGTAAGGCTCAGTGGAAAATGAACCTTGAAGATTCAGTGGAGAAAAAAGGTAAAAGTGTTGCCAATTAGTTCGATTTAATTTTTTTCAGGCGACCTTTTTATCCTCGATTTTCTAACATCAGAACTTAAGTTCCCATTTATGTTCTCTCTACTTTTGCTTGTTTTCTACTTCCTGCCTGATCCATACAGAGCTTATTTTAACAGAAATCAGGTTCAATTCTGCACATGGACTCAAGAAACTATTAGACATTATAGTGAAGGATGTCCTAAACTGTTAAGCCATTATTTGGTTTTATTCAGGTAGTAAATTAATACATTTAAATACCATATTAGGTGAAATTAATTGCATTATGTGATCAAATTAGATAATTATGGAGATTTATTGGGAAAATACCATACTCCTACCAGAAATATTACAAGCAACTAAATGCTGTTCTTTTTACTTCTTTAAGTAGTAATAAGAATTAAAAACTAATTTTGTGTCATGGTTTGAATATATTAGTTTAAACTGTCCTAATTTTAAAAGCTTAGTATTAAAAGCATTTCTAGTAATATACAAAGCAATGCAAATATTTATTAACTCAGTACTAATTGATTTAAATAATATAATTATTGATATAATTGAAAAACTGATGCAGTAGAAGAAAACACAGCTATATCCATCATTGAGAAATAATAGATAAAATAGATTAATAATTATTATTAATATTTTGTAACATAAATTTAAAAAGAAAGCTCTGTAATATACTTATTTATGGGTTTTTATGATACGACTAAATAACAACAAAAACAATAGAATATCATTCCAGACTTTGATATAATTTACAGTGTCCGTATCAGAGAAAATTGGGACGAACTAACAGCTTAAGGGTTTTGTGAAACAGGGTTAGGTCCTTATACAAAAACAATGAGACTCTCTTTTCCCAGAGTCTTGATATTAGTTTTAGCTAAGAAGTAACAAGGAATTCCTGCGATTCTTGGCATCAAGCCATCTTATTACAATAAAAAGCATCATCTTATCCGTTAAGGGAAATAACCAGTGTTGACCTTTGCGTCCATACCCACTAGAGATAGAACTACTAAAAGATAAAATAGATGGAAATCTACCGTCCCTTTTAGTAACTACAAATTTTCCCTTTCTGTCATAATTAGGATGCAGATTAGACTTTGATTAAGTAATAAAAATGGTATATAATGGTATGATTAATAATAAAAATGGTAATATATGAAACGATGTTTCTTGTTTCGAATATATCAACAAGGATTATGAGGGATTTGGAGAGGGATTTAGCTATACCATATTAATATTTAGCTTATGCGAAATAATAAGGAAGAGGATAATGCATAACTCAAACTACCTCTTTTAATGTGAAAATATTCGTATATCGGTAATTAGGTAGATTTATAAATTTCCATACTTTGGCTTATTTAATTTGATACTTTCTTAACTAAAATACATTACTCAAAAAAGTAAGAGTAGAAAAATCCGAACTGGTATAATGATGAACGTTAATGCGCATTTCATGAGAAATAAGAATATATACAAATAAATTTAACGGAAAAATATTTACATTATTTTAAATGTTATTTTTGGTTAGAAATGGAAGATATAAAATATTTTTACATGTTTAAGTATTGTCTGTACACAAAAAATATAAAAATTTTATAGTTTGTTAGTTGAATAATTAAAATAGTAGAAATGAAAGAATCAGAAAAAAATATAGGGAAGAAAAATAAGGGTTGAGTGAAAAAATATTACAGTAGTTACGTAGTAGTTTAAAACATTGCTATAAAATTATGTTTTAACGTAGTCTTTTGTGATTTCTTTTCTTTAAAAGATTTATGCATTAAGTTTTGAAATTTTATAAAATTGACGCGAATTTTGGCACAGCAGCTTCAATTCAAATATTTTTTAAAACAAATTCAACCAAGAGTAAGTGTTTTATACCTACAAAAAACTTTTCCGACATTTGTCGTTGAACAAATTGTTCTGCTTCAGATTTGAGGTATTTTCTGTCTCACGAGCTCCGTCTTTAAAGTAGTTTTTTTTTTTTCAAATCAAATGACTGGATAAGGATTGTTTTTGAATTTGAAGAGACAAAAAAGACTGGAGCACCATTCCCTGATATATTTTTGGAAAAATAGGACATAAGCTTCACAAATCAGCAAATGCTGTGGAAAAATAGGTCGGGAGAGTCTGGAAAAGCAGTTTTTCTTGCTAGAAAACGAGATGATTTGTCAACAAATGTTGCCTTTAAAGTAAGTTAGAGGACGAAATTCTTTACGCTTCGGATCAAAAGTATGAGACGTTCTTTCAGGATTTGAAGGGAACAAAGAATACGATCAATCCTTTTTTGAGACGGATTTCACAATATGACAAAGGTGTTATGTTGGAGAATTGCTGGCAAGGAAATCTTCTTCTCAAGAATTTCAAAGTACAAGTAGAGCATGATTTCTTTAGTATATTTTACCTAAAGATCTTTAGGTAAAATAATAGAAATTTCAAAGAATCCGTGCTTTTAAAGAAAACTTATTTGCATTTGAAGTAAAAAAGAAGGGTTTCAAGATTTTTAATTGGACTTCATATAAACTAGTCAATGACTGAATTTTTTTAATCGCCCTATTGTTAATTCAAGCAATTTGATAAACTGAACCCTCGATAATTCGAGAATTTTCTGGGGTCCTTTGAGCTTTTTTAGTTATTGAGAGTTGAGTGTATTGATTTTTTTGTTAGGCTGTTCCATTTAATACTAAGCAACTTAACTTGAAAATATCTTAAAAATAATAAACAAATCGATCGCTAAAGGTAAGATAAAAATCAAGTAGCTAAACAAGTATTTAAAAATATAAAAGTATTTTTGAAAATTTGCAGTGAATTCAGTGTCCGATAATTGTATTTATAAGGAGATTTTATGCTAAGTGCATTTTATTTTACAATTTTTAAAATAAAAAGGTACTTATCCGTTAGCATCCACGAGCATTTTTAAATCAAGTTTGGTAAATAAGTCAAGTCAAGTAATTATATTTTTATGTATAGTTACTAATGCCAAACTTTATTTATTTTAATAAAAATAATTTCAAATATTCCCTAAGTGTTTATGTTTCATGTAATGATTCCCTTTTGTATTTACAATTTTTTTTTCATTTAGGTTGATTCCAGATCATTATTCGACGGAAAGGGGAAGCTTCTTCAACTCTCAAAACTCTTCCTCGGTGCCACCGACATGTTACCCACCAATCACAGAAATAACCACAGTAGGATATATCAGACAGTAGTTATTACTCTAGCGGACGTGAAAACATCTACTTAAAAACCAGTGGTCTCCATCCAGCCCGAGTTTATTAGAGGCAATTTGTGATATTAACTAGAACTAGCCATGTCGTCGACGCATTCCAGCGGCAAGTCCCACGAGAACCTCCTGAGCCCCCGACCCAAATGCCGAGGGGCGGCTGAACCCATGCCGATCGAAGTGGGCTACCACTTCAACCGGGCGACGGCCCAGACCCGGATCAAACCCCTCGAGTCCCAGAACCGGCTGCACACGTACGGCACCGAGAGCTCCTTGGGCAACCACCCCGACGCCATATCATCGGTGCAGACGGAACGGCAGCTCCTCAAGAACATGATCGTGCTGGGTCTGGGGTTCGTGTTCACGTTCAGCGCCCTGGCTGCCCTGCAGAGCCTGCAGAGCTCGCTGTTCTTGGAGACGCACCTGGGTCTGCACTCGCTGAGCGTCCTGTTCGGGCTGTCGGCCTTCTCCTGCTTCTACGGGCCCCTGTTCGTGCAGAAGCTCACCCCCAACTGGACGGTGGTGCTGTCGTTCGTGCTGATCGCGCTCTACATCTCGACCTTCTTCTACCCGCGGCCGTACACGCTCATCCCCAGCGCCGTGCTGCTGGGGCTGACCTTCGGGCCGCTGTTCTGCGCGCAGACCACCTTCCTGATGCAGCTGGTGTCGCGCATGGCCTACCTGACGGACGCCATCCGCAACAAGGTGCAGCAGCGCTACCTGCGGCTCTTCTGCTTCTTCTACAACTCGAGCCGCATCTGGGGCCACTTGGTGACGGCGCTGCTGCTGCGCTACGGCGGCGACGTGTACGTCTTCTCGACGCGGCCGCAGTACCCGCGCTACCACGGGCCGCACTTCCCCGTGCTGGACCTCAACATGTCGCCGTCGCTGTACGCCACGGTGGCGCGCCCCAGCCTCTGCACCCTCGACCACCTGACGGAGGACGGGGTGTTCCGCAACCCCGCCTCCTACGTCTTCTACGTCCCCTCCAACCTCTACCTGATGCTCATTTCCGTGTTCCTGGGCCTGGCCTTCCTGGGCCTGGCCACCGTCACCACCCTGCTGGACAAGTTCGACCTGTACGTGTCGCAGGACCCCCTCGAGAGACCCCTTTCGCTGCTGAGCTTCAGGAAGGTCATCCTCGCCTTGGTGGACCCTCAGCTGAGGCTCATGCTCCCCATGATCGTTTTTATTGGATACGAGCAAGGATTCATGATTGCTGATTTTACAAGAGTGAGTAATAAAACTTAATCATAATTGAACGTATTTAGTATAGAGTATTTTAGTAGCTAAAACGGTTATTAACCCTGACAATTTTAACATCACCAATTTGACATAGTACGCTTTGCATAACGCGATCGTAACCTCCGTGAAAACATGACCAGAGCGTTCAAACTTCTGTGATGACGTCTGTAGGCTTCCGAGAATGGTTGGTTTTTCTCAAAAATTTTCGAGCATCCTCTGAAGCTTTTTAGTGAAAACGACCATGCTTGGAGGCCTACGGACGTCATTTCCATGATAAAGTGCTCTGGCCATTTAGATTTAGGTGGTATTGAATCGAACGCTTGAAATTCAAAGTTTGTTTCTTGTTTCTTAAGAACCTTCTATTAAATCGATTTTACTTTCAAATTCAAAGTTTTGGGTAATTCAAACTTGGTTCTTTAGGCTCTGAATTATGCAGACTTTTAGAAGAGGAAGTAAGCAAGAATAAAATTTCTTACTGTCTTGTCATGGTTAATTTTTATCCATAAAACACCTATTCGACCCACTAAATGTTTTTGGCCCTTTGTTAATTTTGCCATTACTTTGTATCCAAATCCAACTGCATTTGTAATAGGGAATATCTTGGCATCAATTCTCTATGTGTAAGTACTTGTTAATTATTTCATGTTATAGGCAGGATCAACTTTTCACAAGAGCAATCTTCATTTTCTCATAGAGCATTTTCAATCACATGACTCGGACCTTAGCAACGTTGTTGCCTGTCCTCCACGCACCTCCACGTCGTCAAGTGTGACGTCATGTGCGAATGCTTCTATTGAAGCATTTGCGATCCCAAGACTCCGCCCCTAACAAACTCTGTAGCAACGGGTGAACAACAGCCTCAGCAACGTTGTTTTTGTCTTCCACGTCGTCAAGTGTGACGCCAAGTGCGAATGCTCTATTAGCGAGAGAAAGATGCAATAATTGGAATTATCATCCATTATCTCATACCTTCAAATCATAAAATCATTTAATATAAAACGTTTAACCATATCAGATACTTTAAAATACGACTTATAAATCCTTATCCAGTTTTTACCTCCTTCCAAAAACTGTCAAACTAAAAATTTCAAAACAAGCAGAGTAAAACTATCCAACACCTTTATTTCAAAACTGTCGCCCCTTTTGCGTTTTCTTTAATTCAATTGATAATATCGAAACAGCCCGTGAATGAAAACCTAATTTCCACATCAGAGGACCCTTTATCCGCCTATTAGTCTCATTAAATCCATACTCACCATCAAATGCTCCCTACAGTTAGGGAAGCAATGCAATCCTTTACCGCGATAACACGGCATTTATTTTCTCACATCCATCACACTTTAAGTACGACGGCACCTAAATTTCCGACCTCGAAACCACCCATGACAGTTTGGAATAGATTAATTCATCTTCAGGGCCCAACTTTAAATCATTTGTTGTTGATTCGAAAACATTCATCAAAGCTGACCTTCTACTATTAGGGGATGAGGGGATAATTTCCAGCGCTATTCCAACAATTCCGGGTATAAATATTAAATTGGACCAGCGAGGCGAATGAATTATTTTAAACTGATGAAATCCTTTCCCTTCCTATCTATTTCCTTGAGCGTTACGAAAGCTTTTGCATTCCAATGAATTTCGTGCTAGGTGTGGATTAAATTATTCACGATTTCTGTAAAACCGTTATTTATGTTTCAACACCTTGCTAGCAAATTGGGAAAGAGGTTTCGTAAGTTTCGCAGCTCAGACATTTTGAATTCGATTGAAGTGTTCGAGGAACTGCTATAAATTGGTGGAATTTGCGAGTTGAACTGCTGCGAACTTCCAAGGAAAAGTTAAATATTCTTGTAGTAAACATGCCTATAAGCGTGCATCATTACTGGATGTTTCCCAATTTATTAATGATGCGGTTTATGCTGAACAAGTTTATTTACTGTTTTAGGACCAGTAAATGGAAATAGATTTCGTTATGTTTGCTTGATGTATGTATTCTCCATTTATTCTTAGGTTAGGGTTCTTTCATTTACAGATCCATTTTGGTACAGGACAAATATGATGAGAATAAGAAAATGTGCTTCTAAAAATAAGTTATTAATATGAGTTACCATGCTAAATTTATTATCATTGTTTACAGCGCTCCTAGTGGCGAAAAAAAAGTTAAATTAAAGGAGCTAGATAAAAAAAAATAAGGGGAGTATTTGAGGAAGTATCTAGGTTGTTAGACCTTCAAACTCCAGTATTACCAGCCTCACTGGGTGAAGCCATGAGCAGAGCTGTTACAGAACGTGTTCACATAAAACCAACCTTTTATGAACAACATATTTTTGTACAATTTTATATTTTATTGTAATAGAGAAATGAAAGAGGAAACCCTAGAAGTCAAAAACACCGTGCTTTGTTGGAAGTTCCAACTGAAAAGTATTTTGGGCTTTTATTTGTAGTGCATTTTATTACCTTATTTTCTCTTACATAATATCATAAAACCTTTTATCTTGTATGTTTTCTTCCATTAAATGTTCGCTGGAAAAATTAAAAGATGTATATACTATATGTATAATACAGATAACATAGAGAGATGCTGCAGGTATTTTGTGTTTTTACTCTGTATGTCCCCAGACGTACGGCTTCGCAGTCAGATACTCTAACCACTAGGCCAGTACGTCGGCTAATACCATAATAAAAAAGGCTACTTTACCCGAGTGAATTCATTCCCATAGAAAGGTCCTTCCATTTCAATACAAATTTTGACTTTAACTCATGCTCTCTCATTGTCCTCAAAGAAACACTCATTAAGAGTTTTTACATCTTCCATCAGATAAAAATATTTTCTCCGAAAGAGATTACTTCCCTCCTAGTCAAAGAACGGGATAATGAACACCCACAAGACTCGCCAAAGCACATTCCTCAAAAAGAACAAAAATCTAATTTCAATCCTAGTTTTAATAGCCTCTGCCCTTTGAAGCTAACTCAATTACCCGAATCCATTCCAATCCTAAACTAATCTCCTTGGAATGAATCAAAAGACAGACTCCATTCCGATTCACGACTCGATCCCAAAGAATCTCTCTCCGATGAAATTAATTAACCCGGGCTTCGCGACTTATGAGGGGAAGGACGTGCGAAGCGTTTCAAGCTACTCGCTGGGGCTTCGCAGTCTGCATATCAAGCGCGATGTGTGACATTTCGCTGGTTGCTAATGACGCTAATTATTAGCAGATGGTTTCTTTGTAGTGTGGGCAAGAAATTCGTTAGTTTCGCGTGAGCTGATGCCTTTTTGGTGTTGCGTGGCAGAGGGCCGTAAGTTAACTGTTTGTTTGGGAGGTCTTTTTGTTGTTGCGGTTTTTTCTCCAGGGGAAGGTTTTGAATGCAAATGAGCTTCGGTAAGAGGAGTTGATGTAACTTGTATTAGGGCTGCCTTGAATCGGTGATGCGATGTAACATTAAGCTAATGATGATTGTTATTGGCTTACTAGGTATTGATCTTTTCTGAAAATAACCGTAAGCGCGCATGAAAACAATCAAATATATTATGCAAAAGAGAATGATCTTGTTATTAGGGATAGAGAAATAAGCTTTTAGAATCAAAAGTAGATTATTATTATTAGCTTAAAATCGATTTCTGAGGTATAGGAATGAAGAATTCTTGCTTTTATAAAGACATTTTTTAACATGTATTTTGTACTTTGAAAGGTTAAAAGACATGTACTTTGAAAGGTTAAATTTTTTTAAAAAGTTGAAATTTCTCACTTTATTGAAGCATGTAATTTTATTCGTGTTATCCAGCTTACAGCCAATATAATTTATATATTTTAAAGTAGTTTCACTTGTTTTCATTATTATTATTATTATTATTATTATTATTATTATTATTATTATTATTATTATTATTATTATTATTATTATTAATGTTATTACACAATTTCTCCAACTTTGTATGAACATACAGGCACGATGAATTTTAATAATAATAAAAATTCATCGTGCCTGTATGTTCATACAAAGTTGGAGAAATTGTGTAATAACATTTTTTTAAATAATGAAAGAGGGTATTCAGATAAATTTAGAGTTGACGCTTTCAGTGCAGATCAATACCTTTAATGGCTTCAAAGCTTAAAAGTTTTGCCTTTATCGTGGATAAAGTATGGATGAATAGTCCCAAACTTGAGCCGAAAAGCAAATACTACTTTTGAATAGGAAAGATATACTGGCAAAGCTTGGCATAGAATATTCTGTAATTGGTCCTATGTGTACTAGGGCTTGTTCACAAATAAGAAAAAAACTAGTCATAATGAAGTGAACAAAAGGATCATTATACCGCTCTTTTAAAACAAGAAAGAGCTGTGAACACTAAATTTAATTCTATTTACTTTCGAGGAAACACCAAAGTGTAAATAGCTTTTGAAGGGATTAAATTAGCCATTCTGAATAATAATTTAAGTTAATTCAAAATTTTCATTATACCATGGAACTGAAAAAAAATCTTGGGATCTTTTTATTTGATTTTAGAGCATTGAAATACTTTAAAGTGTATCCCTTGATTAGGTTCAAGTTACTATTTGAGGTATTTTATTATTTTAATAATTTTATTTAAAAAAAGGTTCAACCCAATCACTTTTAATAAAGAGTAAGAAAATTAATTTTGCTGGTACACTCATAAAATACCCTGGTTACTTTAATTAGATATGTATATTACTGTACAAATATATGTATGAATGAATGATTTGAATATGAATATGAATAATTTTTTGTTTCAAAAAATAATGTTTTTACAAAGAATGATAAAAGTAATGTTCGCAAACTTTTGAAATTGAAGAAGGCTTTTAATTTGAATTGATAAAGACGTTCCTAAACAAACAGAAGACTTCTATTTCATTTTCAAACTCCCAAAAATAAATTTATAAAGGTCTTTTAGTAATTACTTTTACATACATCACCTGAAGTTCCATATGAATTTTAATAACTTCTTCCATGAATGCTTAGTTAACAGTAAAATTTATAGTTATGTGCAATTTTTATTTAGAAAAGCAAGACATTTCAGAACTTCGTGATGGGAATACAAATGAGGTAATCAAGTTAACAATTCATGAAACATTTTTCTGAGATTGTTATTATAGAGGTGATTACAGTCGATGATAAACAGGAATGTTTAAGAACTATAGTACCTAGTCTTGAACAAGAATTTATTTTAAAGTGAAGTTTAAACTTCAGTGAAAAGAAGTGCATCTATCTTTTCTCTAACCTAACACGTTTTAATCATTCTTTTAAAGATTACTCCTCGTCCACATTAATTTTATATCTTTACTATTTGAAAATTTCAGTTCCTTTTACACATACTCACTCGGGTGGATATACTTTGATTGGGTTCTATGTTCTTTGCTTTTCAAATTTCAAGATCAAACTCACCAAACGCAAGAAGTGATAAGTATTTTCCTGATCTGAAAATTTTGAGTTTTGCATTTTTATTGGGCTTAAAAATATTTATCAATTTATATGAATTTCCAAAGTTTGTTCTAGTAGAAAACATAAGCTTAACAGTTATTGATTCTATGAGATTAGGTTCTATTGGTGTTCTTTTTAAAAATAAATCACTGGAAAATATATAGGGTGTTTTAACAAGTACGCCAAGACTATACCACCTATTCAGTATACGCTAAAAAAAGTTAGTGGAAAATGTGAACATGGTTATTTGAATATGTTTTTAGACAAAGGTGTTTTTTTTTAAATACTTCCGTGGCGCATGCATGCGCGTACCGTGGAATGAAATATTTAAGTTTTTATCGAAAATGACGTCATATATTTTGAAAATAAAAGCAGTTGTGGTGGTATAGTTCTTTACACATTTTTATGTGTGCCACGCAAGAAATATTTCTGTTTGGGTCTAACTCGTTGAAACAACCTGTTTACACCAACCTAATATGGCACATACGTTCCATTGTTTCCATCCCCTGGTGATTTATTGGCATATCATCGATTTATTGTATCGTACAGGTTCCCATTAACCTTTCATCGTACAAAAATGTTTGATCAATGAAATCTCTCTCTGCAGTCGTACGTGAGCTGTGCCCTGGGGCTGGAGGCGGTGGGCTACACGATGCTGTGCCTGGGGGCCACCACCACCCTGGGGGCCGTGGCGGTGCACCACTTCTTCAAGCACATCCGCCGCCTCACCGTGATGGGGGCCACGGTGGTGTGCCACGCGGGTCTGCTCATGGTGCTGTGGCTGTGGACGCCCGTGCGGGACGACGTCGCCGTCTTCTACGTCATCGCTGGAGGCTGGGGCCTCTGCAACGCCGTCTGGGAGACGCTCACCACCAGTGAGTATACAAATGCAAACCTAATGAATGTGTGTTAAATTTAATGTGCATTGTAGTAAGTTTATACTATACTAGACAGCAACGTTAGTTGACCCTATGACGTCACTAACAAACAAGGTACTGTCTGTCTATCACAAGATGAGCTCTGGACTAGTTGCCTGGTTGTGGCGGTTGCTATAGAAACAATACTAAACGAATGGATGTAAGAAATGTAAACGAGTGCTCATCTTGTGATAGACAGACAGTAGTTCCCATAGCGGTGTCTGAATTTTGAGTGAAATGAAGAACGTCAATTTAAACATATGATTAGTTTGTAAAATCCATGTATTTATAGCTTCTTTTTTATCACGATTTGCGTACCGAAACTCTTCCTAGCAACCCAACAGGCTTTGTATTTACTCATTTTCTCCTTCCGCGTAGTGACATCCTGGGTTCAAGTATAGTTGATGCGGAGTGAATGCGAATCTAGTTGGTGAGAAGTAAAAGTAAATGTGCTTGATTTTTGGTAAATAAAACGCTAGTTGATGTGAGGTTCATTTAGTAAGTGTTGAGTAAATGAGAAGGCTATCAGATTCCTGACCCTATGACGTCACTACGCGAAAGAAAATAAAACTGCGTAAACAGAAAGCCTGTCGGATTGCTACGAGGAGTTTCAGTACGCAAATCGTGATAAAAAGACGCCATGAGTTTAACAAATTAATCATATTTTTAAATTAAATTTCTTAATTTCACTCAAAATTCAGACACTGCGCTGGGAACTACTTTTTGTTTGCTTTGTTTCTCCAGGGTCAAGTAAAGTTACAGTCTAGTAGATTATAGTAATCAAGTTGGGGATGCGGAATAAATGCGAATCTAACTAGTGGGAAGTAAGTGTAAAGTTACGCTGGATTTGAGGACATGTGAAGCTAGTTGATGCGGAGTAAGCTAGTTTATATGGTTTATGGTAAACTAGTTGATACGAAGTAATATAAATATGAAGTATGGTAAATACCAAGGTACTCTTGATTTGAAGTAAAAGGTTAAGGCGAAATTAATTGATGTAGATTAAATGTGAAGCGTAATTGTATGAAGTAAATGTGTAGCTATTTGATGTAAAATAAACGGTGGAGCTTTGTTGTGGGAAGTAAATCTGAAGCTGGTTCAAAATTTTGGTGTAGTGATTATTGAGATAATACTCCACTGTTTAGACAGTAAAGCAAAATTGATAGAAAAACATTTGTAGTTTCTTTTAAGGGTCTAAAAAAAACCGAAGAGGATCATTTAAAAGAGGCTCCCAGGGGGAAAAGGTAGAATTTAGGATAAAGCCCCCAGGACCCTAAAAATAAAGAGAATTCGTAGAGATTGCTGGAAAAATCGAGGAAAACCATGGGAACTGCCTTTATTCACACATTAACTATACGTACTGCTCTTCTTCCTATTGAGTTTTGAAAGTTAATACATGTTATTTAAAAACTTTTATACCAAATATTTATAATAAACTTTATTTTTTTTTTCATTATCTGATTTTTCATTAATTTTATTCATTAGTTTCATTAATTTTTCCAAAGAATGTTAGGATTTGGAAGCAATTACAACTGAATATTTGTGAATTAAAATATTGATGTTAGAAGATTCTTCTTATTAGGCTTATTATATTAAAAACCAGTGACATTTCTTCAAAACTTGTAGAAAATTGACTTAGGAAAGAAGAAAAGATATCTTCATATCAATAGTGACTCCCTTCTGGCTCTTCACCAAAGCTATTTCTTCATTTTCTTTTTAAATATCCACAGTATTAACTTTTCAAAGAGTAAACTAAGTCTTACAAATACTTTTACTGCCTTCCCATTCTAAGGCGTTCTCAAAAACAATCCCTGGTGACATATGCTGAAGATAGCCTTCGTATCTTATTTTCTAAAGTGTCACATTTATAAGAAATGTTGAGATTTCTTTTAAAACTGATCTTATGGCAACCATCCCGATTTTAGATTGAGGTTCGGAATATAAAGGGTGATTCTTTTTATATGAAGGATAACATTACATAACAACTTAAACGCTAGGGAAGGTTCCTTACAACAGTGATTATAATTTTCTAACCAAATGTATTCCAAGGTTTTCCCCATTTTAAGTGCGTATTATTAAAGATTCAAAAATATTAGAAGTTCTTGAAACTATCAATTTTGATACGTAAAATTGAATTTTACGGTATGATTTTGGATGAAATTAAATGATGGCTAAAACTAGCTTACAAATGCACAAGTAGACATGCATATTTTTTACTTATTTTTAAGAAATTGTAAATAAAATTAAAATTAAGTGAAATGAAAAAAACATTAATTTTTAATACTGAATTCAGTTGAATATTTAAATCCAGATTTTATTCTACTCTAGCTTGTAAAACCTTATAATTATTATAATCTGTTAAAAATAGTACATTTTTTTAAAAGAGCTGCATTCAATTAAAAGAAACTTTTTGTTGAATAAAAGAATATTTTTCTCACATTATTCATTAAATATAAATCTCTCCCTAGAAAATTGCATAATACTTCCGATTTGCTCTTTTAAAGTCTCAAAATTTTATAATTCGTTATGATTAACCAACCAGTATCATAAAATCATAACCATCTGCTTTAAACATCAAAACGCATTAAAATATTCTTTGAGTTAAGTCTCTTCTAAGTGTGAAAAGGACATGCTATAAGCTTCAATATATTTATCAGCTTAAAGGATAAGGTAATTATCCAATTTGACTTTTTTTTCTCCTCAAAAATTACCCAACCTCGAAAAGTAGCTTTTTAATCACTCTCTTAATTTATTTTCGAATACATTTAATAACTCGTTAATGTAACTATGAAAAAAATGGAAAGAGTTAGGAAGGAAGATTAAACTAACGCTTTATTAATGTCAAGTTTTTAAACCTTTGAAGTAATGAAGTTCCAAGTAATGAGATTATACATTTTTTTTAGTGAATAGAATTTTTATTTATAAAAAGAATATTTTAAGGGAAGATTTTAACACTTTTTTAGTGCACGCAGAGTTATAATTAAATTGGATAAACCCCTTTATTTTGTTTTATTAAACATTGTAAAAAAACGTATGAGATTTGGGTAAAGCTTCGTTAAAAAAAAACGATATAAAAAAGAGTCAAAGTAAAAAGAATCAATACTAAAAGATTTCTATGAATTTAATGTTTATTTTTAAAAGGATTTGAATAACTACTTTCGTACAAAATAATTAAGGGAGTTAGTCATGCGTTTCAAATTTAGAAAAACTTCAAATCCTGGTGAAAATAAGACTTGTTGCTTATTCTTAATTGCTTTCTTTTACCAACTCGACCATCTCGAACTTTACAGGAGAAAGGCATTAAGTCACTTTTGGAGACTCTTTCAAAAGCAGTAAAACGACGCCAACAAACGGGCAAATTCCTAAATTCTCGCCAAGCTGAAAGCGATTAGTATGTTGGTGAAATTACATGGCGCAAAAGAAAGTCATTGGATATCGCCAAATTTAGCGTAACCTCGTACAGATTAGTTGAGCCAAAGATAACTTGGTGCCTTTCTTCTGTAATTACCTTTCTGTCCTTACCATATTATAAAATAAAATGCTTCATTTGGTTTTATTTTTGTTATACACACAAACGAGATTGTTTTATTGGTTCTCTAATGTGTTAATAAGTATTTAGTAGGTTTTTTTTAAATGGATTTATTTAGTATGTTTTTGCAATAATTACTTTTTCCATTTAATAATTTTCAAATGTATTTTTCAAAAAAAGCCTATGCAGTTATCACCTAGTATTTTTGTTCAGTCATGATGTTTATAAATTTTTTACATTTGTTATTGTAATCAGCTTAATTGTTAAGCAACCCAATTTTTAATACGTATATTACATGTAAAACATACTTTTTATTACATAAAGTATACTGATAGATTGCCTAAAAAAGCTACATTTCCCTCAACAAGTGCAAAATACCGAATTCTCAACTCACATAAAGTTTAGTAAAAGGACATACAGAGTAGAACTTTTATCTAGAATAAATTCAAAAGCTTTTAAGACTACATTCGATGCATCTTTAAGTTTGGAAATTTTATTCCAAGTTTTAGACACTATATACCCCTGAGTCTCGCTCTTCGCTAACACAAAAGTGTAAATTTACACAGACTTCTGAAATTGGCATGTCTAGAGTATTCTATTCAGAAGCGAAGCTTTAGTTTCTTCAAGGGTAAATCAACGTCTTCTTAGACGAGGGGTTTATGCTTGTGATAAAAAAGGGAGGGAGTTCAGAGACTAATTCATAAGAAGACTGTGACCTTATCTGTTATCTGAAAAAATGGAAATAATTTTAAATTGAGAAATTAAAAAAAAAAAAATCCAACTTCTTATTACAAATCCTCGAAAGAATCACAGTTTGATACCAGAAATGTGTCATTTGGTTCAGTAATTAAAAATTCTTTCTCTGGAAACCCTTCACCAAAAACTTTGTTTTAGAATAGAGAGATACTTCCCGATAAACCATACCCCTGAAATTTTCATAAAGGCGCTGTCTTGACGACAATATAAAATGACTTTAGATTAAAAGATTAAGATTAAAAGATAATTAGTTTAAACAAACTTAAAACAGTTATATAACCTCAATCACATTGAAATTCGCACACATTTTATGTTCGAAATACTTGGTAGCTTACGTATTTAACGCTCTTAAATCCAAGCAACTGGAATAATTGACGATGGGTGAGGGAGTGTTTATTCCTTGAGAGAAGAACTGACCTATACTTATAATAATGTGTTAATAATATAAATTACTATAATAAAGTATTTTTTACGTTTCCTTAGTCTATCCAACACTTATACTAATTACTTTAATGTAAATAAGTTTTTTTCATCAAACTGTATGAGTATTAGTTGTATTTATATGGCAAGATTATTTATCAATATAAACGTGGTCTTTATTAGTATTAATTTTTTAGTCAAGTTTCATTCAAAACCAAATTAATTTAAGCAATGCAGGAAGTTTTACTACAGCCATAAAGAAAAAGTAATTAACTAATTACAGCCATAAACTAAACTAACGTGAATTAAACTTTTAAAACATTAATCAAGCAGTGAAGTTATATTAAGTTGTTTTGTTTAATATCTTTTATATAGGTAATGTATTTTCGTGGTTACATCGTTTATTTGTATGTTTTTTGTCAGCAAGTGTAAAAAGGTTGTTTTCGGAATTTGCATTTCCCAATGTTGATCTTACGATATAATTATCCTACAAAAACAAATTATACTCTTCTTCTAGGTTTTTTTAATTCATAAAAAGTTTACGAATCAGAAAAATTCCCTCTTTTTTATTTCCTATTAATGAGTAAATGAATCAGCATTCAATTTGCCAAAGAAAGAGAAAGTAGAAACACATTTGCAATTACTTAGAATTAAGAAGTTCATCTATTATAATAGAGTGACTTTATTTCCCTTTTTTTATCAGATTAACGCAAAAACAAATAAGAAAAAAGAGAAATAATTGAGTTGTGGCAAGGAAAATCACATGATTTACTCTCAATCTTGTTTTAATAGTGAGAATTAATTATTGCAGATACATTTTCCGAAGCAGATTGGAAAAAAATACGAGATTTCAATACAATATTATAAATATTTTTTGCAAAGCATTATTTCTTCATCTTGAAACATCGCAAAAACAAACAAAAAAGTAGAGTGAATCGAATTGAATACAAGCAAATTAACTTTTTGCTCTGAATTGAAAACAATAAATTACCCGTCGAGTATAAAAGGTTCCTAACACTTGAGATGTAGAACGTCGTAAAAATTTATTTCCTCGAAAGCTTTTATTTACATGAGAACTATTTTTTCCACTAGAACGAGTATAAGTTCTTCTTAAATGAATTGGTACATTCAAATTATATTTTGTCGTTTGATCTCAAACCATGTAAAGATACGTTCACCCCATGGGATTGATGGCGAGCAATCTCTTGCTTCAATGAAAACTAATTCAATTATTTTACCTCGCTCCGATTTGACATACCTTTATATTTTACGGTAGTTTCATTTATTAGAGTCTCATTCGATTTACCTTCTTTCCCTTGTGTTGCAAATTGCGTTCCTTTAGGATGAAAACTGTAAAATAAATAAGATTAATTGCATTGGAGTTTAAATCTTTTTAATGGTGACGAACATCTTACAAAATATTTCATTTTATATGAAGTAGAAAACGTTCTAAATACACCATTTTCCTAATTAAAGGGTGAAAATCTGGAAGCATTACAAATTAGTTCTTTTTTTTACAAGAAGACCCAACATAGTACTCCCTTTTGATGTTTATAATGTTTTAGAAAATTTAAATTATATAGACTCTTTTTGTGATTTAGAAAATGTATTAAAGAAGATTGTAACATGAAATTTCATCATATAGTCTGCTTTATATCTTTCTCCGTGATTTGGTTCTGAGTATTTGATATTTGCTCATTCTTAAGAATTTAATTTCCAATAGGTATTAATGTTGTGCATTGGCTCTTTTTACTATTGTTTCGCAAATCAAGAGACACCCGAGGGCATTGAGGCGTTATTAAAGATTCTTAAAATGAATTGAAATATTTCCCAATTTCCTGTTAAATATGTGGTAATAAATTATTCGAATCGGAATTCTCGTAAACGGAAAAATCTTTTTGGATTGAAACGAGAGTTTATAAATTAAAAAAAAAAAAACATGTTCTATTATTTAGTGGAGACAAAATCAATATATGGTGCTGAGATATGACAAAATGGAAGGAAAAAAAATATTTTCCGCCAAGGGAAAATACCCGTTCAGGAGAAATAAAGATTCACAATCAAATTTTAACTATTAATTTTTTGTGACCTTATTTATCCTTTCGCGGACCACATCCAGGGGCCACGTCAGGCCTGTCAAGGGCCACTTATGGTCCGTGGGAACTGCTGATTTACAGTCTACAGAACAACTTTGTAACGCCATTTCTAAATATTTTATTTACTTCTTTTGACATTATCACCGTAAACGAACAACTGCCTACTAACTATAACTAACCTACTATTTTTTTCTTTCCTTGCATTGACTATACTGAGCCATAGTGTTCGGCAACTAGTACTCAAAAAGTAGTTAACTACCAACTACTAACTAGTCTGGGAAACTGTAGTTGTAACTAGTAGTTAACTATTTTTTCTTGGGACTAGTTGCAACTAGTAGTTAACTATTTCCCAAAGTAGTTAACTAGTCTATTTAATTTCATAACCTACTTTTTGGCAAAATTCTAATACATCTTTCTTATCTTATCTATGTCACAAAAAACGTTTATACTTCGCGCAAAAATGGTCTTTATTTCTGGTTATGGAATTTGAGTACTATACCTTTGATAAAAATTTTAATTATCTTTTTAAATTTTAAATAAAAATTTTTTTGAAGTAGTTGAAAATTTAAAAGTAGTTTTAACTAGTAGATAATTAAAAAAGTAGTTAAACTAATAGTTAACTACTAGTTGATCGGTAGTTAACTACTAGTTGCAACTAGTTCTTGTTAACTAGTGCCGAACACTTCTGACCCCGATTCTTTTTTCGCAGCCTACCTGGCGACGACGTTCACGTACGACTGGCAGGCGCCGTTCGCCGTCTACTTCATGGCACAGAGCGTGGGCTTGACGACGGCCTTCGCATGCAGCCCCGTCTTCGTCAACGACGTCAAGATCATGCTGATGGCCGCCATGCTCGTCTGCGCCCTCGTCCCCTACACCGTGCTCGAACTGCGCCTGCACCGGCAGCAGAAGATGCAGGACAGGGCGGCGGAGCTATGAACAGAATTCACTGACTGACAGATTGACTGTGGTGGGGATCTCATTGACAGTCAGATCGTTGAAGGTGAAGCGAGACTTCCAATGTGACCCGTTGTATCCTGCCACGGCCTACTAGACGAGTAAGGACGGAGAAGCTCGTCCATGGAAACTGTGACGTCAGATAGACGTCCTGGCATGGAGGTTGATATTTCTTTGCCTACGGACTCAAGTTAACTGTGAATATTCTCCACATATTTTTTACAGATTCTATTTAGTAAAATGTTGGCGACAAGGGCTCTGATTGGTTTGCAACCTTTCGACAGGATCACATTCTTTCGCCAAACCAATTAGAGTTCTCGCCAACATTTTATGGAATACTGTTTTTTTTTGTTGGCCAGTGTAATTAAAAGCATGGGGTCACAGTTAAATTAATTTATAATAAGGAAAAAAATTAAGTTTTTGAAGGGAATACGACCTAAAATTGTCTTATCGAAGGGTTGCAAGCTTTGGTTTATAGATTGTAAATATCAAAGCCATGGCTTTCTAATCTGTAAAATGTTTTTCTAATTCAAGCAGTACTGTAACCAAACGCCAAATAACTCGGAAAAATATTCCGTCCTTTGCTTCCAAGCATTGGCGGCTCTTGGATTATTATTTAAAAAGGAGTTCTTAATCACAACAACACATACACTCCCTTTAAATAAAAATGATGAATTCTTGAATTCAGTTATGATAGGAAGATCTACGAACTTGCAAGTTGAACTTTGATCACTTGAAAAGCCGAATTGAGTGGTTTCAGCAACACTCTTAAACTCCTTACGGATCAGTCTAATTTTTTACTTCAGATATTTATTTTCATCGCGTCTTTCATTTTTTATTATGGTATTTAGTTACATATTATGGTGATTTAATTGAACATATCAATGTGTGTTTTCTCAGTCAGAAACGTATCATGGAATATTTCTATGTTTTTATGCTGGAACATTGTTACGTGGTTCTTTTTATTTTGATCTGTCATTGATTGCAATTCGTTTAAAATTTTAATTGCTGTAATAAAGAGATAAATTTAACAGTCGTTGTAATCAATGGAAATTACTATCTTTCGATGGATCAAAAAGTTCAATGAAATTTTTACATAGAGGAATAAAAAGTTTAAAAAACTTACTTAGAGGAAGAATAAATATTTTAAAATGAACAAAACGATCAAAAGATCAATGAATTTTCTTAATTAATTTTCCCTTATTTAAATCTCAAAGGAAACAATTATTTCGAATAACTCCTTTGTGTGTTTTTAAAGATAAATAAATTATTTTTAAAAATAATTATTTAAAAACATATTTCAAATGGCTAAATTGTGATCCTGATTTTTAACCAATGTATAAAGTACATAATTCAACTTTTTATTATTTAAATATCAAACAAATTAGGCATTTATTAAATGAATGTAATTGTAGCAATTTAAAAATATAAATTAATTGAACTTAATGCAAATACTGTGTGTTCTAAAACTTGATCCAAATATAATTCAATCACTTTCTTTTTTTAAATTTTACCCAAAGCTATGGAGAAATTCAAGGTTTTTCTTTGATGTCCCATCTTGGTTCTATGTTTTTGTACAGGAAACCGAAGGGACAATATAAATTACAAAATTAAAACATTAAGTTTTTACGTCTTAGTTCATTATTTAAGAATCGTTTTATCGTCTAAAGAATGATTTGTAATTCTAAATTTTTGTTGCAATGTCTGTGCAGCGCCTACGTCAGTAATTGCTTTTTAAAATCTTTTAAATTTGTATGGTATGATTATTTTTGTTGTGCTTCAAGACTATTTTAACAAACTTTTAATAAACTTTCTTATGCTTCCTCGGATCGTAACTAACTGTAAATTGTTGTACATTCAACTTTTATAAATGGTATAGCTGTTGCTGTCTTAGCACTTCAAAATGGAGCACCCAACAATTCATACAAACAGTATGAACACGGAATGAAGTATTGTATATTGTGATATTTGAATATCATGCATGTTTCACTGTTTAAGGCATCAAACATAATGATTCATCTTAATTATCTTGCATTTCACTCCTCTATTTAATATAAAGAAATTTTATCTCTTAAAATATTTTTTTTTCATTTACAAAGCTTATTTATTACATTGCATAATCTAATAATGCAATTGTGTACATATTTACTTAAGAATAATGGAGTGTATCACGTTTTGTCTCGACATTTGGGAATGAAATGGTATATGTTGCTTATTTTCTGAACCTCTACTTTTCTTTCATTTTCTAAAAGTTCTGTCTATTATATTTTTCGTTGAAACATTTATTGAACCAATTTCTTTGCGAGTAGGTTCTAGTCGTGTTGGATGTGTATTGTAGAGTTATATAGACATGTTTTTAAAATGTATATGTCTTTTTGTTTGAAAGCTTTCATTAAATATTTTGAAAAGCCTCTTGGTTTTATATAACTTTTATTCTTAAAAGAAAACTGAATCCCAGAACAATTAAAGCAAAAATGCAGTTTAATAAAAATTTTATCTAAAAATTTTCCAAACTAAAGAACATTTACACACTTGAGTAAAAGGGCAATGTTATTAAACGAATTTATGTATTCCAAATTAAGCGAGAAAAAAACTAACCAAAACTAAGAATTTACAAAATTCTATATAATTACACATAAGTAAACAACTTTAAGAAACGCATGCATATTTTTAACTCAACTGATTTCAGGTTGCTGCTGTTTTCTTTTCAATTTCAGAAGTACCATGATTACCACTTTTAGGTAAAAAAATATCGATAGTAACCCCCTACCCACAACAGTATACCCATATCATTATGATTTAATTTATAAAAAGAATATATTATTCGTTATGAAAGTTTATAAATTAATATTTTCTTCTTAATTAATGATGTGTATGAAGAGTGTAATACAAGAATATTATCTCTATTCTCTAGATATAATATTATGCTACTTTTAAAATAATTTTAATTTTGATTCATTAGCATTAAAACATTTAAAGCAACATATCTGCATTGTTGTACATACATAAATTAAAAATGTGTCCTTTGGGCATTCTTTTGAAATAAAGAGGTATTAAACAATTTAATTTAACCTTTTTCTGTCAAATATGCATTACTTACTAGAAAAAAAAACCCCGACTGTATTTTAATTTCATAAACATCACATCACTAATCATCTTACATCATCTATATATTTATTTCAACTTCCCTAGGGCATCCGCTTCAAGACGTCTAGATTAACATCTCAGCACGAAGACTTCAAAAAAGATGCTCTAACAGACTGATTATCCAATTTAACGCTCGCGGGTGTATCCCGAAAATGACAAAACGCCGCCCAGCATTCCTTCCCGCCCCCGGAATAGTTAAGGAGACTTTAGGGGCGAGATTCGCGTCTAAATTAAAGACCGGCTCTGTTCTTTGGGGGCATAATATGCTTCAAAGAACGCGGTATGCGGGGTAATTTCGCCTCCAGAGCCCGTCTTTTGACGGCCGCGTTTCGCTCATAATTCTCGGCGGCTAATATCCCGCCGTCTCTGCTGCTGCCCCAATAACTGCGATTTTTCAAGTGGGGCATATTGTAACTGCTGCTTTGAGCGATGTGCCTGGGGTGTTATTTTTGTTCAGGCTTTGTTTGAATGCATGGGATTTATTCGGGTTTAATAAAACTGTTAGAAGAGGCGTTTTATTGCATAAGAAGCGATAGGGTCTTACCTACATCATTCTGCCTATACTAATAGGCCTTACCATTCTGCCTTATGGCCTTATCATAGGCATTATCATTATGCCTTACCTGTCTAATATTTTTTAACTATCGTTAGAGTTATTTAGCTGATATTCCCGGCCTTGCAAGGGTGGAGGTATAACTTTCTTCTTTAAAATTTTTATATGTATACCTTATTTTGTTGGGTTAAAGGTATTAAAATCCATCCAGTAAGCATTATAATTTTTGAAAGATTTCTACATTTATATCACATGATTCCAATGAAAAACAAAAAAATATGCATACATTAGAAAAAACATTCTCCCAAAAATTATTTAAAATGCTCATTTAGAGCCCTTGATTATTCATATTTTAAGAATTTTAATTAACTTACGGTGAAGTTATTCAATAAATGAATTTCATTTGGCAATTTAAGAAATAAAATAATTTTTTTCTAGCTGAAAGGGCTTTAGAATATTCAGTGGTTTTTGGTTTGTTATAGAACTTTCTTAAAAGCTTCAATATGATAAATTTTTGATTTTACGTCTTCGTTTCCATTAGAGACTATTTCAACAATAATATTATTCCATGAATTTTTTTATTTAAAAGTTAGATAAATCACAGAGTAACAAAACAGACAGTCCATAGACATAGGACATAATGAAAATCGAAAAAACGTGGGGTATGCCTTGTCATAGGGGCTCTGGTGGCGCTGGGATCGCATTCACTTCTCTACTCATGCAACTTGCGCCTCCGAAATTTTAGGATTGGATGAGACGTGCTCATTCATAACACTTCCCATCCAATCACAGCTGGTGACCACTGCCTACCCATCTATCAATCACAGCTAATATGATTGACATTTGCAGTGCTGCCCTCTACCTTACGATGGAATTTGAAAATAGCGGTTTGAACCCTCTGCAAGTCTTTTCTTCAGTGAGATTAACTCGCAAAAAATAAAAAAATAAACTATACTTACCAGTTTTAAAATTCAGTTTTAATACCAGTTTTCTTTTCCTCCACTTGTAATTTTTTCAATTATAAGGGAGTGCAGTTCAGGTTCTACCAATTTTTATCTTGTCTATTTTATTAAGAATACTACATTGTATATATTATCCCCAAGTTAAAATTGCTCAAGGCTGATACAAGCATATCACAGAAGAAATCAATCTTTTATTAAATCTATTTTAGGATTTCCTGCAGTAGTAGAGGAAGACAGCCTGGTAGGAAAACAATAATTTTATTTTCGGAACACTTTTTATGAAAACAAGAAGAAACTCAGAGTAATGCATCATTCAACTGGCATCATGTTTTTATTTTAGCGTCTGAAATCAAATCACTTATATAAAAAGGTGAGGTACAGAGAAAAAGCTATTGATTCCCGAAAGAAAGATTTAATAATGCTCGTATATCTTTATTTAAGTATTTATTATACTTGTGTGCACCAAATTTCACATGTACTTTTTAAGAGATGATTTGTATAAGAAAGACAATTTCAAAACGAAATACTAAGTCAATACCTGTGGATACTAGAGGGCTTGTTTATTCATGTATCTGGTATTTCTTCTTATTAAAAGGGATTCAAATAGAGAATAATTACTTGACTTAACCATTGAAATGTAAGACATTAATTAAAAAAATATATTGTACTTAACGGAAAAAACGCATTAACTAAAATGTATTACATTTTAAGAGATTAATTTATAACATTTAATGTACACATACATGGAAATAACTTATTTAAACTACAAATCATATTACGAAGAAAATTGAAAGCAACATGAATAGAATTTAATGATTTTTTTAAAGAACATAATTAAACTAGTTCCATAATATTACATTATATTAGAATAATATTAGATTAATTTACAAAATAATATTAGATTGAATTAGAATAATATTTATTGATTAACCTTTTAATAGTGTGGTAGGCGAGATCAGAGACCATCACCAGGCTTATCAGTTGACACTTAAAATCGTTGTCTTATTCCAATGGAAAAAAGGCTTTTCCAGCCTCTGTGAAGTGTGCCGACCATCAGACCACTCCTGACCATATTCTGGATTGTCTGGGACTTTCCACACTGAATCTTTTAACGGACCCAATTTTAGTATAGTATTTTTTGAGAGTGATGGGATTCATAGACCTGATTTAGCGTTGCTAAACACCAAACACCGGAGATATGCTACAACAACAACTCAACAACCTTTTTAATTATCAGTCTTCCAACATACCATATTTTTCTCTGTAACTATTAATATTTTCCCAAAATGTTATCTTTAATACAGGAACTATAAGAGTAAAAAAAAAATTAATCGTTAAAATTAAATCCCCAGAAAGCGGTAGTTTCTCTTTAATCCCTTCAAATATTTTATGCAAGAGATTTAAGTATCTGGTCGGAGGCTTAAAGCATTAAACGATAAATTTGCTTAAATTTAGGCTTAAGTATATATCACACTCACACAATTTCGCGATACACTTTTAGTTAATTCCTTGGATAGGGTATTAAATATGCGGGTTTCCTAAAGATGATGTTTAAAGGTAGAGCTTATAGGCCCAAATAATTAAGGATGCACAAACTCTCACATGAAAACTTGAACAATTTACTTAGGTTATTATTTTTAGCAAGTTTATACACTAAAAATGTATTATCCTAATAGGAAAGACTGGCAAAAATCTTAATATATTTTATAAGCATTTGTGTTATTATGGTAAAGAAAAATTACTTGAGCTGGAAAGATCTGCATTTCGTAAGCTCTCTGAATCAGATGACAAAAAAGTTTATTCCTACAGTGCATTGAAGTACGTTCTTTTTCCTTATAAGCATTAAATTGAACTGAAAACTTGTTTACTGTAATATTGCTTAGGATTTTTATACTTTCGTATGAAATACAAAAAATAGATGAAGATGAATAGCAAATATTTTTCTCATACCATAAAAGTTCTAAGCGAGTAAAGTTTTACTTTATAAAAGACCAAAATACTACTGAAAGTACTGCATATTTTATAGCTGCTTTATTTAGTGGCATTAGTTTGCTTCAAGGTAATACTTTTACACACTAGGTATACTTTAAATTTTATGAAGGTTATAATTACATTTATTTTTCAAGCTTAAGAACGAAAATAATTCTTTTCCTTAAACTCAAGTAACATATTTAAAAATCAATTTATATTAACCATAGTAACATTAAACATACTTAAATTGAAAGTAACGTGTCTGAAAGCAAAAGTTTACACAGAATTATAAAAAAATGTATTAAAAATTTAAGAAAGTTATGTTATACCTGTGTAAAAGAAAGTGAATACATATGAATGATAGTAGATTTGTTTTTCACCAAGTAACATACTTTTCAGCAGCTCTTTCATAAAGTTAGTTTTATAAAGCAACTTGACGGTATAAATTACAAAAACTAATAAGTTCTAAAATGGTTGATTGATTAATAGTTGCTTATTTTGAATCAAATGGTGACTGACTATATGCCTCACGAATAAACAAATATAAAAATATGCATAATTATCACAATATTATAACATGCCTACAATATATTCAATTTTTGTTGCAAACATCTGTGTTAGGTATTGTTGAAATCAACTATTTTAGGCTTATTCTTGAGATGAAATTGTTAAAATATAAAAATTAATGCAAGTGCAAAACATGTCAAAAATGAAGTATTTTTGATTTGTAATTTGAATGAAGTAATTTTCCCTATGAAAAATAGTGAATTCCCTAGCATTCAGGATATCCCATTCTAAGAGAAACTTCTAAGAATATTTCACAAAAAAACCGTATTTTGCCTTAGTTTAAAACAAAACTCCTTCCGGCAATTTCAATCAAACAAGTAGTTATCCAGAAAAAAAAATATAGTGAATTCATTTTCAAACTCTTCGTTAAAAAATCCTTCATCCCCAATCGCACATTGGATACAGAATAAATAGCCTTATTAACCGTTTTCACTTTTTATAATAATTCCGAGAATTGGGATGCATGAAATGAGCTACAAGGAATATCTCTCTTTCTATCTCCTGAGAACCCTTTTTTCCTTAAGAATAATCACTCCTCCTTAAGAGCAGCAGAAGATTGAGCGCAAATTCATTAGTGATTCCCTGCTTTTAATTAAAAATATGCGCTGGAGAATCTTGAGATGATAATAAAATGGATTTTACCACGCCAGCCCTTGTCAGAACTGGGCGAAAATCAGTTATTAATTACAAAACTTCAGGAAAATGAAGGTACGTTATTATTGTTCATTTTCGCTGTTACTGGAAACTAATTATTTAGTAAAAGTACGGAAAAAAAGTTATGTGATTTTCTTAATAAAGTGACTTTTTTTTAACTTTAATCACATGTAAATATTAAAATACTGTTTAATTACTCTATTAACATGTAAACTTATTATTGTCACAGCACAATTTAAATTACAAGATATTCAAGATCAAATTATTAAAAAGCGTTTTTTGAAAAACGAATTAAAAGTATGGATAATCCTCCCTAAATATTGTAAACTACACGAATTATTATGTTGATTTCAGAAGTTATTTAATTCTACATTTATTTTAATAATAACTTTAGCCTGTACCACGTAACATTTTAGTTATACACGCTCATATAAAGCATCGTACACAATATTAACACTAATTTAACTGAAAATGTCCACATCCTATCGAATTATGAAGATAACTTCATAAAAAAGTTCGTTTTACGTAAGCGTGATGCATATTTAACGTCATTTTTAAGGGAATAATCATTAAGATCCCATGCTAATGGTTTGTTCCTAATGGCGATAATTTAATTTGGCTTCCGAGTAACTCTTGGCCTTTAGCATAACAAATCGAACTTTTCTTTCAAATACATCGTGCTAAGAGTTCTGTTTCATGATGTAAGTTTCTCTTTTCTTTTGATATATAATTTTGAGAGTAACTTTTAAAATTATCTGCTGTTTTATTTTGTTTAATGCTTTAATGCACTGAAGTATAGGTATGTATGGGGAAAGGGTCTCTTCGTGGCATCTTTTATGGTTGATTTTTTTTCTTTTGTTTTGTTATAAGTTGAAAACTCATAAACCTGGAAATCTGTGAACTCATGGACGAGCTGTGGCTCCTTTGGGATGTATTTACGATTGTCTTTTTTCTTTTTTAATTATGTGTATTTTATTGCGATATTTTTATGATGTCATAATACATAAATATTTTTTGCTGTTGAAAGTCCCTTTCATAGTTATATTTTTTTTAAGCCTGCTTGCGTCGTATAGTTATATCTAGTTTGGAAGTTTTGCATTAAAAATTTCACTAAAAAAATAATGTTGAAAATTTTAAGAATTAACAAAATATTAATTTTTAAAGCTGCCTCTGTCTTCTAGGGACTTGAAAAACAACGAATTTATTTGAAATATTTCATGAAGTGTATAGGTACTGTCTTAAAAGGTTACAATAATAACAAGATATAAAACAATATAAACAAGAAACTTTTTAAGCCTTTTGAAGATACAAAATACACACACGTATAGTACCTATATGAAATATAAAATGTTTCCCTTGTTGGATAATTTTTGAGAGCGCAAATTTACTTACAATCTGATCTTGTGTTCATTAGTGTTACGAAATAAAAATAATGACTAGGTTGTTATAAAAACATCCGCAAGTTGCAAAATATCGTAATGTAGCAAACATTTTATTCTGTGCAAAAAAAGCATGCAAGTTCATAGCTAATGCTTCATCGTATACCTGGCGTATTTTAATCTTACAAAATACGAGTATTTACTATTCTTTTTTTTTGTGAAAGGAGGTATTTTGAGCATAAAGTATTTTGAGGAAGAGTTTTACTCCTTATTCTATGATCAATTTTTTAATATTTACTAACATTATGTGCAAATTTTTGTTCTATAATATTGTTTTGACATTTGGATTACATAATGAAGAATTACTCTTCGGTTTTTGCAGTCAAAAGATACTATTTTCGTGGTGGTTTAATTTGCTTTTCAAGTTTTCACTTTGAAATTAACGACAACAACATTTTAAATTATAAAGTAGAGAAAATTATCTAAAATATTAAAGAAAACTTACTTGAATTCTGTTTTAATAAAGCAGTATTAGTCCTAAAATCAAGTTTTGAGAACAATCAATATAAGGTTAACTTTAATAAATTATATAAATCATAAGTAAATATTTAATTTAAAGTTTCTTTTATTAAACTTTATTTACTTACTGAAGAAATAAACGGTTTCAGACATAATGTTTACTCATGTAAAGGCAACTTTTAGAAAAAATTTGACCTAAATAACCTTAAAAGTTTTTGAGGTATTAAAAGTGTATCAATGTGCCTCTTGTATCAAATCGCCCCGTTTTACCTCATTAGTTCTAAATATTTTTACATTTTTAGGTTTATGTTGTTTTAACTACAAAGTGAAATTATAATATATTCCCACACTGCATCTGGGATTTACCTTTTTCCAAATAATATACTGATTAAAAAAACTTCAATATGTGACTTAAATATTTAAATTTAAAAGATCCCGAGTCCATAATCATCTCAAAATGTTTAAACTCACTTCATTAGTTAAACTTTACGACTCCATTATCAATTACATTAAAGAGACCTTATATAGAGTGAGAAAAATTATACGGAACTTTTATAAATATTCATGGCTTTTTTGAACCTCCAAAAAAAAAAAAAAGAGCATCCTGTGAATTAGTTTAACCTTGAATAAATAACAAGGTTCGGAGGATTGGGTAACCCACAGACCAACAACTCCCAAATTAACCACGGAAGTTCCCTAATACCTTCCGGGCAGCCAAGTGATTAATTCGGAACAAGTTCCCTGGATACTCTTAATTACTTTGAATATTAATTGCTGTGTAATGAAAAGCAGAGATTAAGTAAGCAACCTTTAATGGTTTCCGTTAAACACGCTCAGTGATTAAGTATCAACAGTTACGCACAGAGGGGAGACGCGGACCAAGATGATGACATGTGCTGCTATCTGTCGAAAAACAGTTCCACTAAACTCCAGATTTGTAAATTTTATAGAAACACAAAGCAAAGAATTTAAACTGCTCTAAAATATGGTTACTATGTATAATTATAAATTTCAAGTCTTCATAAAGTAGCTTTTAAGTTAGGTTTAATGGTTTAAAGAAAATTCAGATTTTGCTTAGAAGATCGTATTTAAATTTTGAAGAGAAACCAAAACTCCTCAGATGAAGTGAAATATTGTGTTTTTGGAAAAATATTTTGTGATGAATATAGCACTTAGATCGCACCATAATATTTGAATCTATTAAAAGATTAAAATGATCATTAAGGTTTGTTTTCTAACTATGTAGATAGTATTACAGTTTATTCATATCTATTCAAAATTTATATTGTCAAACGATTGAAGACTTTATTTGAAATACTAACTAAATAGCTATTACAGGAACAGAAAATGAATAAGAATAAAGGAATATCTGTACAAGGAAAGACTAATTTCAAACGTGATAGTTATTTAAAGATTTCAATTATTTTAGAAATAATTTATTTAAATTATTCCTCTGAAAAATTAACATGCGTATTTCTTCTTACAAAATTAGTAGTTATGCAGATAAAATATTTACAAATTTTTGGCACTGCGTTCCCGTTAGAACTGCTAAGTTTGTTTTAGTTAAATTACTATGATAAACTTATGATTATTATCATCATTATATCTAGCTGAAAGAAAAGAAAAGCGTAGTATGCATATCGAGTTTACCTCTGAAGACAACAGTCAACTGTTTAATTAAATCAAAATTTAATAAGTGGGATTACAACTGTTGATTTAGAAAGGAATTCCTGTCAGCTATGCTACCAGAAACCCCCTTTAATTTGTGCAGATAGTCTTATGTTTATACAGAATCTGTAGTCAGACTACATAGAAATTGTATCAAGTACATGTGCAGAGACAACCTGTATCGGTTACGATTTCTCTGTAATCTGATTACAGATTCTGTGTAAGATGTAACAGGAACTTTCCTTTCTTTATTGTGTGTGTTTTTGTTACTGGTTTATTTACATGTCTGTATGTTACATTGTTTTTTTTTTAATAATTTGGTATTGGCCTTTTAACATTATAATTATATTGTAGTACTTTTCTGTCACCTAAACGGGTTCTTTCCCCTTAGTGACAAACATGTTTTTCCTTTCTTGTTCTGTTGCTTTCCGTTTGGTAATGATAATAAAGATGATTATTAACTTGATTATTATTAAAATTTCTTGCACAAATTACAGGGCTTTTCTGGTAGAACAGCTGTCAAGACTTCTCTGTAAAATCAACAGGTTATTATTTAGAGCGTAGGTACTTGTGAATTGATTGAGTTATTAAAGACGAGTTAACACTCGTAGTTTTACTTTCAACTAAATTAGTAAAACTAATTACTAAAACAAGATTAAGGGAGAATGAAATTTCTCTCTTTTGTAAAAGTGATAAAAATAGAATTGCAATTAATATTTTTTACATAATACCAAATACTAAATATTTGCAGAAATATCATTAATAAATGTAACATTTCTTCAACTCAACATTATATTGTTATTCTCGACTATACAAGGATTTCATCCAAAGTAACATACTTGTGTATTACCTAAACACACTCATAAGGTACATACTACCACATAAATCTCAGTATATCAACATAAAGCAATTACCAAGCCCCTTTAATACCATACCCACACGACCACAAACCGTTCAGACGGTCGCAGCGAACTCCCATATATTAAACCTCGGAATATGAATATTCCATCCAACCAGACGCTCGCAGACACGATTTTCCCCAAACCTCGAAACTGGGTGCTTCCATAATCATTCTAATTTTGGAGAGAGAGTCGTCCCTCTCCTCAGGCGTTCTAATAAGCTCCCGCTCGGCGGTTAATAAGACGAAGGACCTTTTCGGGGCCATTGGGCACGAGCCGTATGTGAAACGCCATCCTACACTCGTTTTGGAAATCAATGTGAGGTGAAAAGAGGGAGAGTGTTGCTTATTTGTGGGGATAGAGGAATATATATGTATGTGGATAAGTTTAGTTGTTTGTGAATGTCCTGATGCATTAAATTGGGAATAGCGACGGAACAGTTTTCTTGATAGGGAATTGGTATAGGAAAGAGACTAAGGCATAATGTTTTGAATGTAGTGACATAATTTTTGGTTATGGGCATGGATTTCAAATGACTATGGTGGGTGTACGTAGTGTTTTGGGAAGGGTTTATTTCGAAGGCACTGTCTATTTGGACGGCAAATATACACAAATATACAACTAAACTCTACTCTTATTTACACGGCAACGGTTCTGATTGGAGATCACACTAAGCGCCGCGATTGCTACCTAACCGCGAAACCTACGGCGCATGCGCCAACTGCCGTTTACCGTCCAAATAGACACTTCTTATTTCGAATCTGTAAATGAAAAGGTTGTTTATGATTAATGTTAAGATGAAATGAAAAAGGAAAGAAAAAATTAATTGTAGATGTGATAGAAAAACTATTTCCCAGAGAGAGTTAAAAAATCTGATACTTTATGAGTAAGTTATTTGAATTGAACCTAACTCAATAAACAATATTTGAGAATTTACTGATTACAGAAATGTGTACTTAAATATATCGAATATAAATTATTGTTTAATTATTTTACTTGTTTGGGGGGAGAAAGCATGCAGAAGCCCAATTTTTTTATAGTTGAATGCTGCTTGTTTTTAATGGACTCAATGTTAAAATAATTCGTCTATAATAAAATTTTAACTACCATTGATTGTTTTCTATAGATATAAATATATTTATATCTTAGATTTTAACTTAATAATTATACCCAACAAAAGTTACTTTAAAACACAACTTTTTAAAATCACATTCTTTGCACTTTTATTAGATATGAACCATAAAAGTCTGCCAAACATAGAACACTAAATTAATAATGCATTTAAAACTCTCTAAAACTAAAGTATTAAAAGTAATACTACCATATTCTTTTAGTGATATAAACCAGTCTGAACGAGTCATTTTAAATAATTCAACAACACTGATAGAATCCGAGAGAATAATGAACCTACATTATATGACATGAAATCTACATCAAAGGGATTAATTGACCTCACAAATCCTCTCCTCCTCCTCAATTATCGTCGCGAGATGGGAATCACCACCTACCTCTCCCCAAAAGCACATTTCCATTTCCTAAGCTGTTGATTTCTCCATAAGGAAAAGAAGCCTCTCGCGGGAGATTGGCCCATCTGCGCCAAGATTAGTGACATGTGAGATAGGGCTATATTGCATGGCCGGAGCACAGCGAGATAACATGATTCGGCTAGATGGCTATTGCCTTGACGCTTTGTTAATGATCCTGCATAGTATGTCAGGATGAGGAGGAAATACACTGAGGGATATGGAACCTATTTTTTGCTGTGGTAAATAGACTGGGATTAATCATGAGTGTTTTTTCTGTATAGGAATAAAGTACAGTGAAACCCGGATTTAACGTTTCCCGCATTTAACGATTTCCCGCATTTAACATCAGATTTCATTGGTCCCAAATGATTTCCTATGCATGTAGTGCTATAAAAACCTTTGCCTTTAACGTTATCACTCTGAAAAGTTTCTCGCGTTTAACGTTTTTTTCAGAAGTATGAAAGAAACAAATATTATTTTCATATTCTTGTTCCTCAACAGCTGTGCGATAGGTTTGCGTTATGCTAGTAAATTATAAAGCTTTGGTAAATTTTCGAAATTTCTTGTTCTTGTGCTTTTTGTTTGTTCGTATTCAAATCGCTCTTGGTTCTCCTATAGCAAAGTGACGAGCAAAGTGATTAATACTGGAAACATAAGAGTTCTACATAATAAATGAACAGGAATTGACTACAATAATTCCCATATTCTTCCCTTTGATTGTAACGTACTTGTACATCTTGTTCAGTGTTACGTTAGTGTCCTACCCCGATTTAACGTTTTCCCTCATTTAACGTTATTTTTCTTTGATCCCTTGAAAGACGTTAAATCGGGGTTCCACTGTATATGAATTTCCTTATCAATCTCAATTTTGTTTTCAACATCTCCATTTACCAAATCTCTAATTAAATAGTATGTTGTTAAATGTATAAAAATTAAAAAGAAAGCATTCATCCTTTTTTTTTCATTCCATACACATGGTATACTTCAGAACAGGGATGAATTTAAAAGACAATAATGAAGGCGGTTAAATATCTCAATTCAACAGTATTTCATTAAACAATGTAAGATTTTTGCTGTAAAATTTTCAGTTTAAAAAAAAGAAACCCTTTCTCAAATTAAATATCACATCAACCTTTGCTTCAAATTTTATTTTAAAAAGCATTCAAATTATGGAAATTTACGAAAATGCAAGAATTATATCTAGAAAGAGTCTTTAAAAAATGGAAGGATTTGATACAAGAAGGTTAGTTTTTTTCTAAAAAGGAATCTTACTCCCTAAATTTATCTTATTTTCACCCTCCCAAAAAGAAAAAAAATATTCCTTAAAATATTCGGAATTGCTAATTAAATTGCTTAAAAATTTGTTTTTAAATTGCTTAAAAATTTGTTTTTAAATTGCTTAATTTTTTTTAAATTGCTTAAAATAATTTACATTTGAACACTATTTAATTGGGAATCTTTATTTAAGCATCAATTTTATTTTATTCCGTTTGCAAGTGAATTTATATAAACCTGGTGTAAGAAAAACCTTTTATATTCTTTTAAAAAGGCGCCTTTTTAAAGCAAATGTAAACTTTGCAAAGAGGTAACAAAAATAACTTTTAAAAAGGCAATAGGCATGCTTCTAGCTATGATACTAAAATTTTATATATGTATCCCCTTTCTTAAGCCATTTAGATACTCACAAAACCACAATGAAATCTAAATATCAATTTAATCGAGTATTCCATATTCCACTAGGGCATGCTTTCCGAACCTCCAGGGAATTCCAAGGGTTCATAATTTACATAATCGATTATTCTAATGTTTGATAATGCGATGTGATATTCTAAACAGCTTCATATTCTATCCAAGTTTTCTCAGCTTTGAAAAGACTTGATCCTGCAAAGTTATCACGTATTTTTTAACTGTTAAAGGTCTCTACATATTTCTACTTATACTTTTTTTTAAAGGTTTTAACTGTTTAAGCATTTTATACTAATAGATAAAAACAAATGCTATATTTATGGATTTAATCATTCAAATTTCAATTGTAAGGTTTTTCATGAATTTTAAACCAGACTAATTTTATGCTGTTATTCTTTGAAAGCGATTATTTTCATGAAGAAAAACTATCGCGTAAAGATAGCTCTGTTAAAGAAAAGTTAATCAAGGGAATAAAGTATTCTGAATATTCATTATCCAATTAACTTTTTCCTTAAGATGTAAATGAAAGGCTAAAATGTTTTTCATTTAAGTTATAATAGATATGCAGTTATAATAGATAAATGCATTTCCCAACTCAATTAATTTATGTTTATGTTACGCTTATTTTCATTACGTCTACTAATTCTATTAATTTTTATTAAAATAAATTCACGGTTTTTTATTTATTCTAATCTTTTCTAGGTGTATTTTTCAAATGTGTATGAAAAATATTCATTACGGAAGATAATGCGCATTTTTCGTCCACGAGTATTAAACTAACTAAAATATTTATTTCGTTTCAGCACAGATATATAAATTTTCCAATCATAGATAAAATAACTATACGGGGCTGAAAAATAACTAGATTAACTAAATAATTAGGACTGACATAGGTTAACAAAAACTAGGTGTTTTTATTTTTTATACCAATATAAGCATAAATTTTAATTGTGAAAGATAATTATTGTTCGCTGTTTCTCTTATTTTCATATCTAGATATTCCTCATATTAAAACAACATATTTTTTTTCTTTTAGGCTTACAAAAGTCTATTTACATTTTTCACCAAAAAATATGTTTAATTTTTCCTTCTATAAATAAAGAAGTCAAGTAGCAAATGTAGTATTCAAATAAAATCTAGAGATCCATGCATTAGCATATATTTTTTTTATAATTTTGTCTTCTGTTATTAACTATTTGAGGTAAAATAAACTAGTTGTAATTGATTTTGTGTATTTTGTAACATTCACATATAAAAAATCAAAGTAAAAAAAAATTCTGAAAATGTTTCAAAATCTTACATTCTTTATCATACTATAAGCTAAACAGGATAAATGGACTTAAAATGAATATTATAATAGTTTGATCTTATGAAATTGAATTGTTTGATATTATCGTTAAAGAACTTAATGCATTTAAAGATTACTTAAGAGTGTTTTAAAATGCATAATATAATTTTATCTTCAAAACACGGAGGTCATTAAAAAGAGTAATTTAACTATAACTATGTAGCTCAAGAGCTAACTATATGGCCTGAATTTAAAATAAACTCTCTGAAAAGATAAAAGAAGAAATTCCCAATTATCCTCACTGTGTTCGCGTATTTTGAAGTTAAAAAAACAGCAAAGTAGTTTTTTCCCTCAAATTTATGACATCATGGCTGTATAATAACAACACCCATATCAAGTTTTGGTAGCTTAGAATTTATATTTAAAGTTTAAGGATAAAAACATCCAGAAAAAACTGTAAATTTTACATCATATGTCATTAAGTTGTCATATTCACGAGCGATCCACACAGCCTCGGCTATTTGCAGGCAGTTACATTTTAATTATATTGTATCGGGAAAGTGGTAAACCAGGTATTATTAATAATGCCCGGGTTTATCACATTGCCTGGAACATATACATAATTTAGAGTGTTCTAATCAGTCCTCCCAAATTATGCAAAGCTAGATAGTAGCCGTCGTAGAGGTATAGTTCTATGGCAAGTTTTATATGCTCTATACAAGGAATCTTTCTGTGCACAGTTTGGGCAGACACCGTCTGTCCCAAACTTGATGTTTACTTAATCTTTAAAAATCAATGCTAAATTTCTGAGAATGCTGGATACATTTTAATCCCAACAAAGTTTTCACCTTTACCATTTCCCATTCGACTTCTCAAACAAGAATTAGCTTAAGTCAACAGATAAGCACGATTCCTCTCAATCACAAAAACCCTCATCCAGTAATAAATACCCGACATCCGCCAAGACTCATGAATAATACAAATAATCCTCTCACAAAAAGAAGTCTCGAGTGTCAAGAATTTTACAGCCATTTTTCTCACCGAGGAGAACAAGTAAATAACGACCATAATGTAAATGAGCGCCTCTTAGGACCATTAGCCTTTACGTGCTCGCCTCCTTTACAATATTACTTTAACCCGTTTTAGTGCCTCAGCTTCACTTTCTTGCTCTCCTTTATGGTGAAGATCTCGCCCGTGTTGCAGGGGAAATTAGTGTACCTTTTGGATAGGTTGGTGCTTGGGTTATATATAAGGGATCAATGGAGTTTTATGTTTGTCGCATGTTCAGGGGGAGGCGTGTGTCATTTTAAGCGCCGAGGTGTAGTGAGTCATAAATAGTTGCGTCAGGTGGTTGGAGGGAAGTGTATTGGCAGAATTGAACGTTGTATTTTTTTTTCAAGTTGCGAGAAGATAAGTTTGCATCATTGTATATCGTATCAGTGTATAGCGTATCATTGAAATTTTATGTCCGTTTTTTATATTTAACGGGAGACACATACATGTTTAAAGGAAGATATTTCTTGTTAAAGATTCTTACAACTTTTACGCTTAAAACTTTTTCATAGTTATAGTAAAATGGTTAAACGAAAAAAAGCATAAACAGGTATTATTTAAAATGAGGTTTTATCATCTGTATGAAACTTTTATCAATATGACTAATACGCCAAAACAATTTGAAAGTTATTAATATGTATTCTTACACATTACAAATTAATTTGACCCTCTTTTTAAAGGTCAAATATCAAAAAATTTATTAGATAAACCCACAGACTCTTCCCTTTTTTAATATAAAAACTATTAATGGTAACATAGAAACCTTAAGAAAAAGTTCATTCAATGATATGGATTCTTATAATTTAGGATGAGTACTGAAATATTAGTAAGTAGTACCTTTCTAGTCAATAAATAAAGTTTTTGCAATTTTTTTCGGAGAGAAATACCAAATTTCTTGCCTTCAACATTTTCTTTTTAACGGCCGGCAATTCGTTTGAGCGATAGCCTTATCAATGTTTTCTAAAATATTTTATGAGTAACTAGATTTGTTGCGATTTAAAACAGATTTAATAGCAATTAACAACATTTTTTCAAATTTAACAATATTTAATTAAGCAGGTAGCTTACTCAAACTACATTTTGTAAAAAATATGTATCTGAAGATAAGAATTCAAAGTAGTTATAGGTAATTACCTATTTTTTTCTCTGGCCTCGATAAAAATTATCAAAATTGTTTGGACCCCAGGCAAAATTACTTGCCGCTCCCTGTGCTAGATCATCATTGCTAAATCAAATATATTTGAAATACAGCAGTAAAAATAAAAATATAATAACAATTTGTTTAGTTTTTATAAAGAAGACTTGTTATACTATATTCCGCTTTTCATGCATATGATATGAGTACATAAACTTTTCAACAAAAGTACTACTAAGATGAAAATATGAAACCTTAAGAATAATGTTTCAAAATTTACATCAGATATAGTAAATACTTACATCCAAACCCAAGAAAAAAAATAATTTGAAATAAAGATAAACAAAAGTCGTACGTGCCTACGGTACAAATAAAGTCGGCGTACAAAAACCTATACTATTGAAACTTTGCTCGCTTTAAACCCTGAATTCATGAATGTTTCAGGTTGTTTTGCAGGGGAATAAATGCAAAATTTTAAAAGAAACTCTTTTAAAATTGAGATTTGCAAACTTTGGAGGAGTCAGAAAAGGACAGAATGTTGGATGATTCCGTGATGAGAATGCTTAAATAATGCTTCCGACACCAACGATGACTTTTAGAATCGATATATTCTGATATTTATCAAAATTCTCTTTTACGTTAAACAAAATATGAATCTAATTGTTAATTACATTCTAAAAAAAAATCTTTTATTACTTCTTATCAAAATGATAATGAAGTTATATATTAATTTGTATTAAAGTTTATTGTTTGAAGTATTTATTTTTTAGTCCAATTTGAATGATAGTATTTATGGATAAAAACAACAAAAGTAGCAACGATGGAGTTATATACTAATTATAGTCCACTGAAAATAGCGAAAAAAAGGGCCGAACCTCAAACAAATTGCAATAAAATGTTTCTCAACGGTTTTCACTTAGGAATTACCCCAATAATAACATACTAAAAATCGGACAAAATCGGACCATGGGAAATTTAATTTTTTTTAAATTTTTAAAAAATGGCCGAAAAAAAATTTCGAAAAAAACCAATACACAAATACAGACATGTGATACATGTTTATAGGTTATTTTTGAGTGCTGAAACCGACTACAGCCTTTAGTTTTGAAAAAAAATTGAAATTTCAATTTTTTAAATTAATTTGAATAATTAGCTATATGAAAACATTAAAACACCCCTAAAAACCTAACTAAAAGGTCAAAAGAGATAAATCCAACGGTTTTCATTTAGATATGACCTAAGTATTAACATACTAAAATTTGAAAATTTTACGAGTGAAAAAAGTTATTTTTTTTTTAAAATTTCAATTTTTTTTTTCGAAAAATGCATTTTTTTTTCAAAATGGTGCCAAAAACTTTTGAGGCTTTTGAAAAGGTCATTTTTCAGTGGATATTGTTCACAGATAGTTATATAATGGAAAACCGGTGGAATTTACTTTTAACTAATTAGTTAAGTAATTAATTTCATAAATTGAAATTGGTGAAATGTAGGTCTAACTTCCAAACAAGTAAAAACAGGTGATACTTTGGCATACTTCTATCAAAAATTTTTGAAATAACAATTACATACTATTAAAAGCAAAAACCTTTCAAAAAAATTCAATTTTTAAAAAAATTCAAAATTTTAAAAATTTAAAATTTTAATAAATTTTAATATTACTATATAAACTTGTAACAGATGTTTATAGGTCAATTTTTAAATGTGATGCCGAAAAATGTAATGTTTTTACAATACAAATTGAAACAGAGTTTAAAATTTAAAACTTTTGAAAAATTTTTTAATTATGTAAAACTAGTCCCTACACCTGTAACAAATTGCAATAAAAGCTTTTTCAACGGTTTTCACTTAAAAGTAGCCTAAATAACAACATACTAAAAATCGGACAAAATCGGACTATGGGAAATTTAATTTTTTAACTTTTTATTAAAACAAAACAGACATTATAAAGCAAAAAATTTAATTTTTTTCGTAAAGGTATGTAATGCATGTTTATAGGTTAATTTTCTATCAGGATGCTGAAAAATTAAATATTTTTGCCATAAAAATTGAAAGATAGTTGAAAATTTTAAAATTTAAATTTTTTTTTATTATGTTAAAAACTAGCCCCTACACGTGGAATAAATTGCAATAAATGCTTTTTCAATGGTTTTCACTTAGAAATAGCCTAAATAACAACATACTAAAAATCGGACAAAATCGGACTGTTAGAAATGTAATTTTTAATTTTTTATAAAAACAGGCATTATGAAATAAAAAAAATTTTTTTTTCGAAAAGACATGTAATACACGTTTATAGGTTACTTTTCGATTATGATTCAGAAAAACATCATATTTCTGCAATAAAATTTAAAAAAGAGTTAAATATTTTAAATTTTTAACAAAGATTTTAAAATTTTAAAACTAAATTTCTTAGTTTTTAAAATAGTCCGATTTTTTCCGATTTTAAATATGTAGTTATTTAGACCATTCCTAGGTGAAAACCGTTAAAAAAGCTTTTATTGCAATTTATTCCACGTGTAGGGACTAGTTTTTAACATAATAAAAAAAATTAAAAATTTTAAAATTTTCAACTATCTTTCAATTTTTATGGCAAAAATATTTAATTTTTCAGCATCCTGATAGAAAATTAACCTATAAACATGCATTACATACCTTTACGAAAAAAATTAAATTTTTTGCTTTATAAATGGCTGTTTTTATAAAAAAAAGTTAAAAAATTAAATTTCCCACAGTCCGATTTTTAGTATGTTGTTATTTAGGCTACTTTTAAGTGAAAACCGTTGAAAAAGCTTTTATTGCAATTTGTTACAGGTGTAGGGACTAGTTTTACATAATTAAAAATTTTTTCAAAAGTTTTAAATTTTAAACTCTGTTTCAATTTTTATTGTATAAACATTACATTTTTCGGCATCACATTTAAAAATTGACCTATAAACATGTGTTACAAGTGTATATAGTAATATTAAAATTTATTAAAATTTTAAATTTTTAAAATTTTTGAATTTTTTTAAAAATTGAATTTTTTTGAAAGGTTTTTGCTTTTAATAGTATGTAATTGTTATTTCAAAAATTTTTGATAGAAGTATGCCAAAGTATCACCTGTTTTTACTTGTTTGGAAGTTAGACCTACATTTCACCAATTTCAATTTATGAAATTAATTACTTAACTAATTAGTTAAAAGTAAATTCCACCGGTTTTCCATTATATAACTATCTGTGAACAATATCCACTGAAAAATGACCTTTTCAAAAGCCTCAAAAGTTTTTGGCACCATTTTGAAAAAAAAATGCATTTTTCGAAAAAAAAAATTGAAATTTTAAAAAAAAATTAACTTTTTTCACTCGTAAAATTTTCAAATTTTAGTATGTTAATACTTAGGTCATATCTAAATGAAAACCGTTGGATTTATCTCTTTTGACCTTTTAGTTAGGTTTTTAGGGGTGTTTTAATGTTTTCATATAGCTAATTATTCAAATTAATTTAAAAAATTGAAATTTCAATTTTTTTTCAAAACTAAAGGCTGTAGTCGGTTTCAGCACTCAAAAATAACCTATAAACATGTATCACATGTCTGTATTTGTGTATTGGTTTTTTTCGAAATTTTTTTTCGGCCATTTTTTAAAAATTTAAAAAAAATTAAATTTCCCATGGTCCGATTTTGTCCGATTTTTAGTATGTTATTATTGGGGTAATTCCTAAGTGAAAACCGTTGAGAAACATTTTATTGCAATTTGTTTGAGGTTCAACTCTATTTTCAGTGGACTATTATTAATATGTCTTCAGTAAAAAATTTTCTACTGGTAATATTTTAATATCATTTTTTTTTTCTTCTGGTCAGTAATATTAAATAGATTTTGGTTTTAACACTTTTCAAACTAACACTGCTGATTATATTTCAACGTATTATCCATTTGAATTATAGGTAAATATAAAGGGTTTGAATCTTCGTTTGAACCTTTCAGTCTTGTTCCACGTGTTTCCAGATAAATTTGTTTTTAGGAGATGTTAAGAAATTCTATAATATACAACTTTTGCAATATAATAAACATTTCATTAAAAATAAAATAATAAACAGATAAAACAATTTAAGGAGAAAACTTAGAATGATGTAGGGGAAGGGAGGGTAAGAGTACGCACAAAAAGGATTTTGGGCTATAAAGACGAGAATTTAAAAGCTAGAGCCTCAAAATTCACTGAACGTAAGTTTACTGACTCACAAATAAACCATCAAAAAAAAGAAAGTCTTGGCTTTATCGGAAGTTTGTTAAAAATCAAAAAGAAAATGAAAAATTGAATGCGTACTTTTACCTAGTGTTCGGCAACTAGTGGTCAAAAAGTAGTTAACTACCAACTACTAACTAGTTTGGGAAAATCTAGTTGCAACTAGTAGTTAACTATTTTTTCCTGGGACTAGTTGCAACTAGTAGTTAACTATTTCCCAAAGTAGTTAACTACTAGTTAACTAGTCTATTTAATTTCATAACCTATTTTTTGCCCAAATTCTAACACATCTTTCTTATCTATATCACAAAAAACTTTATGCTTCGCTCAAAACGGCGCTTTATTTCTGGTTATGGTTTTTGAGTACTCTACCATGACATTGTAGTTCTAAATAGCAGTGTAATTTTTGTATATTTTGATAAAAATTTTAAACAAAAAATTTTTTTAAAGTAGTTGAAAATTTGAAAGTAGTTTCAACTAGTAGTTATTAAAAAAAGTAGTTCAACTACTAGTTAAACTAGTTTAAACCAAAAGTAGTTAAACTACTAGTTAACTACTAGTTGATCGGTAGTTAACTACTAGTTGCAACTAGTTCTAGTTAACTAGTGCCGAACACTACTTTTACCCGACGTGTCGGCTAAAAGTACGCAGGACGTGAGGCCAAGACTACGCACCCTGAAAGCTTGTCAGAAATCACAAAAAAGATGAACAACTACCTTCGTAATTGGAAGATCCTTTCCTTATCTCACCCCTCTTAAAGTTTAATCCACATTGGAATCAATCTTTTGAAAATCCATGAAAAATCCCACTTTTAATTTTCCAGGATTTAAAAGAGCTAGTTTTCAGCTTCTGAGGTATTTTAAGATTTAAAAGTTTAATTTAAGCATTTATTCATCAATTGTAGCACATAACTCTCATGTAGTAAAGAGTAAAATGAATTATATGATTATCGCTACAAAAATTCCAACTATCTTGTCTGTGCGTACTCTTAGACGCCAATGTATTAATTCTTTAAAAGTCCTTGAATCAACCCTAAAATTCACTGCAGTTAAAATCTAACGATGCCAAGTTGTTCAGAAGGAAGTATACCTCACATTTGTATTCACTTTGAAAGCAATCTTTAGTTCTTTATTTACAAAAAAATTAAGATTCCTTCGCAGAAAAATTAAATGCTAACTCAAAGAAACCATATTTTACCTGATAAATAAAATACAGAATGTTTTAAAATAATAATGACAGTCTGAAAGGATAGCTCATGATGCATGTGTCCATGTGATCTTACTTGCTCCCCCTTATACTGTTGCCAACAGGGGAAAAAACCGCTGCGCACTCTTACCCGACTGCGCACTCTTACCCTCCTTTCCCCTATACGAAAAAATCACTAAATTCAAAAGTTCTCGAAGTTGTTTTTACAAGCATTTCAAGAAAACGCCAGTATACTGTACCCCTAAAAAAAATCTCTTCTTTCAAAAATGATCGTTCTTAGGAGGGAATCTCTCCCACCTGTCATCTAAACACCATCACAGACCATACATTTATCTTCAGAGGACTCAATAATGAGCACAAACATAAATCTTCCATCTATTCAATCTGGACGAAATTCAATCGGTGTTATTTATGGTAGAATGTACGGTGGCTCATTTTATCCCCAGCTTTCAGGTAACATCATTTTTCAAAACAAAATAGCAGTTTCGTTTTTATCAGTTTGATCCCTCAAAACTCAAAAAATAAACAGAAATAGACTCATAATTTTTAAGACAATATTGCGAAACTATATCTTAAGTTTACAATGTTTTTTAAGTTTAATGTTTAAGTTTACATGTTTTTTAAGGTTGTCTTTCATATGCAAAATACAAATTAATAAACTAATTTCTCTAATAAAACACTTATACTTTTGAGAAACTTTAAAATTAGATTGTATTGAAAACTTTGGTTTTAACTTCTTTTGCTTATACTTAATACTTTTTGTTCCAAATCTAAATCCACATATTAAATAAAATTACCAAAATTTGTTTAAATTGTATGACAAAAACTTTAGTATTTTTAATTATAACATTAATTTTAAATATTGAGTTTAAAAAAAACTTTATTAAAAGTACACTATGTAGGACATGCTGGGACAATCGCTATAGTTAGTAATTTCCCATCAATTAAATCTTGTATTTTTAAATAAAATATTGTAGTTAAATTTTGAAAAGTAATATTAATAGGTTAGAAATGGGAACATAATAACACACACTGAAGTCTATTAAAATTTTCATGTCCTTAAAAATGAAAAAAAAAATCATCCACAATATTTTTGAAGCGTGAGCTGTTATAATAGAAAATCCCCTTCTAAGATATAATTTAAATTTAAATAAAAGCTTATTTTTTACCAGCTAAACAATGTCTTTCGAATCTATTAAAGTTCTCTTTTAATTTTTTTTTTAATTTTCCTACTAATCATCTAACAGGACTCGATTGTTTTTAAGAGGAACTAGAAACACCCGCTTGAACGAATTGTTTGGTCGTCACTCGAACCTCAATTCAGAATTTCGAGATATTTTCACTGGTACCCCCAAAGATTTCTTACTTTCAATTTCTCTTACACTTCGAAATTTGTTTTTTACCAATCTTGCCAAAGCGGAAGTAAATATTTTCTTCCGGAAAGGCATTCTCGAGAATTCGGTTCCCTGTTTTGCCGTTATAAAAGCTGGAGAAGCAAATATTGATTTGGCATGTGACGGTTCGCTTTATCGGCACTTGAGGTTTTTGTCAAACACAGTTTGGTCTCTGCATTGAAAACCTGGATAAGACATGGAAAATCCAATTCCAATATGTTTCTTTAACGAAAAAAAGAGTGGATTTATTTCAGGATTTCTCATGCATAAACGATATTGTTTCTGCCCATTCAAGAATATTTGTAATGAAAGTAAGAAAAGCAAATAAGGGACGAATCAACGGAATCAAAGTACAGGAGGAGAAAGGGAACCTGTATATTCTTTATAGTTTAGAGTTTTATGACACTAGGTCCCCATTAGGAAATCCTGTATGTGAGCCACAATCTAAAAGAGATGGAAATTTAATATGTGTGGCATCAAACTTTAAAATTATTTTTTACTCATGTTAAAATGCTAAATAAAGCATTTTTCCTGCTCCTTTACTTCTTGATAGTTTTTATTTATATGGATGAGTGAAAAAAAAATGAATTTAAGTGCCTGAATATGAACTTCTATTTTTACAAGAAATTCTATACAAAATAAGAGAAAAAATTATAACTTAATAACTCTTAAATTATAACTAGAATTTTACAGGCAAAGCAAATCTTACTACTTTAGACAACATAAACATTAAACACCGAAACTTTAATAATAAATGGATAAGAGGATCAGATTTTATTTATTTCCAAACTAAACATAGTGGCTTCCTATTTGTTTTGCTTTTCATGACTCACAGATTAATTTACTAAAATTTATTGGACAATAAAATGAGATTCAAATGCACTTAAACAAATCTGAAAGAAAATAAAGTAAAAGGGTAACAATACAAAAAAGAAAGTCAATGATAAAATATACCAATTTTCAAAAATATATTTGGCACTTTAAAGACAATAAATTATCTGCTTAAATTCTTTTCTAGTGTAACTAATTTGAAAGAAAGATAAATCTCGAGGCCTTTTCTTAGTCATTATTTTCTAATACATCTATTTTTTGAGTTGAGCCCTTTTGCCATTCTTTTAGTAACTGTCGTTTTGTTTTACTTTCAAACATATTTCGCAATGGTGTTATATAATGCTTTTCTTTACTGCTTATCAACGCGTAAAAGTTGGGTACAAGTTTTCCTTCGGTGTAATTACTTGCCAACAATTTTTTTCTTCTCTGAAGTAATCTTCTCCCAAAGCGTTTTAAGGACTTATCTCTTTTCTTCACTTCACTTCGAGATTACTTGTTTAAGTCGTGGGAAATAGGAAAACAGGAAACTGATTTAAGCTAAATAACCAAATTAAAAATATATTGCATAATTTTAAGGTTTTTTAAAAAGGAAACAGAAGTTTAACTTTCAAAAAGAGTAGATGGATTAATTGTTTTAATTCAATTGTTATGGTCTCTAAAAAGTCCTTAACGCATATTACGTAAGTAAAGTTAGATTTCCTGAAAAATGTTTTAGTGTGTAAGGAATTTCGCTTGAGTTTCACACAAATGATCACAAAGATTTACAGTATATTTGTTTGCAGCGTTCTTAAAATTTAAGTTAGATAATTTAGTCAAAATCAGTAACATCAGAATCAAATAAAACCTTTAAAAAATTTTCAGATTAACGAATAAATAAAAAATAATAGCTTTAATTTTAAACAAATTTGTACTACTATCAAAAATTAAAAACACGTTGGAGTATTATAAAAGTACACTAAAAAGTGGAACATAAAAATACAAATATCAGATATTTTGATGAGAAATGTTTAGCTTGAGTTTTGTCCGTATTAATCATAATATAACTGCAGATCCAAAAAAGTGGTACCTTTCGAATACCGTGTAAGGCTCTATATTTTGTAAAACAGTATTTCAAAAAAGTTTTGTAAGAAAAATATTATGGATGTTGAGAAAAGCTTTAAAATATCTCAGATAAAAGTATTAGAACAACCGTAAAAAGGCTTGATTTAGGTGCCAATTTTCTTTACAGATATGATATAATAGAATAATAATTAATTTAATTACTTCACAATAGCAAATATTTGAATTTCAACATTTTATATTCTATTCTTTTAATTTTAAAACGCTGGTATTAAATTAGTATTTCAAAACTTGAGAGGAAACAATACAGAGAAGAAATCCAGAATTACCTTTGGAATATATTTTTTTTAGATATTTCATTAAAATTATTAAGGAAGTAAAGGCGACATAAAATAAATAGCAGAATTCAGAGTAATTTTGTAAAAGATGAGGCATTTCTAAACAACGAAGAACATAAGAAAAAAAGACCTTGCTATTCCATCTCATCTTTCGTCAATTTATGCGAAGGCAAAGCTTGTTTATGCCTGATTCAAATTTTCACAGGTAGTAATTCAATTATGCAAATGTTCCATGACGTGAACTCTCTGGAACTAGCGTCAAATTTCACTTCAGAGTAAGCATGGAAGAATAGTGAGTGCCTTCTCTGAAATGTTTGGCAGGGAAACAAGCAAAAGGGGTCGTAATTTGATCTCGCTTCTTGACGTAAATGAGGTGATGATATTTTTCAAAGTTATGATGCTTTCCTTTAAAAGGAAAACATGTTTTTTGCTTTTGATGAAGCAGTCTTTGACTTTTATTAAAGTAAACACAGGCGTGAGATTTTTGACAAGAGGCAAACGAGAAAGAAGTATACTTATGTGTAAATTTTGGTTGCCAAACAAATTATTTTTTCACTTGTGTTAAGTTTAATGTATATTATATGTATTTAAACTTTTATTATTCATATAAAATATTGTTTTTTAGGATTAAGCAAAAATTAGTGTTTAGTTGTAAATTGATGAAAAATTAAAACAAATAATCCTGTTTTAATTTTCATTTAAAGCTATTTACTTTGTCTTTTGTGTTTCAAAATAAAATGATCACATTTAACGACATTTCATAGCTAGATATAGCTACTAATACTTTAAATATTCTATAGATTATCAACGTTTTAATCTGCTGCAACTTCTCAAGATTCATCTCAGTGAACAGACTACATTAAAAAATAAACTAGTCTTTAATAACTGGAACAAATTGGCTGCCTGGCTCTCTTTTTCTTATCTTCCCCCCCCCCTCTCCGACTTCTCTCTTTCTCTTTATATCACTCCAACATCACAGTTAACAGGAACTCGCCAGCCAGTCACAGTTAACACGTCACACTGCAAAATAATAAATTATATAGAAAATAACATAAAAGAAAAATACTTCTAAGGAGCTCAAAAGTATCTGGAAAATATTTTCAGCTTGTTTAAATTAACTGGCTGATACTTAAGCCCTTAATTTCACCAAAACGATTATACCCTTCACCAAATATATTTCAGAATCCAAACCCCTTCAAACAAGTCATTAAAACTTATTAGAGTGTCTAATATAAGCGTTCACTGATGCATGAACTTTCATTACCATTTACTTTAAGTTCGAGTGGTCTCATTTCAAGAACTAAGCTTTTCAAGATCTTTAATTCACCTGTAGGTGTACTCCCATTTCAAACTTTATAACTTCATGCAAGATCACTCAATAATGTGATATTTGTAGTAGGTATTGAAATATGTTTGAATTTTTGAATTCTGGAATCTATTTATGAGGAATGAATAGGATTTTCATTTAAATATGTACGTATTGAATGAATGAAATTTTACTAGTTTATTCGTAAATAAATGATTTAGGAAACTGGAAATTCTTAATCCTAATTTTAAATTGATATTTTTTATCATAATTGCTCAATTATTACTTTTGAATTCTTCTAATTACATTATCCTTATATTTTTCTTGTTATTTTCACAGAATAATCGGATTTATCATAATTAAAATAATTCCAGCCAAGCAAGTCCTTTTAACTTACTTTTAATAAACTCTTCTTCACTGTGAAAAAAATAACAGTTTTTATTTTCGGTGATAAAGGCAAAATAGTATGTAGTATGTTTATAACTTCTATGAGAGAAACAAATAATTTATTATCATTTAATCCATTGAGGTAGGTAACCTAAACCTTTCAGTCCTAGACTGCCCGAGATTCCTATTAAATCCTATTGAAAGTTTGGAGCATCTAGGACTGACTGAAAGGGTTAAGACACATTTCGAAAACCTTAATTAAAGAGTTTCTAAATATTTGGCCGAAATAGATTGCATTGCACCTACTTTAAAAAATAAATACTTAAATTTCTTCAGGCCTCCAAGTTATCAACAAATTCAGTCTAGCAGCGTATTTGGTTTGATTCGGTTTCTATATACAAATCTTATCTCCCAAACGCATTTTTAATCAGTTGATAATTTTAAACCTTTATAAAAATAAAATAAATCATCAGTTGTAAAAATTATCAGCAGTCTATAATAGATATAAAAATTAATATGTGTATGACCATTCATCAAATTGTAATGAAACTTTACCAAGTTTTTCCATTTGTTACCAAGAACGTTTCTGAAAACATTTTTACGCACACACTCACACAACCGTTTTCGTCATATGCCAAAGCGTTACGCTTTACCTTTATGGTTCGGGATTTTAGATAAAACTTAAACTTAATAGATGGGGGTATTCAATCAAATGTTGTTTTATTTTATTCCAAATATGAAATTTAGAAATTTATTTCATACCGTTTTCCCAATGAATTTGCGAAGATAGTGAATATAATGACAGTTCATTCCGTGCGTGATTTCAAATCAGCTATTATCGTGTTAGCTGCTCAACATGTAGATTTTAGGTCACAAGGAATTCAATAAAAAATATTTAAATCAAAATGCTTAACTTTCAGAATATTTTAGTTATAGCAACGGGTGCAGGGTACAACAAGTAATATAAACATATTTCCATCAGTAATTTGAGTATCAATCCTTATCAGTTAACCTCTGCACTACAATATTTTTTTTTTACATTTCAGAATGAAAATTTTTATAGGTATATAAATTGTTGCCATTTGTTTAACATACTTCATTGATTTCTTTGTTCAACCTAGCTCCTATTTTCAAAATGATATTTTTTTAGTTTTTCCCGTTTTTCCCCACAGCTTAAAATTTTCACTTTATGCTTTTTTTAACCTTTACACATTCTTTAAAACGAAAACTGCGTGAATCGTTCCCCCTTTAGGCTTAAGACTAAATTACACGAAGCCAGATACTCGTTTTTCTCCTCAGGGGAAAATATCCTCGAGAACGCTGACATTTTAATACCCCGTCCACATACTTTTACGTCTAACGTATAAATTAGCAGTCCCTTGAGAATGAAAGACCAAGACAAGGAACCCGTCTAACAATGTAATAGTTTGTTTAACGTGTTTTGTTGATGGCATCATGCTTTCTTTTCCCCAGTGTTGTCATTATAATGAATGTTCCGTCTTTTATCTTCATCGTAGAGCGTCTTTTGAAATGGGCGGAAGCACTATCGTTGGAGTTTTCGTAATGGTTGGTTTCTGTAGTTCATTAAGCTCTCGGTTCTTAAAAGCCAGATGATAAACAACGGATACATATAGCCTTTAAGGAAGAAATCCATGAACAAAAGATCATGGATAAGTTGTTGCTAAGTTTTACTATCAATTAGGACTTGCAAGTACTACTTTAATATGGTAAATGTTATTTGATGTGGAAGTTGTAATGTTTCTAAAATGTGTTGGCATCCATGAATTTTTTTATAATTGCGTTTTTAATAACTTCAAAAAAAAAAGATCATATCAGATGTAATAGGTAAGATCAGATAAAATGTAATAGGCAAATAATAATATAGGTTTTGAGTACAGGAGAAACGTAAAGTTGTCTTTTTGGCAACAATCGAGCAACTCTGTAAAACTACTTTTGTAACGAGGGTTGTTATTAGGCAGAGAAGAAAACATTAAGAGTAGAAATATGCTGCGGATGATGAAAATGCTGCTAAAAATAATTTCTCTTTTTGGGTTCGAAATTCGATCTTAAATTTTTGAAACTTACGCACTAAAAAATTAAGTAAATAGCTTTTTTAAGTTTTAAAAATATTTGTTAAAAATTGATAAACCCTATTTTTGGAATTTTATTACAATTTTAATGTAAGTAAGAATAAAGATGGTTTTTCATGAATAATTGTTTTAAAACATCAATTCCAATTGAGATTGAAACTTTTTAATCTTTTCTTGTTCAAACATTGCTTTTTTACTGCTCAATCTACAAATAGTTTTAGTAAATTAAAATAGTAGATATTCATATTATTAATTTTTAAGTCCTACAGATTGATTCAAATCTAGAAATGCTAGAAGTGATCGTCTAGGTGTACCCCTTAAGTTCTAGAGTTCTCCCCTCTATTTTTGAATCACCCTGTATGTATTGCTAACAATTAAGTTCCAAATTTTTAAGACCTAAATAACATCTGATTAAATTTAAATCATAATATATCACGAAAGAAATTTTGCACTAAGTAAAAACACAATTAATTTAAAATGAATTGTATCAATATAAATACAATAACAGAGAAATATAATTATATTCAGTAAATTTCTTATCACAATCTGGGAGAATTTAAAATACTTTGTAAGAAAGTTTTTCTCCCAACTTCATTTCTTTACTCACGAAACATTCGAAACATAAAAAAAGTTAACAGGTTCTTTGTCTTTTAATGAATGAGTATTTTTAACTCTTTTAATTATATTTTCCTTTAATTGAGTTAATTAGAATCTGGAGAAAAACTCAGGTAGCATTCCTCTCTTGCCTAAAAAGAACTGTGAAGAACTGACAAGAGAATAACTGAAAAATAAACTCAGTTTAAGAATTTTATAAGAATTATTTACTTTTCTGTCAATGCCTGGTGCTGACAACAATTATCTTTTAACATCTTTTTTAAGTAAAATGTCAAGTTTTTCATGGAGGTTGTTACTACAATGGTATTCAAGTGTACCAAACTTCTTAGTAACTTGGAACTTTCCTTTAGTAAGTGTTAAATTTTTTTACTCAGCTTTCCTTTTAAATGGAATTCAATCAATACAGTGTTAAGTTTTTATACTATAAGATATTTACAGTTTGTTGAAGTAGAGTTTTTCGAGTTGAATTTTTTTACTTAAATTCTTAGTTGGTTATCAGCAAATTAGTTAAAAGATTTGTTGTTAAAAAAATACGACTCAAAAAACAAGAAATTAAGGAAACAATTAAATAAATAAATATTCGTTTTCAGGATTATTATTGAAATGGAGGTTAAGAAAACGTTTACTTTCTCATTTACCAAATTACAAATAAATGCCTAATAGCATTTTACTTATTCCTTAAGTTCAGCAATAATTTATTTTGTATTGTTTTGTTGTAATAGGATCTTATTACTTACTTCTGTAAGCCCCGTGCAATACATTGTGGTGCACGGGGAGCTTTTTTTTTGTTTAAGCACGGCTTACTAGATACTTATACAGGCTAGCCGAGTTTTAAACAATGAAAACCATTTGACAACTTTTCCCGCTTGGAGCGCTACAAGACCTACCTATATCAAGGTTAATAGAGAGAAGGTTGGCTCATCCGTGACGTCACTGCTTGGAAAGGGGATGCTCTGCCAATTACAGCTGTGATTCACAGCTGTACGAGCATTGCCATTGGCAGATCACCCCCTTTCCAAGCAGTGACGTCACGGATGAGCCAACCTTCTCTCTACTAACCTTGTACCTATATCACCCACCGCCTTCAACACTGTGAATATGCTTTGCTAGTTTGTCCAATAATGCCATCTGGATTTGCAATGATTTCCGTACTCGGCTAGCCTGTATAAGTATCTAGTAAGCCGTGGTTTATAATAAAAAAAATGCCTAATAATGCCTTTTTACGCATGATACAACTTATTAAAAATAATTCAGACTCAGAATATAATGAAAATAGTTAGAGATTAACTCCTTAAAGTTAGTAATTAACACAAACCCTTTTTTAACAATATTTTAAACATTAACTGTTAATCATTCTTTTAGTGCCTTACTTTTTACCATAAAACTAAAACAAACCCCATCATAATCATGTTTTACAAAGATATTACATTTTTTTCTGAAACAAAGTTGTGCCTAATTTCATTGTTTAGGGAGTCTGGTGGAAATTTTAAAACAAAAATACGTTGTAAATTGGTATGCAATTTAGACTGCATTTTATATTTTTCTTTACTCTGTGTTATTTAAGTAAAATAAACCAGATTTAAAAATTATTTGTGTAAAAAAATAATAAAGATTCAAAGTAAGCCTTAGTTTAATGAACATTACTGTAAGCTATGATATTGCACAAAGAGAAATGTATGTTTTCCTACAGACAGTAAAATAAAATTATTAGATCTTTCTTACGATTCATTCCAAATAAAATGTTCTCTTTTCGAAGCAAAACCCTTTCTCTTCATTCTTTTATTGACCGAAACTAACAACTTCCTCCCCCTACTCACGTTCGTTAAACCTAAAAAAATCAGACGAGCACTTCAAAAAAAAAAAAGAGAGAGAGAGAGAGAGGGGAGAAAATCTCCCCTTGTTTACTCTGATCCCCCTGCTTTCCCAGCGTCCAATAATCCGTTTACTCCGTCCGCGGCTTATTAAAACCGAAAGAAGTCCACATTGCGTCATCCACAACAGTCCACCTCTGTGTTCCTTCAACGAAAGCTGCGAGGGCGGGGCCAGAAAGCCGCGCATGCGCCCCAGCGCTCTCTTTTAAAGGAGCCATCTCGTCGTCCAAGCGGAGTTTTATCGTTTGGCAGATGTTGAGCGCATCATCTCCGGCGAAATGGTTCTGGCAGTGGAAACAACGAGCCACATGAGGACGTGAGTTTCGTTTCCGTTTGTTCTTTTAGGTAGTTTTTCTGTGTTTTTAGTAGTTTGTATGTGAGAAGGGAATGACCTCATAAGTGAGGGGAAATGGCTTGTTGGAGAGGATAATTTCCCTTCGAATGTTTTTCTCCAAGTTTTATAAGTTTCGTGTTTGCTTTGTGTGTAGATAATCTTTGAAGTTAGTTTTCCGTTTGGTTATGATGTTCGTTTTAATGATATCATTATTCGTTCTTTTCAGTAAAATTCCACCGCCTTAGAATTGCGAGGGAAAGTAGATTAACTTGATGGAATAAACATATTAAGAAGTTGTGCAAAATGGAATGAAATTAAAATTTCTATATTATTTTCTCAAACATTGGTTACACATATTTTTTTTTAATATTGCTAAAAGAAAATGGAATAATTGAAGAGTTCAGTATCAAATTTCTTATATTACTTTGAGAAAACTATTTTTTTAAACTTTTAATGCTAAATGCTTTTACTTATACAGGGGTAAACCACGGTTAAAGAAATAAACTCATTCATGTCTCTAAACTGTTTTTAACATTCCCTGTAATGTGAAAGAAAATGCAATAATTTTTAAGTGATATTTCAAATACTTATTCATAACTACCAAATATTGATATTGATTCAAGTCTTTCCTTTGTGGTAATACAGTTACATTGACACTTTTAGTGACTCTAAACACGAAAGGCTCAACATTCTAAACCTCAGCCCTTTCTATAACAAATTTTCTCACAATGTGTCGGGGTTTTTGTTCTACTTTACTTCAGAATAAAGTGGAAAGTTTAAAAAATAAACTATAGTATGTTTTTCTAAATCTTGTGCTTGATTACTTTAAAAGCACAATCATTCAAAATTAAACATACAATAGAGGTTTGCATACTCACTATCATTTAGTAGATAGAGAAAAATGTTTTTTTCCTTTCATTTATTTGCAGAAACATCATTTTTACACGCTTAATGGATTATTCCATACTTAAAAGCAGAGAACCCTTCCTAATCAATCATAAAGTGAAAATTAGAAAAACGATAAAACTGCTTTTGAAAACGTATTTTAATCATCCAAAAGCTTTATCCTTTTGTTTCTTCGGGCAAACAATGGCTTCATAAATTTTCTCTCCTTTGTTATGTATTCACATCAAAGGGGTTTTTTTTCTCCTCCAGTTAAAGGAGTTTTAATTTTCCCAGTTTACTTTCTACTTTTTAAACTGCTCTTTGTTTGCAGTAATTAAAGTCTTTACATTGTCTGGAACACTCTCTGTAAGTTGTTATCCAAAAAATTAATAGATTGAAAAAAAAAATCATTGATATGTTGAGGAATATTTTAGCGATCACAGATAGAAAAAAAAACACTTTAGATAAGGAATAGGATTTTTGTGTTTGCTTCTGACCGAAAAGCAAACATGAAAACTACTTATTCAATTTTCGCTAAATTGTTTTAAGAAAAATATTTCTCTGATAAGAATTTTTTTCTCAGAAAACAAATTTGTTGATTCTTACACTGTTCTTATACTGATATATAACCATTTTTATATCTTATAAAACATTCAAAAAATATCCTGGCGTAAGCATCAAGTTTTGCAATAAACCGCCATGAGTAATCAAATATCGAAACAAAACATTAAAATACCTAAACGAGCAGTGTGTCTTTGAATTTTCGTTATATTTTAGTGTGTAAATTGTGAAACATCGAGGTGTATGGCAGGATTTGCACCCGGCTTGTTCTAAAGTACCTAAAATTTATATATAGAAATATAGATTAACCTTATATACATATTACGGGCGTGATAAATCCGGGCATTATTAATAATGCTTGGGCAATGTGATAAATTCAGTGGAATTTATGAATGAAATTTATCACTTTGCCCGCCTCCACTTCGACCATTATTAATAATGCCCGATTAATCACTTTGCCCATAACCAAATGATTCTTCCAAACCAACATATTTTCATACCAAATGAAAAAAAAAAATATATGGAGTAACACCTAATCCAATCCATGCCAATATGTTTCTTGTTTCCTACATTTTTAGATTTTCCATACGTAAAAGGAACTTTTTAAACTATTAATTTGTTGAATAATATGTTTTATATTTGTTTTTCTCATTTGGGAAAAGTAAAATATTTTTAACACCTACGCCAATTCAGCTTTCAAATATTTTGCATTTTTCAAATTAGTTTAGATAAAAAACATACATACAAACTTTTCTAACATTGATACCCATGCAAAGAATACTTCCACCAAAGATCCCAATGGATCCAATAGAAAGAGTTATTAATCCCATACATATCATGTAATGCCTTCCTTCCTGTCTTCCCTTAGAAACTAATTGGTATTTTTATTCCCCCCAAGTATGGAACACATGGCAGCTTTTATTAGCAGTGGTATTCCTTTTTCTGCAATGGATGTCTAATCTGAGAACTAGGGAGACCCGTTTCTTTCATGATAATATCACTACGAAACTGCCTCCTTGCCATGTTTCTCTTCTTTCTGTTATTGGGGATTTCGGGACGTTTTTTCCTTATCATAAAATGGTTTCTAGAGGGTTATATTTATCTGTGAATATGTATGGGGGATTTTATCAGGGGTTATTTCATGACACTGAATATTAGAAGAATCCATAAGTTATAAGTAAATTCATTTATTTATGTTAAAATAAAAAGAAATTATAAGATTTATGGTAGGTCTTTAAATAAAAGTAGTTAAATAAATTTGTTTGTTTTTCTACTTCACTAGGATAAGCTAGTAAGTTTTTAGAAAGATGAATATCACTAAATTTTAGTTTTCTTTTTTATGAAATACTGTATGGTTTTGATATTTGATTTAATTAAATGTATTAGTATATAAATGTACAAACACTTTTCCATACTAATTAAATTATTTTAAGTATTTTTACGATTCCAAAGAATATTCAGAAATTATCGACATCAAATTACGGGTATATCTTCTTTGATATTTAAGAGTGATCATGTATACATGCAAAGCAGCCTAATTTTATTATTTTTTAGCGGGAGTATCCCTTTTTTCAGATTTGTGGCTATTTAGGTAATATTTTTTACGTCTAATATATTAGGAAGGCACAAGTAAATCTTCCAGCGTTAAGATATGATATTATTGATTGATATTTAAAAATTGTATAACTTATTTTTAAAAGCTCTAGCGAGTATTTTTTTCAAATGTATGTTAATTATAAAAATGAATTTAAAATTTAAGAATACTACTTCTTAAGGTTCGTTACTTTTTTTATTAAAAAATGAATTTATAGAAATTTAGTTTAATACTGAAAATATCAATTGTTTTTACCTTAGAATTTTGCTTTGGTTGATATATTCTGTTACTTTTTACAATCTTTCCTGTTAAGTATAGTAATAGGTGGTAAAAAAGAATCACAAATGCATCATACTTTGATTTTAAAAAACCTGACAATAGACACTTTTCTACACACTTTTTTTTATAAAGACCTTTTATACTTATTTCATTAAACTGATAAAACTAAAAAAAAACTATATTTGTAAAGTCTCAAACTCACAGGCATTTAGAAGCAAATTAAACAACTAAAAAATCGTAAAGTAACCCTAAATCGTAAAGCAACCCGCCTAGAGATAACTGCAACCGATTTCACTGAAGTCAATAGAAGCCAGAGTTAATTGTACATTTTGTTCTCACTCGCATCATTCTCTAGTCACAGAGTTCGTCTTTGGGCAGAGATAATGACTTTTAACGATACGGAACCAATTATGAAGATAAGCAGAGGAACAGGTCCAATTACTCTCTTTTTTGTGGCAACTCCCAAAATGAAGACACCGACTGCGTAATAAGTCACGTTATCTTATCGCGTCATCCTAAGTCAAAATTTCCATTTCAGGATACTAATTACGAGACTTTTTGAAGCGAAATCCTATCACCAGCGGATGAAGAAAAAATGGAGCCAGGGAGTGTGATGGTTAAATAAGGGAAGGTTGCATTAATTTTGTATCTTTTCGCTTAAGAAAGATTAATTGGAACATTGTTATGAAGAAGTTGTACATGTTGTTCTGAGGCGAAGTATTTCCTTATAATGTAATAGGGCTCTATAAAAAATTTTGGACTTTTGTATGGTTCTGTAAATAAAAGAATATAGGATTCAGACTGCTTTGTTAGGATAAAAACATTTATTTTTATCTTCCTTTTTAAAATGTGATTTAATCATCAACAGAAAGTTCATTATATCCATAGACGATGAAATGGTTTATTTACAAAAATTGAACATGTTCTTATTTATAAAGCATGAAGGAATATTTGAAAACATAAGTAACTTAATTCATTTTTAATTATTGAAATAAAATAAACATCAACTTTCGAAAATAAAATGGTGTAAATTCAAATTAAAATGAATGCTAAAATATTTTAATTGAAGGCTTCATTCGCAAGGCAACGATATACAAGTTTTAAAAAATTCGTATTAGATATTGCTTTTGAGTCAATATATTATTTATAAATATTATTTTATCCGTATATCATTTTTCATGGGGTTATTGCCTTGAAATATCCACCCAAATCTTTCGTATGAAATAAAAGTATCTTCTTCCGTATGGAATTTTTTTTCTCTTCCATTAAAATACAATTATCAGCAGAAGATTATTAATTTTTCTGAAAGAAAAAAATCTCAGGAAGTCATTACGAATAATCCACTCGCTAAGGATTAATAATGGGTGCTAAAACTAAAAAAAGAGTGAAGTGAAGAAAGTGAAGAATTTCTGCATGATAAAAAAGAGTGTAAGAAGAAGATCAGCTGAACAATAAAGCGAGGTTCATAATAGAATAAGAAATAAGGTAATGGGAATTTATTAGAACCTGCTAAAAGATAACCTTATGGTTTATGGTTTATAAATGAAAATTTATCAATATTAGTTACAATAAGTAAGCATCAATCTTTAATCAAGTGTTAATGAATCGATTTGTAAAAAATTTGTATTGTTATCTATTCTTGATTAAGTGTCTAATAAATTTAATAAGTTTTTTAAAATAAAAATCAACTAGAAAAGTATAATCTTGTAAAAAAAATTAATTGAAATATTGACTAATTGAAAACTGATATTTGTTAAAACTTTTAAGCTTCATAGTTAATTTCAGCTTTTATTGAAACTTTCTCTTTAAATGAATGATTCCATTTTATTGAGTATGCAATGAAATATTTATTTCATAGAATAGAAATCAGATCAGTAGGTATGCATAGTTCAATGATTGTAGAGTTGAAATTTGAAAGCAGTACCTACTTTAGATTATTATTTTATTGTTGTTAGATTATTATTTTTAGTTTTAGTACTTGAAGATAGTTTTTCGTTTTTATTTATTTATTTTTAATCTCAATGATAGTAGAAGATAATGCTTAAGGAATTCAAAAAATATAGAATTCAAAAAAAAATATTAGTCACCTAATAAGTTTTATTTAAAAAAGAGCTGGGTTTACTTCTCTTTTAGGCAAATCCCTTTAAAACAAATTTCAACAGGTTTTTTTGCTTCTAAAATTTACATATTTCTTATTCAAATAACATTTCTTACAAATCAATATAATTAATCATGCAGTTCTTAAGAACTCTTATCCTTTAATGTAATGACGTCGTTTATTTTTCACTATCTATAATCGTAATTAACACAATATTCTTTATCTTTCCACAAATTTTATCACATTATTTTCAATACATTTTCCGATGAAGGTCTATTTTGAAAATTCATAAATAAAAAACAAATATTCGAAAAAAATAAACATTTCAAATGAAGTGAAAATTTTTTACCCTTCTCAAATATGAGCTTGAGCGTGTGAATTTCCTCATAGGTAATCATTCTTCCACTATTATTCTGTAACACTAGTTCACATAAAAGTAATTACTTGAATTATTTACAAAATACGATGCAAACAAAACTTTCGCATTTGAATCACTTAACCCGAAATATGAATAATCGTAGCTACCTCTCCTGTTCTTCCCCACTCTGTGTGAAATTCGCATAGAGAACAAATTTTCCCGACTTAAATACAGCTATTACATACGATCGATGATGAAAAGAACATTTAAGTTTCACCACAGAGAGTGAAACCTGAGAGAATTTGTGGGAAACACTCTCTTCCCACGCAAACAACAGTGGTGAAGGGGCACATGATTTAGAATTTGAGTAATACGCGCCATTTTTTCCGCCATACTTCATTTCCTCTGAATAGAAAATGGGAGGTAGTTTCCTTCAGGCCAGAGGGAATTTCGTACGGCATATGAAGGTAGATTGTGAAGTTTATCTCTAACATTGTTTTCGGAGGCACTAACATAATAAACGTAGTAATTGGATAAGCGATAGAAAACAGAAGAGCGAAGCCTATTATTATAGTTTTTCTTCTTTGCATGTGTATTGATATTTATCACGTTATTGAGTTAAGATAAAAATTTCTAAATTCATTTGCTTCTTGGATGAAGTAATTTCGTTTCCCAAAGTATAGTTCCTTAAGTTTTTTTTTTAAATAAAATATTTATATTCGTTGTTGTTGTTGTTGCTTCTAATGTCACTTGGAATATCCAAACTCCATCCTCAAAGGCGTACAGGAATTAAGGCAAAGGGGACAACTCCTGAGAAAGTGAGGCCCATAAATGGCAGGCGCCTGATTCAAACCATAAAGGATAGATTCTGACACCATCTATTATCTCTCCTCAATTTTGCCATGTCTCTGAAGGGGAGAGAAATAGTATCCAATAAGTATGGTCAATACAAAGCCATTACTTTAATTTCAAAGATAGAAATATTCTAAAAACAACAAAAACATAATAGACTAATAATCACATAATAGATTGTATAGATAATACTACATGTTCTCTGAGTTATATTTTCTAATACATATAGTATTTCTTGATGTATCTCAGATTCATCTAATTAGTTTTGAACTTTTTAAAGATAATTCTTGTTTTCTTCGTATTAACCTATATTTCTTAATCCTCTAAAAGGATTTGTAACATACATTAGAGTTGTATTCAAATTCCCTCCAAACTCATTGTAGGTTAATCACTCAGTTTTAATTTGCAATTAAGTGTGTTAAGGTGATTATCGTGTCCTTAATTAAATGCGCGATCCGTCCTTAATTAAACCCGGCATAAATGGAACATTTCAGCTTCCAATTAAGAACAGGGAAAATACTGTTCTAGAATACTAAACGGTAGCACTAGAGTCCCTAAAGATAGCTAAACTTGAAACACTTTTCTCCCTTAAGCCCAGAGTATGGGTTTATGACAAGGTAAAATTACTATGACTTGTAATAAGTAAGTAGATGTAATGTGACTGTTAAGTTAGGAGTACATCATAAAAGTATCTGATAAATTAAGATTTTCAATTTATATGTTGACAAATATAAGTTTAATGGATTTTCTTTCAGAGTTCTTTTTACCCAATTTAATATTCTAGTACCTCCAGTTAATATAACAATAACAACTTAAAAGGTACACAGATACAGTTCCTGTGAACAAAGTTTCATTTGATCCATGTTGCCAAAAGACTAAAAGGAAAACAAAAGTTGAGAACATTGACAAATACTCGCAAATTCTTAACATTGTTTTAAAATTTTGTGAAAATACCAAGCTAAAAATATCAAAGGAATGAAGATCAATCGAATCATGTGAATCAAAACCAAATTTTCCTCCTCCACCAAAATATCCCTTTTTCTTTTTTCAATTATAAACTGTAACTTTAATACTTTTGGTCGGTCTTCAAACTTCAATGACAAAAAAATATAATTTTTAAAAACAGAATTTTCAAAACAAATTTTCCGAATAAAAGCTGTATCAGCCACTTTAGTAATTTTGATATATAAAGATATTTTCTAACACCTTTCCTATAGTATCTATTTTGCAATATTCAGTAGAAAGGCACCTCAAGTATTCTATTCAGTGTCAGGGGATGATTGGCTACATCTTGCCGAGTGGATATACAATGTAAGAAGGACATAATGTTTTCAGAAAATTATCCACATTGAAATTCTGCTCACTCCCATCAAACTTTTAAAGTTGAGAAGTGTCAAGTGAAAAACTATTTCACGTAAACACCCAAAAAAAAGTTCCAATAAATTTTTCCAGGACAGTATATAAATTGAAATTTCCTTCGAAACGCCTGCGGGCAGAATTGCAAAAAGCCAGCCAATTCCCAAACTCGATCTTGGCATTCCGCAAATGCGTTTATCTTAAATTCCAAAGCAAACAACGCGAAATAACTCCATTCCCTTTGATCAAGTATTCCTATCTGTGGAAGAAAAAACTCTTCCAGAAGACTTATTTTTTAAACCACAATTTACTGAAATGGACTTGAGATAAAGGAAAATAAAGTCGAGGAAAAGTGAAAGAGTATTTGGCGAGCATGAAAAAAATGTCGCCAATCCGATTCATCAATTTTCGGGCAGTTCCATTATTTTCGCATTACTACTGAAGAGTAAGTCAGTTTCAAATCCTATTACTTTACCCATTGATTGGAAATCCTGAGCTCTTCGAAAAGAGAAGTAACTGGAGCAGAAAGCCTTTTAGCTCTTATAGGAGACGGAAAGGGCGGTTCAATTTTGGTCACATGATCAAGAGTGAGTTGAAGAGTGAATCAGAATTCTTAAGAATAAAATTCTCAGGATAATTAAATTCGTGATATGATCTGTTAGTTAAAAGTGTTTATAACTGCAATACTCTTAGTTTGTATGGATTCCATTTCTTTTCTAATTGATTCTTCAGCTATAAAACTTGTAATATGACAGAAATTTCAAAAATACAATTTTCACGTTGGGTCAATTTTACAGTTCATAAATAGATGTTTATTTGAAAATCTAACTGATTAGTTGCTATTTCACATGTGAATAAATTAATTTTTAACAAAAAAGAGACCGACTTCAAAAATGCGCCTAAAAGTGAGAAGTAATTTTTATCCAAAAAACAACAATACTACTTTTTAACATAATTTTTGAAGTCGAAACACTTTCAGAATAAATTAACATTCCTCGCTAACAATGAAAATGTTTATTATATTATAATTTATGGCTGTAATAGTTTTTCTTTTTAAATTAATTTTCATAAGACTGCTCAAAATGTATAACATCGTATAGAGCATTCGCACATGACGTCATACTTGACGACGTGGAGGACAAAAACAACGTTGCTAAGGCTGTTGTTGTCTTTTCGTCATGGTTATGTTTTCCAAAAAAAGGCATTTAAGCCTTTTCTTATTAAATTAAGAAAAGAAAACAGTTAAGTACTATTTGTGCCTTTAACTGTAAATCTTCTTTTATCTTATGTTATATGCTAATAACGTGTTCTTTTTTCAATGTTAGCGAGGAATGTTAATTTATTGTGAAAGTGTTTCGACTTCAAAAATTATGTTAAAAAGTAGTATTGTTGTTTTTTGGATAAAAATTATTTCTCACTTTTAGACGCATTTTTGAAGTCGGTCTCTTTTTTGTTAAAAATTAATTTATTTCATTCTTTTTATATTAAGTCGCGTGCGGCTCCAGAAATTTCATGCCAAAAGAAAAAAAAATTATCCGCCCGACCCACGACGCCTTCGGCGTCGTTTATTAAAGTTTTCTTTTTAAGAAACAGATTCTTTTCTTCAGAGTTTTAAAAGGTTCAGTCGGTATTTATTCCCCGTTTCAATAATCTGAATCTTATAGTGGTGAGTAAGATCACCACACGTTTTGGATTTATTTATTATAACTCCTCTGGTATCCGCTAGAGGGCGTTTAAATTAAAATGGGACCAACTTGAAAACAATTCTAATCTAATGCAACAAACCGCGTTCAAATCGGTCCAGTAGAACATACCAAAAGGGCCTGGCAAAGATTCAATATTTATATTCGACGAATTGATAACCTCCTCCTTTTTGAAGTCGGTAAAAAAGGCCTATTTTCAATTAGCTGCCATTTGATAACGCAACTGCTTTGCACGGCTGACCGACAGAATCTTACTTCCCTAGAAGGGTACTTGAAAATGTAAAATTTTCAGAACTACGTTTTTCCGGTTAACCAGCTCTTGGACTAGTATAAGTTTTACAGGACGCTTCACACTGATTTAACCACCAGGGGGCCTGATATAAATAAATGATGGAAACATTTTTCATGTCTGTTTGATAGATATGAACGAAACGGTGCGTGAAGCAGCTGCTTTTTATCCGCTAAAGTAGGTATGTTCCACACCATCAAACACATCTGGGCCATTTTTACAAGGGGAGAGATTTTTTGCTACCTTTTACGCTCATGTAAGTGCTGGAGAAAAGCCACGCCATAACCATAATTTAATGTCCTCTTTAATGCTCTTTTAACTCGTTTAAGAAATAAAAACAAATGCCTTTTCATGGGACGAGTGTTATTGATGAGATATTATGATAATTAACTTAACTTCAACGATTAAAACAATGGTAGGGACATCGCGGTTTTTTTTCTTAACATTATGGTAAAAATATGGCTGGATAATTTAATTTATATATGAGGAAATAAACTTCATCAGGAAACAACGTAGATAAGAAACAAATTAATTATCTAAAACCTCAAAACTCTGTTCCTCTATTCATAATAGACATGGAACTAGTACAATAAGGAAGTGCCATAACCGCTCCACGCTACCGGTTTAACTGAAGCCGATGAAGAGACTAGAAATTAATGCAGTAACATGGCGGCAGCGAAGATTCACGATGTTTGCCGTTTCTAACGCGCTTTTCGTTTTGAGCGATGAAAGTGAAGAACGCGATCTTTCTGCTTTACAAATTTAGGCAGTTCCCACTTTAAAAAAAAAAAAAAAAAAAAATTAAAGGCATATTATTGCCCTATTATTTCCCATAAAATAGTTACCATTTTTTACTTACCTTTAAAATTTAACTTCTTGACACAATTAAAACTTTAAAACACTAAACATATTTCAATGAACTTAGAAATAAAACAAGATAAAAATACTATTTAGAAATTTTTATTGAAAATATAAGAATAATAAACAAATAAGTAAATGATTTTAAAAACTTTTTATCAAAAGAAAGTTTAAAACAGTAAAGTTTGATATTTTTTTAAAGCAAAAAACATGCTACTTACTTGGTAAAAGCAGTAAAAGAAAGGATTTTGTATAATTTTTCTTTTTTAAATAGGTATCAAAGCCCAGGATAATTTGAGGCAAAATAAGTTATTCAAAAAATTAATAATATTTATAACAAAATATTTTTTGTAACTTGTAAAAATTCTTGGAGATATTTTTCTTACTGTTTTTATTTTTAAGAACTTTGTCAGAAGTAAATTTTAATGCAAAGATTTTGATTGAGCTCCGATTTTGCAAATATATCTTTTATTAAAAGATTTTCATAGTAAAAATCTTTCATCATATCTTCCAGGGGTCCAAGCAAAAAGAAAATACAAATTTTCCATGGGCTATATCATAGTTAGAAAATGAAGCAGTCGAGATAATTACAATTTTAAAAATACAGTCAAGTTCTTATTCTCGAAATTCATATTCTATATGCATAGTTCATATTCTGATTCACTGTTGATCTGAAATTTTAAAAATGCCATTAACATTTTATAGACAATTTTATAATATTAAATAAACTTTGTTTTTAAGTATGTAATAAGAAACTTCCCCAGTGGTTAAAATGTAACCCGTGGATTTTCTGCTAGAAATTTACAATCAGCCTTCACATATAAATATAAGACGGAAGAAAAAGAATATTAGTATTATTAATAATAATATTTTAAAATAAGAATGTTTACATGTCGTCGTAGCATCCAAGAACATATAAATTAAACAGATCCAAGCAACACAACTTAAACATATTATTTCATCAATTATTTAACATTTCAAACAGTATTACATAAATCCTTAATTCAATTATTTCATTATTTACATAAAATAAAGAAATATTATTGCATAAACACATTTGAACAGAATGAGACAAGTAACTAGAACATGAATAGTTTAACTTACCTAAAAACGTTTTCTAAGAATCGTCTTCACTATTTATTCCGCTGAACATGAGGCAGAACACTGTTCTTTGACTGAATGCAATCATTTAACGAACATATCCACGAATATTACTATAAAATACAACGATTAAATACGGAATCACCCATTGCTTTACATGGGAAAACGCAATGTTTTTATGGGACTAAGATGGACCAAGATGGCGGCGCGGTTACAGGGAATGCTTCACTCGTTTCCCGATACGGCTCTTCCTCAGTCTTCTAGTTCCATGATAATAGAGGAAGTTAGTTCTGAAATTTCGGTAGTGAATGTTTCTCCACGAAATTTTCAGGTAATATCTTTAATTAGTATTGATGGACTTTTTCCGTGGACCTCTTTCGAAGCTCTCAAGGACCACCGGTTGAAAAGCACTGTTTTAAATGTTTTAGTTAATCATCATTTTCAATTAATCATGGTAATGTTCATCAACCAATAATTTTTAATCACTCATAAACAAAGAGGGTGTTTCTAGTTTTCTTCATGAATTGCTTAAATTTTTCGTTTTCCCTATAGAGAGTTTTCATGTGACGTCACGACCAGTTATTTTCTTTTAACTGTTAACCTTTTGCTGGGCTTTTAACTGTTGCTAAGGCCGTTGTTAGATCCGAGTCATGTGATTGAAAATACTCTATATGCAGCTTTTATTCCCCCATGCCGCCCGTTATTCATTTTCTGTGTTACGAGACCGTATTCATTTCCATTATAAATAAAAACAACTTTATGACCCTCGTAATTGTAAAGGAAATGGATAGCCCTGTGTTGTTTTGCGACGAAATAAAGTTCACCCCGGTGTTTGAAGTATAATAAATGAGTCCCGGAACAAACGAAAGCATTCGGAACGATGAAATTCACTTGGCTTGCTGTGTTAAACACGTAGGGGCTCTCTGCCTCCATTTATCACCTTGCGAAGTGTTTCCGAGGCCCATTTCACCTGGCTTTTGATGCCCGAAAAGAACATTGCTGAGGCCGAACACGTAGATGTAGAGGTCTGAATGGAGTGTTATTCTTTCTGAGAATGATTGCAGGTGAATCTTTTCTGGAGTGTAAAGAAAAGTATATTTGGAAGTTTTTCTTTAAGTTCTTTAAGAAAAATTTCATGAAGGTGCCAAAACCTGTATTTTAAGAAAAATAATAGCTTTAAAGAAATTAATGGTACAATATGTAGTTTATTAGTTTATACTTACGTTATTTAATAAAATATTTTGTAGTCTTTAATAGAGCATTTTCAATCACATGACTCGGACCTACCAACGGCCTTAGTAACATAATGGTTACAGTTTTTTGCCCTACAGAGGTTAACAGTTACAGAAAATGACTAGCCGTGGAATTCTTCTATTGGAGCATTTGCAATCACGTGATCCCATATCTAAAAACCGCCTTAGCAAAAGATAAATAACGGCCTTAGCAACAGTTAAAAGCCCTACAGAAGGTACACAGTTAAAAGAAAATAATAGGTTGTGACGTCACCTGAAAACACTCTATAGACACAATAATGTTTAATTACTATAGTGTTAGCTATTACAAAATATGTTTTAACTAATGGCGGGTATATGGATTAATTATTCTTCGCCAAGAAATACTTACTCTGAGTTTACCCAGTGGGCACCTATAGACTGGAATTATTACAAAATATCAAAAGAAAAGCTTTCAGGGAAAAATCAGTTCTCTATTATTCAAATTATTCGTCGATTAGCATTCAATTTTGTAAGGCAATTCCATTTATCTTCATGGGGAAAATATTAAATGACATGTTAGAATTCTTAATTCAAAAAATACACCCTTAATTCATGTAATACCTTCTCATAAAAAAACGTAAAAGTAGTACCTATTTTGTGGTGTTTTATAGCAATTAATTACTTATATAGGCTGTCCTCAATACGTTTTGTAATCAAAACTCTATAATTAATGTGAAAATCGTGAAGGTGCATTTACCTCTTATCCCCTAATAAAATTTTTTGGTTTAGTGTGTTTTATTCCTATTATTTATGAAAATCCGGATTCCTTTCGCCTGTGAGTAGAAAATGCAAGAAAGTAACACTAAACATAATGCTTCAAAGTTTTTCTTGATATATATTTTTCTAATAAGCAAGTTTTTCGGGATTTGTTAATAGGAGCGTACTTACCTTCTTAGAACTTGAACTTAAATGTTAAATTATTCGATTTTAAGATAAAACTAAAACAAAATATTCAGTTTGAAGTGTCCATTGTTGTCAGATTTCACCAGTATATCTTGGTGGTACTCTCTTTACGCAAGGCCTCATCTCTCGATTTTTACGTTATAAATTAGCTAGTTTTTCGAAAATCCCAAATTTTTACGAAGCTAGAGACAGATTCTTACTGCACCCTATTCCTCTCAGCAAAACTACTCTGCAACGCACACACAATAGTTCTCCAACACACTCTCCTAGAAACTCCTCCAGAATAAAAAAAAAAGTCTAACAATCCTTCCTTCCAACCAGACTGATTTGCGCGTTTAATTACCGAGCGCTTCGTTAGCCCTCTCGGCCAATCGGAGTGGAAAACTTGCCCAAGAGCCCGACTGTCAAATGCCCTTCCCAGCTGTCGGCCGAAGCAGTGCCAGTGATGCGATTAGCGAAAGCTCCAGGCCAGAGTGCGATTCGCGCGGATTTAATGCGTGGAGTTGAGCGGTTCGTGTGCTGGATGTCAAGGGATAAATATTTTTTTTATTACCACTGAGGTCTTAGCTTTGGGAGAGATGTTTGTGGGATGGATAAAATCGTGGATGTTAATGACACGTTCAGCTTTTTTTTCTTGTTTTGGAGGAAGGTTGAAAGCTTCAAATCAGTCAGAAAAACAAAACCTTCGTAAATAAGTTTGTTTTTGTAAAAAAAGTATTTTCTATGCTCGTGAAACACAAGTAGAAGGAAAAATATGATTTTGTGGTGGGAAGTGATCAGGATAAGCTTCTGCAGTTTACTACTATATATAAATCCTACTACTGCATTTTACCTCTATCCGCCATTTCATCAAAAAGTCAAGCTTTGTAACACACTTTTCGATAGTATTAAAATTCATTGTAGATATTTAAAATTAGCTTGTTAAACAATAAATTTTATTCACAAGAAAATTATAACTTCCCTCAAAAATCACATTCCGCAATGAAAATCCCCTCTTATTACAGTTACAGAATTACAGTTGAATTTTTTTTTTAAATAAAAAGTATATATTTTTATCACATTGAGGTTTGAAAACTTTTCGAAACTTCTGTATGATAAAATAATCCATGTAAATGGGATACCTGAGAACTTTTTTGTGTAAGAAATATAATAAACTCTTAACTCCCACGTTCCTTTCAAAACTCCATAAGTCCTTTCAGAGATCCCCCTCTCCAATTTCAACAAAAAACCCTCACCCAGACGAGCCACATTCAAGTCCTAAGCGACATATTGATACTAAAAATCCCACAAAAACTCAGCATCCGTTCCAAAAAACCCTCACTGAAAAATGACCAGTTCCTCTTTTTATATAAAAGGTCCCTAATGGTCTCTCTCCCAAAAAAAACCTCTGAAAAGTCTGCCTACAACAACTATGATAATAATAGAGCAATGTAAGGCAATGCTGGGCGATCGTGCTTGGTCCTTCAAGCGCGTCTCCCATTGGACAGGCACGTTCTGCGACTATCGCTGCTCGATAAGCTGCTCCCCTTTTGAGAAGCCTTATCGGAAGATGACTTCACACTTTTCTTGAGCGGTCTGAACGGTGCTTACGGTGAGGAGAATGGATGGTGTCGGTTTTGGCTCGGAGGTAGAGAGTAGTTAGCTATTGTTTCCAAGTAAAGGTGATTTTTCAAAGTTTGGAAGGTAGGGGATTAAATCGTAACCTATCTTCCTGTTTTGTTAGTTTTGTTTTAGTGCCGCAGTTTAACGCTCTTTGGCCAAATAATTCAAACTTCAGATATAATTAAATTCGTCTCTTAAAAATGTTGTAGATCTTTTTTTTTTTAATTTGGAAGATCTTTTCAAAAGGGTTAGGTTATTTAAAACCCAAAAGTAATAAAACTCCTATGAAAATTTGCTTTTTTAAGTATGCCATAGGTAAATGAATTTGACAATATTAAAGTTTTAAACGTGTTTCTTTTTAAATTAAACAGGGTAGGTACACCAAGTCAGGTAAAACTTGTGTAAGAATACAAAATATTAATATAAACCAACGTTTAATCCACAATTAAAACATTTAATTGTATTTTTAGCACTGATGAAGGGGATCCTTTGATCCCCGAAACAATTGTTTGCTTTTAAATGTTTTAATTGTGGATTAAACGTTGGTTTATATTAATATTTTAGGGTAGGTACACATTAGTAGTAGTACTGTCTTTGATATTATAGCTGCAATGAATGTAATATTGACATTTCCTTGCATCACATAGAAGAATAAAACCAATCAAAGAAAATAATTCTACAGAGATTACATAGATATCTACCTTTTGAGTTTTCAAAATATTTTATCATGTTTACAATAAAAACTATAAAACAATAATGTAAGTTTTAATATTGTTTATTAATTGCACATTTATATCACAATCGAGCTAAAATTATTTGAGTTCACAATTATTTTAATAAAACGTTTAACTATTAATAAAGATTAGTTGCTCTTGTTCTCTTTAGAGATTTTCAAACTCTTTTGATAAAAAATAACCTTTTAAGTATTGCACAAAATTAATTATATTTCGACGATTAATATATTAAAATAACCATCCAGTTACATATAATTTTAAAAATTACTCGATTTTCACTAAAATTATTTTACGCTGCTTCAATGCTTCTAAGAATTCTCAACTTAATCTGTAGATACCTTTCAATGAAAATCATATTTCTCAATTTAAAAATGATTCTGTTGGTTTGAAAAAAACGATCATATATGTAGACTGTTTTGAACATATTTCCTAGAAATATTTGTTGTCCCTCCTATGGCTTCCGTTCTTCCTATCGATTGGAAAATACCGAAAGAAAATTATTCGTCCACTGCTCTTCTAGAAGACATTTATCAGGAACCAACACTCACGCCATCCATAAAGAGGGAATGAGGGGGAGTTTTAGCTGTCAGGGTCTTCCAAAGCTTTCAAAAAAACTGCTTCAAAACCAACTGAGTACACCGTTGGGTGGTGGGGAAATTTTTGACAGACCGCTTTTGAAGAAAATTCGTCAAGAACTAGGTGGAGGAAGGAAGCTTGTATTTCTTGTTGGGCATCATAATTTATTCGCAATTTTTTTTTTGTCACTTATGATTATTATGCCTATAATTTTTAAAACGTATTCTTCTAATTAAATTAATATATGTTAAAATCATTCATACTACATCTACTTCATTCTTTTTTTAAGTTAATTTATTTTTTATTACCATGGATAAAATAGAAAATAGATCTCTTATTTCCTTATTTTAGCTCCTCATTTTTATAATTTGATGTGAAATCCACTAAATAAAAATGACATATTAATTTTAAATCAGAAATATATTTTATTCCAGGAATTTTCAATAAAAAATTATGTGGAAACATTTTTGCTTTCTTTATTCCAATTTTGATTTAAAAGTTTTACGGTGATTAATTATTTTTATAAATCCTTACTGAGCAGAAAAAAATTCTAGAATGATAGTTTATTACTTCGTATTATTCCGTAATACGAATTTCTAGGTTTATATTGAGATCATGAACATTTTTAAAGCAGGGATATAGTTAAAACAAGAATTTATCACGGATTTCTATTAGTATTTATGTTATGGCCAGGTGTTAAATACTCATTTATAAATGCCATTGAATTTATCACATTGCCCGTTTCCCTTCGGGCATTATTATTAATGCCCGGTTTATCCCTTTTCCGACCACATTTACATTTTATCATTAAGGTGAAGATTTGTAGTAAATTCAAAACTATGATTTTAAAGTAATGTAGTAGTGGAATTTAATGAAAGAGTTCGTGTACCTTAATGTTAAAGAAATATTTTCAACGAAATTATACATCTCCCTCAAATCCTATGTTATATCGCATGCACAATCTGTCTGAAAAGAATGGAACCCAGAAATCTCATATTCAAAACCCAGAAATATCTCGGAAGAATGTCACCCTTTATCATGGTAAGAGAAGTTCCCCCCTCCCCCCATTCTCTTCCAGGAGCTCCCACAAATCAGCTAAGTAGACGCATTTCATTTCCCGCTTTATCTCAATTTATTCCATGGATCGATAGAATTCCTGGATCCAACTGAATTTTTGTGAATTCACTCCCCGACTCTCTTTCACGGGTTATCCTCTTAACCACAAAAATATGATGTAGGAAGAAATTATTCTTCACTTCAAGGTTACTCATTGACCATACTTATTCTTCAAGAAATTGTCTGTTTGGCTAAGCGGTAACGAAAACCCCTGATTATCCGCAAATTTTATTATGAAAATTCAATTCTAGCTCGGAAATAAATACAGTAGGGATTTATAAATTTAGTTCCTCCATAACTCATGGTGCGTCTTAACTTTTCTAGTTTTCAGAGTTAACTGTAACCGTATCCGTCCCTATTCTTTAAAAATAATACTTATTTTTGAAATAAACTTTAGAATCTTCTTAGTAAGTAAGTTTGAGTCTTAAAGTAATGAGTCTTGAAAGACGATAAAAGAATTGAAATCTAAAGCCGTTAAAGTACTTTTATAAGAAAATATGAGGGCACGTAGAAGGATAAACGTTTTTTTTTGCCTCAGAATTATAAAAACAATATGGGGTACGGAGACCCATGTCTATATGATATGGGTCCTCTGTGTCTAAGGGAATCTGTGACATCTAATGAAAGGGTCTTCCGGTGGTCATTTTATTGTAAAATTTATTATATTTAATTTTAAGACACATAGTCCAGTCGCCAAATGAGAAAATAGGCTTGAACCTGGAAATAGGGTACAACTAATATTTTATGATTGATTCTAGTACTATTTGATGTACTGAAACATAATATGAGGGGTGCCAGAGTGGCACCTTTGGGCAAATTTAAATATCGAACGTCAAAGTTCTATTTAGTAGAAATAGTCCATTAACCAGGAATAAAATATAGTAGTCGTTTTTTCGACAGATTTGTACGTTTTTGAGGGTGCTGAATCCGAATCTGACATTTTCAGCTGAAATTTCGAACGGCTTCATTGAGAATTTTCGAGATTTTGTCAAAATTTCACCCTTTTTTACGGTTTTGTGCTCATAAAACAAAAGTTACAGGTTTTACAAGAAAATGTCCAATCACAAAATTAAAATTTAATAAACAGGCTACAAAAAAGTCAATTGTAACATTTTTGTCAGACGAATAGTTTTGCCGCTACAGCCCGCCAAAAGAAGAGGCAATTTTGACCAGATTGGGAAAAATTCGGGATGTAGTGCCTGCATCTCGTGATTGGGTGCAGTTTGGAAACCTATTACCTAAAATGAATGTTTTTCTAATTCGTACGATTAATTCTAGTACTATTTGATATAGGGGAGAGTGGGGCACCTTGGGACACTTTTTACTAAATTATTTTTCTAATTTATTTATACTGTTATATTTATTCAAACATAGCTAATATATTAAATATAGTCCTTTGTGCATCTAATAAAAAAGTTCCGACCAATTATCTCTTTTAGGGAATTCATAATAACAAATTTAAAAAACCTCTTTTAATGTCCCAAGGTGCCCCACTAGTGGTCCACCTTTGAACACTTCCAATAATAACATAAAAACTTATGTTATTTTGAAAAATAAAAAACTATCACATTAAATTATGATAAAGCTATGCTTGATAATCTTAAATTGGCCATCAAATTTATTTTACATTCAAAATGTTTTACTGATTTCCACATTTTTGTCATGACGTAAATCACTGATTTTTTTGTTTCCTTCCAAAAACTTTTTCGAACCAATTTCTAAATTATAATCCTCTAAATTCTTAAATTATTTAATTCTTTAATAAAAATTAATTTTGTTTTATTCTTTGTAGTGCCTGCATCTCGTGATTGGGTGCAGTTTGGAAACATATTACCTAAAATGAGTGTTTTTCTAATTCGTATGATTGATTCTAGTACTATTTGATATACTGTATCATAATATGAGGGGTGCCAGAGTGGCACCTAGCTTTGGGCAACTTTAAATATCGAAGGTCAAAGTTCACGGGATAAAAAAAAAAAACATATTATTGTTGCGAATGTAAGGGAGTCGGCTGATAATAATTTAAGAATTTAGAGGATTATAATTTAGAAATTGGTTCGAAAAAGTTTTTGGAAGGAAACAAAAAAATCAGTGATTTACGTCATGACAAAAATGAGGAAATCAGTAAAACATTTTGAATGTAAAATAAATTTGATGGCCAATTTAAGATTATCAAGCATAGCTTTATCATAATTTAATGTGATAGTTTTTTATTTTTCAAAATAACATAAGTTTTTATGTTATTATTGGAAGTGTTCAAAGGTGGACCACTAGTGGGGCACCTTGGGACATTAAAAGAGGTTTTTTAAATTTGTTATTATGAATTCCCTAAAAGAGATAATTGGTCGGAACTTTTTTTATTAGATGCGCAAAGGACTATATTTAATATATTAGCTATGTTTGAATAAATATAACAGTATAAATAAATTAGAAAAATAATTTAGTAAAAAGTGTCCCAAGGTGCCCCACTCTCCCCTATATCAAATAGTACTAGAATTAATCGTACGAATTAGAAAAACATTCATTTTAGGTAATAGGTTTCCAAACTGCACCCAATCACGAGATGCAGGCACTATACATCCCGAATTTTTCCCAATCTGGTCAAAATTGCCTCTTCTTTTGGCGGGCTGTAGCGGCAAAACTATTCGTCTGACAAAAATGTTACAATTGACTTTTTTGTAGCCTGTTTATTAAATTTTAATTTTGTGATTGGACATTTTCTTGTAAAACCTGTAACTTTTGTTTTATGAGCATAAAACCGTAAAAAAGGGTGAAATTTTGACAAAATCTCCAAAATTCTCAATGAAGCCGTTCGAAATTTCAGCTGAAAATGTCAGATTCGGATTCAGCACCCTCAAAAACGTACAAATCTGTCGAAAAAACGACTACTATATTTTATTCCTGGTTAATGGACTATTTCTACTAAATAGAACTTTGACGTTCGATATTTAAATTTGCCCAAAGGTGCCACTCTGGCACCCCTCATATTATGTTTCAGTACATCAAATAGTACTAGAATCAATCATAAAATATTAGTTGTACCCTATTTCCAGGTCCCATGGCTTGGCGACCGGACTAACAAGAATATCTTTATGGGAAGTTGCTGCTCTAAGTAAGCGCATACTTCTAAAGCTAAAGTATGTAATTTATGTTTAATCTGAAGTGTCATTTTGTTATGCTTATGCATTTATAAAAATATTTTAATGCTATTTAATTGAAGCTAATAAACGCAGCTTTATCAACCCCTTCAATGTTAAGAGTTAGTAATTCGAATTTTAATGACTTAAAGCGATGGTATATAGAGATAAAAGCATAGGTAAGGGCATAGAGCTCCCAAAAGATAAGGCTAGCATGGTAAAAACGAAGAGCAGTCTTGCCCTTAACAAAATTTATGGAGTGTGTTTAAACTAGTGTGCTTTTAAAATTATGAGAAGACATCCTACAGATGAAAAAGGATATATTCAAAAAGTGATAAAGGAATTTAAGGAAAAATATTTGAAAAATCCAATAAGCTTCACAAAATATTATAAAAACTAACCAGGATATTTAAATTAAGACATCTACACATGAAAGATCATTCAAATGTAAAGAACATCTTAGAAACGGGAAAATTCTTATGAAACGTTAGTTTTTTCCAACACTAAGCAGTCATTATATGTAGGATGTTTTGCGAAAGCGCATTAACTAAAGTAAGAACCCGAATATCTATGGTTCTTTTAAATAGTATTTTCTCTTTAGAATGTTAAGGTTCCAAAAAACTTTAAGTTGAGTTAAAAAAGAAAGTATGCTAATTTATTCCTTTCTGATTTAAAACGTCAGAAACTCATGATCAAATGGAGTTAAACCCTTGAATAAGGAAAACAGTCAATTAATGTTTCTTAAGGTAGAATGTTTTATCATCTAACTTTCTAAAAAAATATTTACATATATTTATTTAACACAAAAAATTAAAAGGCAAAAAATGCACGCATTTTAATTTTTAAAAATCCGTGGTGATTTTTCCTGATGAATTTATGTTGGAAAGTTTGAGTTAACCAAGTTGCTTAATTTATGAGGGTTTTTATTCAAAGGTTCAAAGTTTTAGCGCAAAAAAAATTTGCAAACACTCCTTCATTTTGTTGCATGATAACAGTTGAGATAGATAACAGTGCATCCCAGAGGATTTTCTTCAAAAACGAAAAGGGCAACTTCAAAATGAATTTCACTTGAATTTTTCAGGCCACTGAAAAAGAATCTGTTAGCGCTCCCTACAATTTTTCTCTCACTCTTGGAAAGAATTTTAGAAAGAAAAAAGAACGATTATTTTCCTTTAACTTTTAATCAAAAGTCGCTAAAGTGAGACATGTGGTGTTCCCTAGAGTCAGACTGGAAGAAAGCTTTAAAGTTTGTTCTTTAGTATTATTTATACGTGGTTTTTTTTTCATTGGAAAGTTAAATTCTTAACAATAAGAAACTTTTTAATACGTTCTCGTTACTCTTTAAACAGATTTAAGTACTGAACTATCGTACTGGAGATTCACTTTAGTCATTACGTAAATATTCTATCCATAAGTTTGAATATAGTTGAAAATGTGGAATTCCATACTTTACCATATTAAAAAAGTCCGTCCTGCACATCTACAAATCAAAAACCGATGTTGAGAAACATACAACATTGCTCATGACAATACTTCATAAGAAAAAGAAAATTTGTAAAGTTGGTTTTTTAGTGATACTGCCTAGGTGATTTAGCAACACTGTAAAACTACTTTTGTAACGAGTGTTGTTAGTAGGCAGAGAAGTAAACATTAAGAGTAGAAATCAACGGGTAAAGGATGAAAATGCTTGCAATTTTTTTTTATGCATTCGAGTACAGAAATTTTAACAAATTGTTAAAAACAAATTTTCTGAGTAAATAACTGTTTTAAAACATTAATTTTAAATATTTATATAATTTAAGGTTCTGCCTATAGAGCATTTTCAATCACATGACTCGAACCTAACAACGGCCTTAGCAACAGAAATGTTACAGTTTTTTGCCCTACAGAGATTAACAGTTACGGAAAACGACTGGCCGGGGAATTCTTCCATTGGAGCATTTGCAATCACGTGACCCCATACTTAAAAACCACCTTAGCAACAGATAAACAACGGCCTTAGCAACAGTTAAAAGCCCTACAGTAGATACACAGTGAAAAGAAAATAACCGGTTGTGACGTCACCTGAAAACACTCTATAGTATAGAGTAATAGACATTTCGTAAATCATAAATCTAAAAGGTTATTTTAAAAATAGTTTAAAAACTGCAAAATTCTTACTTTACACTTTTAAGTTTTAAATAAACTCATTAAATCAGTAGAAAATTTTATTGGATCAAAATTCACGCGTTGTAAAACTATAAAATAATTTAATTAAAATATATCTGTAACTATATTAATGATATATTTTTGAAAAATTAAGTTACAAATTTAAAAGATCTAATTACCGGGTTAAAAATCAATAAAATTTAACATAGAGACTAAAGCATTTAATAAAAAATCAATTGAAATAAAAAAAAGAGAGTGGAAATTTTTAGGTAGCAAATAATGCACAAATCATCAAAAACACAAATTTTTTCTATACATCAACTCTTAACTCTAAAAAAAAATGTTTTAATTTTTAAAAATAAGATTTATTTTTTATAAGAAAATTAATGGTCCACAAGTATAAAAAGTAAAAAGAAGTAAGCTCTATACCTTTGTGATAAAATTCAACAACATTAAAATAATGTTTAATTTTTAAAATGTGTTTGATCTACATTATTTAAAACTTTTAGATTCCCAAAATGTTTTATAATATCTCAGTATTTTCGTTGTTATGTAGCTTAAATATTATTTGAAACTCAAGATAATAATTTGAACTATGTAGAATTCCTTTTTAATTCATTATCATCAGTTAACATAAATGGAACCTCCTTATTTAATGGCTAGATTTGCATAAAACAAACTACAGAACTCGTGAATGCTTCTAGCATTAAATAAGAGTCCCTCTTTTAATTTTATTATAGAGATGAAGCATAACAAAAATAATTACTTCCATAATTTTTTTTCAAATAATAAATTTTTGAAGTGTGAACCTAATTGATTTTTAGAAAGTCGAGATGAAATTTTGTAATATAAGCTTGAATGGTAATAATCACACAGCTGAAAATGTTTCTCCTATTTCTTTGATGACAAATATTGCTAAAAAAAGATGTTTCTATTTAGTCCAAGCAACAAAAGAATTTCATTGAAAACTGCAAAATGTGAATATTAACAAAACCCACATCTCAAAGAAAAATCATTGCTAATTTGATAAAGAACATAAAAATGCCTCGCAGTCTGCCTTCCCCTCTATTGATTCTAGATTCTAAGGGCAATAGAACTGAAGAGTGAAAGCAAAATTATGCAGTGAAGTGAAATGTAGAAACTGACAATAATCAGACACGGAAATAATTCTATTCTTCTTTTCAAAACATTTCATAAATGAATTATGCCCCACTTGGAGCAAAAAAAAATTGCGCAGAAAGCAGTTTCCTGTCGAATAATTTCACCAGTGTTCCCGTATAAACAAGAACATGTCGCATAGAAGCGTCCGAAAGAATAAATGAAAAACGGGAAAATAAAAACGGGAAACAGACAACTAAACTCAAGCAGAAAAAAAAATTGGTTCGAAAGGTTGTGATAGAAGACCGTTTTTATGTATACGGGTGGTTCGTGAATTTCCAAAGGGATGGTTCAGAAATGGAAGATATATTTTTAGATGCTTTCAGATAATTCTAGAGCTGCCTGGTCTGAGGGTATAGAAAGCTTTTACGGTAAACATCCTCCTGAAAGTATTCTTTCTCTTGTGTTGAAAGGAATCATTAATGGACTGCTATTGTATCTTTAGTAGTGGGAGAGGCGTCTGTTTTTTTATTTGCACTCCTATATTCTGCACGCAAGAAATCTGTCTCAGAAAGTGCAATGTTGTGACGTACGGATCATCTTTTCACAAGCCTTTTTCGTGTATTCATATTGAGAAATTTACGTGAAGTACACAATAGATGTCAAATATGGCTGACATTAAATGCTGAACAGTTTTAAGACATTCAATATTTAAGTACATGTCTGTTAGATGGACACCTTAATAAAATAAGTGCTTATTTTGAAATTTGCATATTCCCACACAAAATTCAGTGGTGTTGCCTCATACCAGTGTGCTCTGATTATTCTGTTAATTTATTTCTTATTTTCACAAAATTTGAACTACCTTAGTTGAACTGCAAAGCAAAAAATTTAATTTGTTCAAAATATTATTTGAAGTTTTATTGTTAAGAAATAAATGGAACAGTTATGGAACTATTTATAATTAAAATATTTTTATCTGCAGTTTTTCAGTTGATTACTCCATATTTTTAGGACATGATAAAAATTACTTTGCATTTTGAAATAAAGCTTATTTTTTAAATTAAAAAAAAGGTCTGATATTTTTTATTTCGTTTCTTTACAAGTAGGGTTTTAAAATTTATGTACCTTATTATTACTTTAGGAGAAAAAGTTTTTATCTTTAGAACAGAAACCATCACTACTAGTTATTTAGTAGAAAAATAAAACCACCAAGCATTAATAAATTCATTTTATTTCGAATCCATAGTAAAAATAAAAGAAGCCTTCTTCATAGCTTCTAGGGATGTACCTAACTTATTACTTTATTTGCCTTCGAAACTTAAATAAGCTTGTCAGAGCATTAGACAACGTAGTGTCAGTCCTGGAAATAAAGTAAATAATTGTCTTAAGAAAAAAACGCATAGCTCTACCGTAATTTGACAAGTTCTCTTAAATATATTTAAAAAGGGTGCTTATTCAAGTAATTAAAATTTATCATAAAAAGGTATTTGTATTTTTATTATTTCATTATTATTAATATTAAAACGCTATTAGACTTGCTCTGGGCCGCGTTTCACAGGGGCTTGGTTTTCAGGCACTATTTGATACGTCAAGGCCCTGAAACTTTACAAATTGGTGCAACCCAGTTATCATCTAATCAATGACCAAAGGATTGGGTTAATTAAAGAATACTTTTAATTATTGGAAAAATTGGAATTTGAGACCTTTCTAAACTAGCTATGCCCCCAAAACTTGTACAATGGTGAATTAGTCTTACCTTTGTTATATTCAAATGTTAAAAAAAGAATTTTGCAGTAATTACGATAATTAAATCGTTTATTTCAGAAACAAGTTAAACGCTGTGTTTATCCAATGAGCTCTAACTTGTTTCTGAAATAAACGATTCAATTATTTATAGACGATTACCCGCTTATTTTGAATACTTATTTTGGATTCTTGTACATAAAATTTCAGGCACTTCCAAACATAAATAATCCCTGAAACTTTGAACCATGGTGTAATCTCCAAGACAATGCAATATGCATTGATCACATAGTCAATAACCCTCTTATTAACTTGGTTAACTTAAAAACGAGTATTTTTGATTATCCGATTAACTCGATGATAAGCTTTTTTAAATTTATTTTATTTTTATACAATAATTTCTAATATTATTATTCTAAATATTTAACGTTATTTGAATACCAGGTAAATCTATTAAAGTTAAGGAAAGCATTCAATTGTAATTGTTTTCGTAATTCCTCTAAAACGTTAGGATTTTAAGATAAACACTCTTAAAATAACGTATTTTTCACACCCTTTTTTCCCCCAAATCTTTCCTTTATCATGCCACATTTTTTTCTGTGAATTTTAATAGTTTTTTATTATCTAAAAGAATAACTCTGCTCTTTGAATAATACATAAATTCATGGAAAATGGAAAATAATAATTGAGATTACAGATTAACTTAAAAATGAAATGATGCATTAGAGGTGAAATTAACAATGTAAAATGATTTTATTAAAATTTAAGTAGCCAAATGTATCTCTGAAAATTCCTTGGTCTTTAAGAAATCATTAAATATTAATAGTCTATCCAAGTGTCGATTAATATTAAAATTTAGAAAATGTTCACATTCAGTATTCCTTATTTTTATCCAATGTACAGTTCTTTGTAAAGAAACTAATAGATCAACTAATGGAGAATTAATAGTTATAAATAATATTTCTTGTATTTATCATAAATAATCGTATTTTTATATTTTCACATAGTATTCTCTTCTAAAATTACCGGATAGATAATACTATTTAATTTAAATCATTATTTTGGAGGCCTACATACTTAAATTTAAAAGGCATTCTAAGTAAAAAGTCATTAAATGAATCCTTATTTATTGAATAAATTTGCTTCTTATTTATATTACACCTGGCAATGTATTAAAGTTCTTTTTTCATGAACCGAATATGAAGATATGGATTTTTCTGTCACAATTTTCTCGAAAACAAAGGATTGTAAAGGTATAGTTGGAAATTCCTTATGTATGCAGAGTTTTAGAGTTTGGATGGTCTTGCTGAAACACCATTTATAATTTGCACTATCCCCCTCTACACATTAATAATACTTTGAAAATTGTAAGTTTAAAACGTTCTCTTAAACACCATTCTCATTAAATTTACTGGAAATAAAAAATAAATGCAAAGTTGAAAGGGTATCAAAAATAACTCGAACGTACAGGAAAAAAAATTACCAGTACATTTAAATAAACAAGATGATAAAATATTCATGCATCATTTCTCGTTTGAATGCTCAAAGAGAATCAGAAAGAGAACGACAGAAATACTTCATTTTAAGCGAAATCATCTGTTTTTCCCCTTCATTCCACCCCAGGGGAGCATTCGATTTTAGACATGTTTTCTGATTGCATTCGAAATCGCTTTTACTGTAAACCACTTTTAGAACCTTAGGGATGGCCTTTGCAATTGCGGATTTGATGTTAAAGGAAGAAATGGAAATCAATACTGAAGAAAAGATAAAACGTTTACATTTTACCTTTTTAATACTTTCGATCATTGAAAGAGGCTGTGGCGAGCATTCCATTTTATGATTAATCGAATTTATGATAACATTGATAAATATTAAATAACCCATTTATAAAGACTTCTTAACTAACACTCAGCAAACATTTTGACGTAATACCTTTTCCAAACTTAAACACTAGATGAGATTAAAGGATTGTCTTTGACTAGATAAAATAGATAATCAAACCATTAATATTATAATGAAAAAGAACCTCTTTACTGACTCGTGACCCTTAAAATACAGTCAAAAATGCAATTTGAAATTATAACTTAATAAAATTCATTGATTAAAATTAACTTATAAAGTACTCTAAAGGATTTTAATCAAATTGAAACACTATAAACTGGAAATACTCGTTAACCTTTTACAGGATAGTATAAAAAGAAAGAGTACTGAGGTATTAGACATTAAAATGTTGTTATCACCTTGTTTTTAAATCCGGTTCGATTATTCTTTAGACTAAGAATCTTCGCTGTAAACTCCATGTAAACCTAGACATCCATGTGTCTCCATCAAACGGAGCCAAGTTCCAAAAATAAAAATCATAAAAACCAATCTAAGCGCCATCACCAACAACTTAGAAAGCCAGCTTAGTGCCACAACCATTTAAAACAATGCACTCATACAAAGATGACCTGATACAAAGTGTGTTCTTATGGAAAATCAACTTTAAAATGATTAATAACATTTTAAAAGATTTAAATTTTTTTAATACATATTTATTCGGGTTTTTTTTGTTTTCCTTTCATATTTTTCATTATCTCGTATTTCAATTCTAAGTATCAATTTTGCCAGTAATTTTATGTTTGTTTATTATATCTCATTGTATTTCTATTATACCTGCACAGGATTATTTCCTCCAGGTTATATATGTTCAACTGTAAAATTTTAATAAAAAAAATAAAAAAAAACCTCAACTTTTTGGAACCTATAGCTCAGTCTTCGATGTGCACTGTTCAAAAATAACAACCGCAAAAACTTCATTTCGTAAATTTTTACTGCTTTAAAAACTGTGAACGCGTTCCCCCAGCACAACAGCATAACTCCACAAATAATGCACTCAAAAATACCCGAGAAGGAGGGGGGATCAACCCTAAATCTTCAAGAACCACCATTTGTGCGAAAAAGAATCCCCAATCGAAGATCTCTCCTCATTGTCTTCCCCACCATGATCCATCAGCTTTCTCACACACACACACAAGATTCGGGGATTAAGGGCTTCCGTGAGTGTTTTGTCGGGCAGCGGCCATTAATTAGTTTTAAGGAAAGTTCCAGGTAGGGCCAACGCTATCCATCATATGGATTTCGGTGTCTCCGATGTTGTGTTTGGTTGGAGGGAATGTGCTCCCTATCTTGAGAGGGAGTATCAAGGTTGGTTGGTTGGTTGGTTGGTTGGTTGGTTGGTTGGTTGGTTGGTGTTACATATATTTTCAGGTATGTGTGCTTGATCTCAAGGATCCGCTTATACACCTTCGTCAAGTAAGACAGACACAACAGAATTTTTTACTGACACAAAGAAGGAAAATACACCCAGGGGCGAGGTGAGAATCGAACTCACGACGGAGCAGTGCGCAGACTGCTGGCGTGAAAGGCAAAGAGCAAACCGAACAGGCCATCCGTCCCCCGGGAGTATCAAGGTGTGACAGTTATTGAGGGAAATGGATTGAGGATGTATACTTTTACTTGGGGTTGGTTGCATTTGAGAGTTTTAGCCAGAGTAGTTTGACAGATTCCGTATTGTACAGAATGAAGTCGTTACTTACTACGTTTTCTATCACGTTGTCAGCAATAACGTTAGATTAGCATTGTGGGTATCATGGTACGAGCTTTTGCTCTTAGGGGACATCCATAAATTACGTGAGGTCAAAAGGGGGGAGGGAGGGTCCAGGGAAATCTCACCAAATCTCACCAGGGGGAGGGGGGAATCAATTAAAATCTCACGTCAACTTTTAGTTTAGAAAATGTACGTTTTTTCTTTAATATATTTAGCACAAGTTCAGAAAAAATGCTCAGATTAGTCAAAACAGCAAATCATTAGCCAGACAGTCGTGGTAATTACAAGTTAGAACCATGTTTTTGATTTCAACGTGTTTTTGTATCAAAATTTTGCAATCTGGATGGTAATTTTTATGCTGATAAAACAAAACTAGTGGTTGAGGAAATCTCACGTGGGGGGAGGGGGGTCCAGCAAAATCTCACTAAATCTCACCGAGGGGGGAGGGGGGGTCCAGATTTTGGAAAAAACACCTCACGTAATTTATGGATGTCCCCTTATGATATCACACAGAGATAATATTTATTATTTATCTTTTGGTTTATTTCTTCGTTACATTTATTTATTTTCTGTCTTTTTTTAACTAAATAGTTAGCTATTCTGTACCTTGTATTTTCTTTTATTTCGTTTTATGTCTTTTTTTTTAGAGTGTATTGATGTGTTTTATTAATAGGTGGAAGTAACATCTGTGATAACACCCAGTATGTGCAACGCAGATAAGGTTCAAAGTACTGTAAAATTTAGAAGTTTTAGAAAATAAGATAATTTATTAAAATATTCTATTTTGAATAAAGAGTAGGATTGTTATCTAAAGATCCGTCGTTGTTTGACGTGTTTTGCTGTATCTTCAAATGCGTTTGATGAATTCAAAGAGTGGGTTGCATTTCATTAAACAAGAAAATTCACATTCATTTGGCTTTTTAAATAATTTTCATCATATTTTGAAGGATTCATGCAAAAAATAAAGTAACATATTTTGAAACAAGTATACACATTAATCAATTAGTTAAAGTTTTCCTCATATTTATGTTTCTATTGATAAATGTATCACTGCATTAAAGGATATCTAAATGAAGTCCATTATACCATGGTTATAGAGTTACACGAGAAATGCAACCTCTGAATATCTTGTTGTTGTAATAAATAGGTTCCAGGCAGAAATGGAATGTTTAAATTTATTTTTATTTTTTGTTAATTTGTTGATATCTAGTCTTTTGTAATGAATCAAAACGATGTTAAATACTGTTTTGAATCATGAAAAGTTTAAATAATTATTACTAAGATGTTTTAAAATTATGAAAACAAATCAGTTTCAAATAATAACTCTGACATACGATTGTTTTAAAATAATAGCGTTGTTTCAAAAGAAACAAGAAGATTCGATTTTAAAAGAGAATTAATTGAAAATTTTGTTAAAAACATTATAGTAACTATGTAGCGATAGTACGATTCAATAGTCTTAGGTAATAATGAGTATAAGTATCTAGTAATAGAAACATAATTACCTCCCTTCAAAGCATTTGAGGGAGTACTACTAATCCTCCCTTTTATGAATATTGAATAACCATTGGAATTAATGTTCATGGGTTTGGAAAGCTCAACAATTGATCTCCGAGTCAACCAGAAATGTCAAATTGCTATTTATAGGCAGCTGATCACACTTGCTTGAATCAGGGTATCGATAAAATCGATCGTGAATTTTAACGATCCATTCAAGATTTCTCATAAAGTAGTTAAACTTTACGAACTTAATCTACTCAAAATTCTTCTCTAGGTTCATTGTTTGATTTGTTAAGGAACTAATCTCATACTAAAAAATGACTGAATTATACGTAGTTAGCTAAAAAACATCCCCTTTAATTGAATTAAAATTTAATACACTTAAAGAACTTAAGAAAAGGTAAAAAGTTATTTTTGATAGAGGTAAATAAATCTTCTTTAGTGTTTTAAGGGTAAAACTGCAAAATTTTACGTCTTATCTTAGGCCATTTTATGAATAGGAATTAACAGTTAAATTGAAAATATTTTTCCTACAAAATCTATTTTATCACCCTGTAAAATTGCAATTGAAAATGCGATTATAAAAAATTTAATTTCCTATTTTTATCCGTCACACAGCTTATAAGACAAAATATTGCTGCAGTTTGAAAACTTACAGAAGATTTAATAGATTGGATTACATAAAATAGGGAGCATTAATAAAGCTGAATAGAACCTAGCTCAGGGTCCTAGCTATTCAAATTATTTTATGTCTCGTAACTCAATAATGTGAAGAAATATTTTCCATTAGAAAAATCAAATTTGCTGTTTTCTTTGAGAGAAACTTTAATTTTTGGAATGTAGTATATTATTTGATTAACAAAATCGTAAAGCATTTAATACTCTTAGATACTTAGTTACCTTACATCATCATTTAATGCGCAAAATTAGAGTTATTAGGATGGGTAAAGGAAAAAATAAGGCAATGTGAAATTGTTTTCTTTGGTGTGAATGTAAATTTAAATTAAAGAAAAAAAACCTAACGTTTACAAGACATTTCTGAAATTTACAAAATACATTTTACTTACGAACCTTAAGAACTTATACTATTGGTTATTTTTATTCAAATTTATTAAATCTTTTTGAAAAATTAAGATCATTCCAGACTCAGCGGGTCGTAATAACGGTTAGAACACACGACATACCGTTGATTAAGAACCGATTGGAAAGAAACCCGCCATCAAACAATCCCAAGAAGCACTAACGTTCAAGATTTGTTCAATTTTTGTTATGCATAGCCAAATTGAAATCCAAAAAATGGCGAAATGACTTTTTGTGCGCAAATTTAGAGTGTTTTCAGGTGACGTCACAACCGGTTATTTTCTTTAAGATTTTTCTTCAACCTTTTCTTTAAGGTTGCTAAGGCGGTTTTTAGGTATGGGATCACGTGATTGAAAAATAATAGAAGAATTCCACTCCAATAGAAGAATTCCACGGCCAGTCATCTTCTGTAACTGCTAACCTTCTGTAGGGCAAAAATCTGTAACCATTTGTTGTTAAGGCCGTTGTTAGGTCCGAGTCATGTGATTGAAAATGCTATATGAGCTGTGCTACTAGGGAATACTAGTACACAAATAAGACGTTTCATCTTGTATGCAGTCGATGGAATTGGTAACTCAATCCGTTCGTCCGCAGGTGGTGCTGATCCGTCCGGGCGATGGAGCGGTCCTCGGAGTGCCGAAAGTCCCTGGACCAGCTCCTGGAGCAGGCGCTGTGCGAGCGGAGTCGCGAGGAGGACCAAGTGGAGGTGACCTACGAGCTCACGAGCGAGGCTGCTCAGCACGACAAGCTCTCTCTGCACGATGAGGACGGCAAGGACAACAACGGACGGGAGGACGACAACGAAGGTGAGGTCTTTTGTTTCAGAAGCATGTCAAGCAACAAATTTTTCAAAACAGATGTGATTCTGTAGGGGTAAATACGCATTTTAGTTCTGAAACGAAACAAAAAATCGTAGCTTTTAAAGCAACATTATGTTAAATTTCAGTTTTAGTGCAGGAAACAGTCAAGTGATGTCGCTTGACTGGTTTCTGCCCTAAACTGCGGGGAGTTACGTTCATGGCGGCTCATCTGCAGCTTGTTCGGCACTGCTGTTGTTTTTTAATTAATTGCATTCAAACTGTGCCTGCTATTAGAAATTTCATTATCACTAATTTATAACTGATCATCTCTGAATAGAAGTAAAAATAAATTAAATTGCAAGTAAAAATCTACATTTTGCAGGCGTTGTATTTTAACCTATTTCTATTAACTCCCTTTTTTATTAGTAGGTACACAAGCAACCTTCCACAGAGAATTATCTTTATACATTTATCTATAAATATACAGATAATCCATATTATGTACCCATAAAACTAGGAACTAATATTATCCTTACATGCAAAACTTCCATTCATGTTTCCCTCCTACCCTGAACAAAACCACTCTACAGCACCAATCTATAATAATAAAAGAGCTTTACCACTCACTCACTCACTCACTTACCAACGCACAGCAAAATCTACCGGGGCTAAAGACTCAAAACTTGGTAGGGTCGAAGACCTTACGATGTATACGCGCACTAAGAAGGGATTTTTGGAAATATCTTTTTTCTGACCCACAGGGGGGTTTGGAGCGTTTTCGACGTTTTTGAGCCCAGCGGCGTCCCAAATGACCCCAGATCTTTGTTATTTCGCAGGAAGGTATCTAGCAACAATTTCTAGAAAGGCATTTTTCAGATTTTGGGTATTCGAATTTTAAGAGGTCTGAATATTCCAAAAACCCGTTTTTGCTGAGCATAAACCAAGTTTTATATTTTTGAAGAAAACAATACCGAAAAATCGATATTACGAATTGAACTGTTTGTAATACCTTCTTGAGAAAATTTCAAAGAAAGTAATTTCTGGATTTTTCGATATTCCATTCTGGAGGGGGTGCACGGGGGTTTGAATATTCACTCCCGTTTTTAGTTTTTGGATCTTAGCACCCATATTATTAATGTGATTGTTATGAAATTTTAGCATGTTGTTCCTCACACAACCAGGAAGGTTAGCGAAAAAGAATTTTCTGAATCAAAGCATTCCAAGGAGCCTTTTTTGTCCCTTTTCTAAATTCTTATGCTTAGCCTTTAATGTTAAATTTATTGCGGTTATTGCTCCTTCCAGGTGACGCAAAACCTCTATTGTTGGAAATATTTATTTAAAAATGCCTTATAACAGGTGAATTTTTTAAGAATCTGATAAAGAAATAATTTTTGATGATTAAATAATTTTTTATAACAACCAAAACCATTCCACTGAAAAGTTTTACTCTTTTTTTCTATTTAATCAAATATTTCCAACAGTTGGTGTCGATTCAAATTATGTTTACGTACTTATTATTTCATGTTTGAAATTTCTTTCAATGAATGAGTTTAGCAATAAATCAATACAGGGGGGTTCAGGGGGTCTCCCCCTGATTTAAAAAAAAACATATCACTCTTAAAAACTGGTTATTAACACTTAAATTCTAAAACGTTTTTTTTTTGTTAAGGTTTTGTTTAACATCTTAGAAAAGTGATGTATTTTTAAGTGTTTTGTAAATTTATAAACACTTAGCGGAATGAGGGGGAAATAGTAAGTTTTATCTTTAGAAATTGCTGTTCAATAATATGCTTTCATTGTGAAGCGAAGGATGAGAAATTTGCCTCAATTATACATTTATACCAATTACAGAAATGAATGGAGAGAACAAAGGATGAGGATTTCACACATTAAATCTAATTAGGTGGTATTTTTAAGGGTTTTTTTACATCTTAAGCAAGTATAGTATGGAATAAAAAAAGAATCCTAACGGGAAGGGTTGACTCTAGCATCTATATGACTCCTCGGAAAGGAATACAGTGAAAAAATAATTCTTATTTATTTTAACATACAGTTTGAAAAGCTTTTATTCTACCGAGCAACGGCGGGTATATCAGCTAGTAGATCAATAAAAACTTAAGGTACCTCACAAACCTTGGAAAAACTCCATCTATTTCAATTCATGGAACAAAATCCTTTTGTCTGGCAGCCATGTATACACCCCCCATGCATAAAACAGAGTTTCCTTTCATTTCTTTGATACATCTCTTCCCTCCAGGGATTGGAGGAACTAGTGTTTCGCAATTCCTGACATTTCTTTATGCAAGGCTGTCTTCCCAAGCTGTGTGATGGAACTTTCATGGCCTTGAGCTGGTATCGGAATCTTGTCCAATTGCTTTTTGCTAGCGTCTGTGGCGCGCAAGACAATCCGTAGCCAAATGAGGATTTCCTTTCAGCTTATATTAGTTCTATTCTTGGAGTATATGGTCCGATCTAGGTAATTTTTCTCTAGGGTATAAATTAAATGTGTTCTTTTGGGCTATAGAAAGAACAACAGCGGTGTGTTGAGATGGGTTGCAATAAAACTAACCAAAGGTTTCTCGGATGAGATTATATGAGGTTCTTCTTTGTAGTTGTCCCTATTCAAACTTAATGAAAAATCCGTGTATTTTCACTTGTAGTAGTATACTTACATTCTTGCACAATTTTTTTGCTTGTTTCATTAATATATTTCTAAAACTTCATATATGGTAAATAAACCACTAAAATCCTTATACTAGCTATGAAAATAGTATTCATATCCGAGAAAAAAGAAGCAGTTAGCTTTAATGAATTTTCGCAGTTTTAAATAAAATTTTTCAATTAATATTTTGTTTAATTTCTAATAAAATACAGGATAATTAATTTTAGATAAATAAATAAGTTCACAACTTATACTTAAAAGTTTTTTAATCTGTTTCAACAATTTTTTTAATCTATTTCCTCAACTTCATAAATGTGTAAATATTAAAAGGATGTAGTGTGTATTCAGTTGAAAAAACTGACACTATTATTACCACATAAAAGCCTCCTGTATTTCGTAAAGTTTATCAGCAAATGGATTAGAAAAAACTATACTTTTGCTGTAGTATCTATTTCGTTTGAAAATCACCAAACAGTTTTGAACACCAAAAATTAGAAACATTGCCAATAATTACAAACGAACCGATTAAAATATAATTAAATATTTACATTAATAATAACAACAAAATATTAGGTAATAATTAAAATTTCGGAGTTTAACCTACATACTTTGGCAATTTTTAACTGGTTAGATAACGTTACTTTACCGATAAACTAGAACGCAAACAGAAAACTGCCCACGATGAATTTCCCTAAACCTTTCTTCGAAGAAAAATCAAAGAGTAAAAGGAATAAAAGTTCAAACAAACTCATTCTTGTGTAAATTTTTCTCAGTGTTAAAAACCACAATTTAAATATCTTCTTTCATTTCCATTTAAGAAAGTCGAGCTCATGTTCAAAAACTCAGCCCAAAGCAAAACTCTAGTTCATAGTACTTTTTAGGCGTGTCAACACCTAAGAAACCCACGGGAATTCTTTAAAAATTCCATTCCAGTAACATCCAAAAGAAAGTTCTATAATCGTGAGTCGGTGGAAGCATGCCTCCAGCTGGCATAGGATCGATTATGAGTTCGAGTTCAATGCTAACCAAGGCTGCCTTTGCCGCCCTCTCTTCTTGCGTACTATTCTATTTAGAGGGAGACGGAATAAATATGATTTCTTTGCGCAGGGGGAGAAAAGTTGATCACACCTCGACTGAAGCCAGAGCTTTTCCCGGTGTGAGCGGAATTTTGACTCGGTCGGAAAAGAAACTTTTAGCATGGGCGGAGTTTGATTTTTAAATTTTCTTGGACGCAAATGCTTTCTTGGAAAAGTAGTTTTGCGATGGGCATTGGAAATGGGTTGGGGGAACGCGAGAAGAATTTCAGATGATTTTTAATATAGTACAGTTGTAACGTTTGGTCTTATAAAACAACAGAGGACACAAAAAGAAAATGTAACCAAAAACTCCGGTTATGATGGGTTAACTCACGGAGTAATACTAAACTGATAGGGGAAAATTATAAAAGGGTGTAGACTTGTTCACAACCAAAAGACAATTTAGAATCATTTTGGAAACTGGGCTCACAAACGCCCTCCTGAGATGCTACAGACCGCAGGGATGCAGAAAATGTTTTTACTTCCAAGATTTCCCCCAATACATACAAAAATTTCCCCAAAATTTTAAAAAGTGATAAAGAGACCTATAATAATTCTCAATTATCGTCTGCATTAAAAATATGTTAAAATGTTCTATCTTTAAAACCAATAAACTTATTTTGTTGAATGGCAAGATACTTAAAAGTTTAATAAAACTAATACAAGTATACGTTTTAAAATAAATATACAAAGGAAATTCCTTAAATAAATACAGAATTTTAGAAAGAAATAAAACATTTATTACCTTTTCTAATAGTGGTAATTATTAGGTACAAGGATGAATCCAGGGTTAAAAATCGCTACGTAAATTTTTATTACTGTACTGAAATTGAATTCAATAGTATACTTTTCCACAAAATTTCCCCAGATGGCTAAAATTTCCCCCTATCCTAGATCGCCGGATCGGACATATTCTGCATCCCTGACAGACCGTACAAAAGTTGCCAGGAGCAATGAAAGAAGGGATTATTGTGGTCAAACGATTAAAGTTAACCATAAGGCTTTAAAATTCAACTGGAAAATATTTTATAAATATTTCCAGTGGTCTATTTGTATTTTTTGCATTCATTTATGAATTAGCGCAGTCTAACGCATCACAAAATACTTTGCTCGGGGGTAAATTTAAAGTATTAAAATATATTGGGGGTATTGGAAGTCAGGTTCTTATTGTTGACTTATTTCTAGTAATAACTCCATTTCCGTTTATCTGACAGACTTCCTTTGAAACCTAAATACCTGATCATAACGTCCCTAAGGCCTTCCACAACAAAACCTTAATAACCTTTACATCAATCCTATTAGTTTAAACCTCACTTATAATGAGCTCAAACTCATTCAAAACCATTCTCCACTTCTATATAGAGAGGAAATTTGCACCCAAATCTAGTGAAGCGAAACCTTCCACCCTCACGAGCATTCGAACCGACTCAGGAAACTTTCTGAAAAGCGTCTTCTCTCTATGAATCTTGTATGAAATTTCCCGGCTCCTTTTCTTTGGCATTCCGAACAACTCCCATTCAGTAATCAGGGCTGCCTCAGGCTCTATAATCCAATCCAGAGGTTCTCCGAGACTCTCTCTCCTTCGGGAGCGGGTTTCCCCCGTAGTGCAGATCACCTTTATCGGAGAAAATCTAAAAAAAAAAAACTTTGCCTTTCCTTAGTTTCACTCCCGGGAATCGAGGATTTCATAGATGTAGAGGTGTTTCGAAACTCGTTTCGCTAGTAATGCGAGTTTTTTTTATGGGAAATATGGAGTTTTTGGTATGCTCGTACTGGTGGTGTTTAACTTGAAGTGTTTTATCTGTATTCTTAAAGGTTAGATATATGTTAATTCTGAGCAGATAATATATTCAGTAAATAAGATAGATAATATATTCAGTAAGGAACGATTATATCTTATATCCAGTTAAAAATACATTTTTCGAGTAAAACTTCCATAATGAGTAATCCTGCAAGAATTTTCTCTTTCCTTCAAAGACAGCAATGATTCGTAAGCCTCTTATTTAGCTTCCATCCTACCTAGAAAAATCTCCTACCTCCCTTTATCTTCCTTATTGAAAATTTGATCAAATTAAAGCAGAGTGAAGTCTATCAATATTATCATTCAATGACAAAACTTCTTCTTTAAAAACTTGTTATAAATTTAAATTTAATAAACAGTAAATAAATCATCGCTTAAGTAAGAGATGCATCTTGTACATATCTTTACTTTTCGCTACTTCTCAATTCCTATTTTAGAAGAAGTCAAGGCGTAATTGGAGTTTATTTGGATACATGTTTTGTTGCCTAAAAAAATCATTATATTATTAAATCTTTATTATAGGCAACAAAACATGTCGCCAAATAAGCCCCAATTACGCCTTGACTTCTTCTTAAATAGGAATTGACAAGTAGTGAAAAGTAAAGATAGCACAAGATGCATCTTAAGCGAGGAAATCATGAAAAAAATATTTTCAGAAAATTGTTAAAATTATAATTTCCTTGAAGCACCCCTTTAGCCATCCCAGTTTGAGAAACTTTTAATCCTGTTTAAATTTCTGACATAAACTTGCAATTCCTCGTTTCGATCTATGTGCAAAAGCACTTACATCACCTGAGATTAACTCACACACATTAAATCACCTCTAACCTCCTCATTCTTTTCCAGAGGGCTTTGGTGCTGTTCAAGCGGAGAGAATGGTTATGAAAAACACCATACTACTGAGCACTTCCATAGTATTCATATCCAGCGGATTCGCTGCCCTTCAAGGCCTCCAGAGCTCCGTGTTCCCCACCATAGGCCTGCAATCCCTCAGCGTTCTCTACCTCTTCGCCACTCTATCGCTGGTCTTCGCTCCGGTCGTAGTGCACAAGATCGGAGTCAACTGGACCCTGACAATCGTCTCCCTTCTCCAAATACTCTACATCCTCATGTTCCATTACTATCACCCCGCCGCGTGGATCACAGGTTCCATCCTCCTAGGGCTCGGACTAGGACCCCTGGTGCGGGCCCAGAAGACATACCTCACCAGGAACATATCCAGACTGACCTACATGACCCAGGCCATGCGGAACAAGATACAGCAGCGGTACCTGAGGTTCTTCTTCATCATATCCAAGTCGCACTTCTTCTGGGGGAACCTGGTGGCAACCCTCATCGTGGACTTGGTCGCCAACGGAGCCAGCCGAGCGGCGCCAAACGTCACTGTCACTGTGGTGCGACACACGGAGCTGTGCTACGAAAGACTGTGCCAAAGCGGGATACACCCGATGGAGATGGACGAGGACGAAGACGAGGTGTCGTCGATGTCCAGTACTCTGTCGTCTGGAGTGACGATGCTCTTTGTGTTCGTGTTCGTTCCGTCGGTGGTTGTGGGGCTGTTCCTGTGGGTGGTGTTCCTGGAGAGAATCGAAGTGCTGCAGGAACAGGATCCCATGGAGAGGTCCTTGCTGCAACAGACGTTGAGGCAGATCCGGCTTATTTTGGCGGATAAAAATGTCCGGCTGGCTCTGCCCATGCTTATTTTCATTGGGATTGAGCAAGCTTTCCTCTTTGGAGATTTTTCACGAGTAAGTTGAAGATCATATCCTCTTAAGTTATGTATTTATGTAAATCTTTGCTATTCTACTTAGTTAATACAATTCAGAGTGCTTCGAAGGTCCGTTTCACAGCTTTAGATTTGAGACAAAAGATTACATAGTTATGGAAGTAAAGTGCATCTATAAAGTAAAGTGACTATGCTGAACCCATTGAGACGGCTTACAGTGCTCCTAGAGATGAAATGAGAAAGTTTAGTAAATTAATTAAAAAACTAATAAAGATGCAAATAATTTGTGTGCCATGTCCTCATAAACTACAAGAAAAAAAAGTTTCAAGAAAAAAATTGTTATTATTGTGTTAATTTAGTCCGCGGCTTTTAATTTGTTAACTCATTCTTCTCGATGAAATTTGCATATGAGAAATGATTGTTATTCTGGCCACGACCATCTAGATCTAAATGTTCAAAATATACTACCGTCACAGAAATTATCTGGTTGTAGGCCTTGGAGTATGCTTGGATTGGCTAGAAAGTTTCAGCATATGCTTTGAGCTTTATTGCAGTATACTACTTATTTCTACCGTAAACCGTAAGGAGACATCCATAAATTACGTGAGGTCAAAAAGGGGGGGAGAGGTTTGGAAAAATCTCACCAAATCTCACCAAGGGGAGAGGGTGGTCGATTAAAATCTCACGTCAACTTTTTAAGTTAGAAATTATACGATTTTCTTTGTTTTTTTAAGTATGAGAAAGGATTTTTTTTAAAAAAGTTGTAGGTAAATCTCACGTGGGGGGGAGGGGGGTCCAGCAAAATCTCACTAAATCTCACCAAGGGGGGAGGGGGGGTCCAGATTTTGGAAAAAAACGCCTCACGTAATTTATGGATGTCCCCGAACTACCGAGAGAACATGACCAATACACTCAAAGATAACGTCTGTAAGCCTACGAGAATGCCCAGAAGCATGCGCTGAAACTTTTGTGGAAAAACGAGCATACTCGGAGTTCTACGACATAGTTTTCAGGCCATTTAGAACGAGGTGGTCGTGCTATATGAAGCCTACAGACTTCATCACTTTTAGTACACTGTCCATAATCTGACCACGGTGGTTACACAATTGCTTAAGAGATATGTTAGGTGCATAGGCGATAACTACTAGTTCAGGGTCGACTCGGGCCTTTTTTCTACCTCTCAATGTGACCCGACCCTATAAGCATGGCCACCTAGACTCATAAGGCCAGAGAATCTTGAAATCGTGAAGCGAAATTGTAAGCAAGACATCACTCTTCATAGCTCTTTTGGAAAACAGCGCAACTCCAGTCTGAAATCTTATTACCTTGCGCTGACGTCTTGCCTACTATTTCGGGTCACGATTTAGGAGCTTCTATTGCCGTATGAGTTTAGGAGGCCATGTTATGAGTAAGTTCTATGGTAATTTTTGGCTGTCGGTATGGGTAACATCACCCATCTTAGTTTGTAGAAGCAATTTGGACTTAGTTTCATTGACACCTTACTTAGCTATTATGAACTATCCCGGCATAGGCTTACATCAGCTGCGGCCTCGGGGTGGAGTCTGTGCCGTTCACCCTGCTGTGGCTGGGCGCCGCCCACAGCCTGGGGGCGCTCTCCGTCTACCTGTTCTCCCGGCACTTCCAGCGCCCCCTGGTGATGGCGGCAGGGCTGGTGTGCCAATCCGGGCTGCTCATGGTGCTGTGGCTGTGGACGCCGGTGCCGGACGACGCCGCCGTCTTCTACGTCATCGCTGGAGGCTGGGGCCTCTGCAACGCCGTCTGGGAGACCCTCGCCACCAGTGAGTTCACATCCCATTAGGCTCTGAACCATGGCCATCTAGACACATAAGGCCAGAGAAGCTCGAAATCGTGAGCGACGTTCTGGCTACTATATCGCGTCATCGTCACTTTTTTTTGGGACAACAACGCAGCTCCAGTCTGAAATCTTGCATGCTCCCTTTCAGACTGGAGTTGCGCCATATCTAAACACACTCGGCGATTATAGTCGCCGTGGCACGACCGCTCTGCTACAAGAGTAAAGTCTGTATTTCTTTGCTAGGCGGTTGTGAACGGGGAAATCCAAGTTCGAGTAAGGGGGTGGGAAATTTGGGTTGCTAGCTTGGCTACTTGAGCATCTTCTTCTTCGAAAAAGAGGGAAAGGAGGTGGGGTAGTTCTTGGCAAGAAGTAACCAGTTTGGCTCTCTCCCTCTATACTCATAGCCATATAGTAAAACAAGCAGGCCAGAACACTTCGCCTCAATGAGTCCTTCTCAGCGTCTAACGATTATCAAGGTCATTCTTCAAGGTGGCGAAACTCGAATAAGCGCGCGGTTCTTCTGTTTTGTCCTCAACCAAGACGCTGGGATGAGCCATCCTTTTAGCTGTCGTGTTGTGTGTTGAGTGTGTTCGGTTGAGTGTGTTCGGAGCCTTACAACCGAATCCCGACATTCCCAAAATCGGACATTGCTGAAAATCCCCCTTAAGACATAGCTAAAGTGAAAAATAATTTATTCATGTGTTTAGTTCATAAATAACAACAAGCTAATTCAACAATTAACAAGTCCGAAATTTCATTTCCTCCACAAATCCTGCTCATTTCGTGCAATTAGATATTTTTTCCATCTCAGGCTAAAATCACATAATTAGTTGCTTTTTCATCTGGATGTCTCTCAAAGGTATATAGCTCTTTCTTAAGTCACTGTATCAAAGTAAATATGTTACAGCAGAAATTCGTTTGGTGATATTACCACAAAAGGGAGACTAACCATTGAAAAAACAGGAAACTTAGAAAAATTTATAAAAATTTATGACACCTAGTAAAAATTCATGGCAAAGACTATTTTCTCTCTACCAGTAATATAAAAACAAACTGCCTTCAAAGCTGAAAACTAAAACTCACAATCCCAATACGTCACTCTCTCCTTTTCTCCCACTTGGTCATTCCGTCCCCAAAGAATAGGAAACGAAGAATTGTGACGCAAGCACTGTCAGTAGTACAAAGAAACTGTGAGAAGAAGAAAATAGGAAAAAAAAATTCACGAGTTTTTCATATCTGCAGCCGAGTTTAGAAACGCAATCGTTACGGATTTTTCATTTCCTACAGCAGCAATCAGTTTTTCTGTCGACTCTTGATTATCTTTCTATCCATATTCAGTTTTTCATTTCCCTCCATGGGGTCTCTCTCCCTCATCAAGAAAGCAGTGAATTATCGGTGACAATGCTGCAGCTCTCAGAGGCTTTTCTGTGTTACTTAAACCTCATGAATAAAATATCCAGGCCTCGACATGTATCCCTGTGTTCTGCGCTTTAGTTGTTAATTACGGTAATTTCAAATGCACATCAACGCATTTTTAATGGTTTGAATAATGCATTGTTTATAAACTGTGGAAACCTCTGTGGTTAAAACTGGGTACTGTTGCGATTAACCTGATGTGTTAGAATAAGTAATGAGCTGTTGCCAGTTCCAAGTTTTAAAAGTGATCAATTAAGAATGTTATTATTTCACACACTGGGTTTTGTTCATAAATTCCATTGCTCTGCACAGTAAGTGGCATATTTAATGCTTCTGAAAGATTAAATTGTAAACCAAAGGTTTATTAAATTTGATCGATGTACGATAGTTTTACAATACGGTTTATAAGACTTAATTTGATTACAGAGTATTTAAAATTGTTATTAAGTTTCTAGAAAATCGTGATTGCGTGGTTGTTTAGTTACCACATCAGTTGTGTTGTTGTTTAGTTAGCATCTTGCCACAGTTGTATTAAACACTCTTGTTATTTCGATTGGTTCTAAGCAAAAAATTCTTAGATGCTAAGTAAAATTTTAATACGCATATGTGGAATGAAATACGTTGTGTAACTTAGTTTTCGTTATTAAGAACACTTTACTGGGTTGTTTTAAAATTTTCAAATAACTAACAGAAAATGTTTGAGATACCTAAAAAGAAAATTATATGTTAAATAATTTAGATATGTTGAGTAATAATTACACTAGGCATTAAACTTAAGGTAATGATAATTACAATAGTAATAATTACAGTAGGCATTCAGTTTAAAATAGTAGAACTTTAATAAAAAAAATATTTCTTTTTTCATTGAAATCCTCATGAACTCTCCAAGTTCAGTTCAAAAACAATTATGATTCAAAATTCCTACAGTTAATTTTATTTTTAAAAATATAATAATCGTTAAATGTTGATAACAAAACAAGTAAATCATTCTCCTTAATCTTGTTAAATCCCAAAACCAATTTAGAAGTAAATCTAACGGGATCAACCTAAGCCATCCTTATTTTGAAAAATATTACGTCATATTTCATAATCTTGACTATTTTAGAAATATAACGACATTTCCCGAACCCTTTAAAGTTAATGTGTATCCCTCCAAATGTGACGTCACAAAAATGGACGATTTCACTTTAATTCTCCATACATCAAATTTGATCTAGTTTAAAAGATCGAATAAAATAAGTACAGAGTCTTTCTACACCAGTGAGCAGCTTTAATGGAATTACATTAGTCCGAGACAGCTTCGAAACAGGCTCATTTATTCGCCCAGTCAAGTTAACTCTAGTAGAGAGAGCAAGAGTGAACTTTTATGAATAAAAGAACTTTATCTGTATTAGAGGGTCTAGACGTGATATTTGGAGCATTTCACGTCTTAATGTCCTTCATCAAAATTGTAAAATAGTTCTTAGTATTCTGTGGGGACAGTTATGAAAGAAAGGATTTTAACTTATTAGAATAGTTTCATGAGTCTTTTCAAGGCACAAAATCCGATGATTCATTTCAGACGTACCAACACTAAATTAAATACTTTACGACATAATAATCTGAACGTTTGAGAAATTTGACGGTTTGGAATTCATTTATTCACGACACTTCTTTTCTAAGTTCTGCTGTGCGTTTTTCATGATGATTAACTAGATGCTTCAAAGGAAATAAATTTTGGAATATTTGTAACACAGAACAAATGATATATTTGACTCATATTTTTGAGTAAGATTATGAAAGTCAGTTTAAAACGTGTAAAAAGATTTACTAACTTCGTACTAATATTTTAGGTTTTGTAAAGGAAACAAAATAAATGAATACATAAATCAAGGGCTGTGAAAATATTACATGAAAAATGCTTAATACATTTTCAAAAATCCCATTTTCTTCCATTTAAAAAATAATAGTGAAACTCAAACATTTATTAAAATTAGTCAAATTTTAGTTTTTGAATTATTTTACATTAAAGGATGGAGTAGACTGTTTTTCTTCTTGAAATTTTGAGGGAATTTAGATGTATATTAAGAAAGACACATGCATTTAACATTTCGTAAGTTACTTGAATATTTCCATTTAATTTATTTTAAGAACGGATTAGAAGTCGTAGGAATATCTTATTCGATATTTAATTTTCTGAGACATTTCTAAATAGATATTCAATAATACATTACTTTTGAAATATGAATTAGAAATATTCTTACACTGATTCCAAAAAGTTTTTCCTTAAATCATGTTTTGATAATTATTTTTATATTGCATAATATCTTGTTATATTTAGTAGGTATACTACTTTAAAATCTTTCGATGAATTTACTATTATATTTTAAAAATTGTTCTCATTAAAAACAAAGGCTAAAACATTTCAATCTTGAATAAGCTCTTTTCCATGCAGTTTACCCCATTTTTTTTAATATAATCGGAGTTCAAATTCTCATTCATGTTCATATTTATCAGTTAATATAGTTTTTTCTGCATTCAAAATGTATTATTTGACTACAATATTCCATTTAAAACAAATATACAAAGGTGAAGGTTTTTCTTTATGTGTTCAACTATACAAAGTGAAATCCATAATACGTGTTACTGAACTGAAAAACAATCAATAAATCGCAAACATAAACTTAACAATTCATAAAATTCCGCTCAGTGAACACCTCAAGAAGAGATCAATTCATCCCACTCAGCCTCCAAACTCAAACACATACTTCAGGAGATTTCAGACTTAACACCCAACAAATAAAGAAAACATTCCAATCAAACCGCCCCCTAAACCCGACGAGAATTGACGCCTGGAACAATACGAACTATTTGATCGTGCTATTGCTCCCTTCTGCAGCAATAACGCTCCTGTCCACTCTAAGTAGGCATTATTGATCAAGGTAAACTGATTACCGAGTCCAGGGAGCTTCTCATTATTGCTCTGGCATCGCCCGCTGGGTCATTAGTTTACGGAAGGAATGTTCGAGTTCTTAAATGTCCCGAGCACTTGTCCCGCCGCCACAAATACCTTCGGGAGGGGGGGGGATATTACTGGTAGCTTTTAGCACTGCGTTTATGAAAATGGCTTAGGAAAGGAGGACGTTAAGAGACAGGATGTCTCAAGAAGTTGTTATTATTTAACAGGAATTAGCATTTATGTGTAGTGATACTGATTTTTATTGTGGTTCTGTTAAAATGGGATTTTAGTATTGGTAGGTTTTCTATCGAAGAGATGTGAGATGTGAAATATATATATGTTACGGGCAATGTGATAAATCCGGGGATTATTAATAATGCCCGATTAATCACTTTGCCCATAACAAATATACGTATGAAATAGAAAGTTTTTGAGAAATACAGTCCAACGCAAATTTTAAAAGTATGACGGAAAAATCAATCCCGTTCTGCTCTTTAAAGTCTCGTTTTAAACGGCGTTTAGAATTCTACTGCATATAATAAAGACATTGATTTTATAAAATGTATAAATTTAAGAATTTCTTAAGATTTTTTTTATTGTTCTATATTTTTTATAACATAAAAGCTTTTATATTCTAAACTTAAAGATTACTTTTTTTAAATTGTGGTAGTACCTAATAAATACTTTCTTTTTAAGAAATCTACTTTTTAGTATAAAATAAAAATCTTCATTTTTATTTTAACTTAGACATGATACAATAAGAATAATTAAAGTATTTTATAAAGATATTTATATTCATAACTACATTTTTCTGAAAAGAAAATGCAGGTCAAAGTTAATTTCTTTGATTTTATCTTGCAAGAACATAAAGTCAGCTATTTATAGTTGTGGTTTGTATGGAAAAAAAATCATTTTAAAGATTGATATAGAATGATTTTATTGATTTAATTCCAGATAAACAGAAACATTTTAAAAATTGATTCGGGTTCATAATTTGGGATAAAAGTACTATATTAGTTTAAAAACTTTTTCTACTGAATAAAAATTTCCTCCCATGCAGCGAAAATCACCGTTAACGACCTTCTATGATACATAAACCGCTTCTATGTATAGTAAACTTGGAGGTAAAATAGCTGGAATTCTTTGGCGCCTCAACTAACTAAAATGGATAGGTTCAAACAAGCTTTCCCAAGTTCAGTTTCTTGTTCTTCTTCTCGTAGGGCATTTGTGCTAATGGATACTGCTGTCACCAAACGTTGTTCGCTTTAACCTCAAGGGCTTTCAGATTAGAAAACTTTTCAACCTCGCAACCCTTTAACTGAAGACTGTGCTTTAGTTAATTGTCATTAGTGCTCTTTCAGAAAGTCCAAAAAAACGGTTTTGACTTCAGTTTAAGTTAATTTTCTCTTGGTTGAGGGAGAAAATTTATTTCAAGTTAATCTAATTCTTAACTGGGGTATATTTTATGTAAAAAAAATGTGGAAGTAGTTACATAGTGCGTAGCAAAATTATCTTTAGAACATTGCTTTGTTTAATGTTAAGGATATTATATGTGAGTTTATCGTACATCACAATTATATTCCCAGTGTTATATTCCCATGTTGTTTAACAATATTGGCTATCATGAAAAAATAAATTTTACGTACGTGAAAATTTTTAGAAGCCACGAATGAAAATATTTTTTAGAAATTAATCAACATAATTATAGTCATAAAAAAGTGATTAATTAATATTTTTTTAATTTAAAATTTATGAAGTTTGTAAATGTTTCATTTGAAACTTTTATGAGGGGATGAATCAGAGTAGTTATTTGACTTTTTATTACTTTATTTTACTCAAAAATGTCAAAACTATGGGAAGAATGATCAAAATATTTTTATATTAAAAAACATTAAAAACTATATACTTAATCCTTACTATATACTTAATCCATGAAATATCAATTATTTTTCTCATTAGGTACTATAAAATTAAATCAATCTAAAAGTTAAACCACAAAATTAAGAATTCTAAGGTTTTTATTCTTTATGCATTTTTTACTTTAAAAAAAATATCTAGATTCATGTTTAATACAGACTTTATTTTATAAAAATGTTTTTTTTTAATAAATGAAGAAAGGGTACGTGACTTTTAAATATTGAATCCTTTCTAAACAAGAAAAATAAGTTACTAACACTAAGAAATACAAGAGATTGCTAATTCAAATACTACTTCAATATTTTATACTTTTAGATAAATCTTGAAAAATGTAGTTTTCAGCTGTAAAATTATTTTCTCTTGCATTATTTCCGATACCAGCAGTAAAAAAAATCAAACCGAAAACAAATATCTCTATAACAAATTCACTCTCCGCATCTTTTTTACTCTTCGTGAGAGCTTGTAGGTACTTCTTATCTCAATTGATCATTTGCACAAAAAAAATAAAACCAGATTCACTTTCAAAAGCATCTTTCAGGATTGTTTTCTCTAAAATAAAAGTTTTTATGCAGAAATTCAAATGCCTTACAAGCACGAAGGGAACAAAATATTCAGCTTTTTCCTTAGACATGAATAAATAAAAGAACTTTTTAATTTCAAATATGAGAACTACGATTCAAAGAAAGAGTTATGCAGCGTAGAAATAAATTATATAGACTATAATTTTTCTTTTCTTTTTGTGAGTGTTTCATAATTAAAATTTTTAGTTTTTAACACAAGAAAAATTCATCCATAGTAGTTGGGTGATGAAAAAGTAGTTGGTAAGTTTAAAAGTGATACCCCCAGGTGGAATATTAATAAGTAAGCGTTATTTATTACATATTTAGTAAAAGCATTTATTATTAACTTCGTAGGAAATTAATGTTAAGGTATATAAAATGTTTAGTAAAGATACTAGTATTCTCTTTCTTGAAAAAATGAACGGAAATTAATAAAGTGTTACTATTTTGAATTTCTTAGCATTTTTCCAAATCATTATTATGATTTGGATATTCACAATACCTGAAATTAAAGAGTTAACTCATATTGCATTTTGTTTAAATTTTTCTAATTTTAATATTTTATTCACACAGATTCTGGTAAGATATTTTTAATCAATAATTAAACTTCCTTTAATATCATTTCCATAGGAACAAAACTAAAGCTACTTCCTTAGCAATATAAAAATCCATAACAACTTATATCATTTTTCTTTAAGAAAAAAGAATGTTTGGTAAAGTGGATTGGTGTTTTGCTGCAATAAAGCATGTATCTGTATTTTCACAAATTAGATTACGTATAATACCTAACCGTATCGTTTTCTTAAAAATCTATAACACCGAACAAACAATTGAGAAACTAAAATCATAGTAGGGGAGCCCATGATGCTAAATGTGGATTTACTCGAGCGCGTCAGATAATCATAGGGGAGATACCTTGCATGCTTTTGAGTAACTCCACCAAATATAAGCTCTCCATGTTGGTGGGTTTGTTTAGACAAGGCTAAACTGGATCGGTTAACTGTGTTATATCAGGCTTGGACAATGAGTGAAAAGCGATGTTACAGATTATGTCTCTAGTGAGCCATACGTGGCCAGAGCCATCTATCTGTCATTCATGGCATTTTTTAATAAAATTGCCGACTCGTCACGCTTGAATTGAGACTCGCGCATGACCAACGATGTGGCAGTGTATTGTGACTAGTGGAAAATGACTAGTAGTGAACCTCCAATTTTATTTACACAGACTATAGATCATTAGAAACCTACAAAAAATTAGCGATCAAACAGAACTGACAAATCGAATTTGTTTCCCTCTTCAAACCAAAAGATTCCTTCTCTCCCAAGATTTTATCTCCGGGTGGCTGATTCTCAACTCTCATCCATGCGAGGTATATGCCGGCCAAAGAGCCGAGGCAAAAAGCACCAAGAACCCAACCCAATCAATCAACCAAATTTCCCTATACGTGGCCAGCGCTTTCAAGCGGTAAGATCTGAAAACTTCCAGTAACGTCGGCTTCTTTGATCTTTTCACTCATTGTCCAAGCCTGATATAACACAGTTAACCGATCCAGTTTAGCCTTGGTTTAGAACAGCCCGTCAAAATTTGAAAGAAAACTAGTTACATGGACATACTCGAGCGCGTCAGATTGGCTACCAAGACAGTTTACAACTAGTTGAGCCTAGTTTCCTGGCTACTAGTCTATAAACATTTTGTTTCGTACATTTTTCTCAAAAAGAGCGATAGCGTCTTACCGGTCTTGGCTTTACTTTGCAACTTTGTAACCCTCGCGCTCCCTTACCCACCGCTCAAATCGGCAGATTTTAGAAAATGCAACCTTTTTAGCTGGTAACTAACCTACCTTACCATTATCTGACGCGCTCGAGTATGTCCATTTAACTAACTTTTTTTTACAAATCTGACGGGCTGTTCTAGACAAACCCCCGTACATAGAGAGCTTATATTTGGTGGAGTTACTCAAAAGCATGCAAGGTATCCCCCTTAGGATTATCTGACGCGCTCGAGTTACTACCCAAAAACACTCTGGGCTCCCCTACTATCAATAATACTCATTTAACCGACAAACGGCTCTATGATTATTGATGGAATGAATACTAAGAAATAACGATTTAAACAAATAATTAATATTCATCAAATGTTTACTTTCAGCTTTTTTGGCAACGATCTACTGCGATGACTGGCAAACCCCTTTCTGCACTTACTACCAGCTCCAATGGTTCGGAATGGCCTTAACATACTTCATAAGCCCCTTCCTATGTGCGGAAATCAAGATTCTGATTCTGGCAGTCTTCCTTGCTGTTTCTATCGTTCCATATACGATATTGGAGTTTCAATTGCACCATAGGAACCAAGTGCAAAACAGAACTGATATGCTTTGAATGAGTTTCAAGGTGCTGTGTGTATGTGATATTGACACATGTGCACGGTTTTTACTGAAAAAATAAAACGAGTTAATATGTTTCTTCTGACATAAAAATTACTTTTGAAAAAGTAATACATGAGAAGTGAGTGTTTAATTGTTTATCTTATACTTATGCGAATTTCCATAAAAAAGAAACAAGGTTGACACTTTTCAAACCATAATTCGTACATAAGTATCACTTTTGATGTATTGGATTTGGCTGATTCTAGTATTTTAGTTTAGTAAATATGTGTTCTGTTACTTAATTAATGAATTTTGTTTCTGAAAGGAATTCGTTTTTCATTTATTAGATTGATTAATTAAGTTTTTAAAATGATTCAAAATCTATTCATATGGACCACTTTTGATTTTAGGTCATGATACACATGATGTACTACATAATATTTTTTCCTTTCAAGTCCTTATGTAGGTACTTACTCTTAAAGCCTTATGAATCATACCCATTTCCAACTGAAATCTTGTTTTTGTATGAATAAAAACATTTAAATCAGTTTAAGAGTAAACGTAACGAAATTGATATTTTCATTGCTATTTCAAGAATTTAATCCTAAAATAAATTGTACGGCACATGGTTAAACATAGCAATACACTGCACAGAAAGGAGTGGATTTGAATATAAATCAATTTTATAAATAAAGTTACTTATCATGTGACAAATTAATAAATTTTATGGAGTGTTTTTATACTATTTTATTTTATGAACTTTTTAAAAGACAATTGAAATTCGTTAAATATTTCACACTGTACGTTTCTTGGAGAAGAAAAATTTGTATCCATGTTAATTACTGTTAATTTTAAATTGAAGTTGCTTATGTGTTTAGAATATATACTTAAAAGTATGGAATGATAAAGTATGAATAAAAGAGTGTTTTGTCGTGTTTAATGTTGTCATGTTCATCTATTTATAATTGTTTTTTATCATGAAAAAGCTATATTTGAAACTTATAGTAGAACCTTGTTGTAGCGACTCCTCATGGGAACAACAATATAAAGTTGTTTTAAAGAAATGACGTTACGAATAAAATTAACACTATTACAAAACAATCCGTACCTTTCTTACTGGTCGTTGTAACGCAGGGTCGCTCTATCGGGGGTCGTTGTAAAGAGGTTCTACTATTTGTTTTCAATGCAAAAACAAGTAAAACTATTTTTAACATTTAGTATTTATCTTTCAATTAATTAGTGTTCGGCAACTAGTGGTCAAAAAATAGTTAACTACCAACTACTAACTAGTCTGGGAAAATCTAGTTGCAACTAGTAGTTAACTATTTTTTCCTGGGACTAGTTGCAACTAGTAGTTAACTATTTCCCAAAGTAGTTAACTAATAGTTAACTAGTCTATTTAATTTCATAACCTATTTTTTGCCCAAATTCTAATACATATTTCTTATCTATATCACAAAAAACTTTATGCTTCGCTCAAAACGGTGCTTTATTTCTGGTTATGGTATTTGAGTACTCTACCATGACATTGTAGTTATAAATAGCAGTGTAATTTTTGTATATTTTGATAAAAATTTTAAATATTTTTGAAATTTTAAACAAAAATTTTTTTTGAAGTAGTTGAAAATTTGAAAGTAGTTTCAACTAGTAGTTATTAAAAAAAGTAGTTTAACTACTAGTTCAACTAGTTTAAACCAAAAGTAGTTAAACTACTAGTTAACTACTAGTTGATCGGTAGTTAACTACTAGTTGCTACTAGTTCTAGTTAACTATTGCCGAACACTACGAATTAATTCACTATTGTAAAGTGAAAGTAGTTCAGTTAGTTATCATATCACCCTGTTAAGTAATTTAAAGAGAAGGTGGATTAGATAACAAAATATATATGTTTACAGATAACATAAAACTTATTTCACAAGGGGGGGGAATAGAAAAGTAGGCTTAACATTTTTTTTAAAAACCTGTTGGAGCAAATTTACTTGAAATAAATTTTCGCAAGTTATTTTCTTTACTTTCCGTAAATTTGAAAACATATTGTAGGTGCTCTTTTAAGATATTCTTTTATATAAACCCCATCACAATTTACTTAAGTAATCTTATTTTCAGTACTCACTCAAATGATGAATTTCATGAAAACTTACAAAACACATTTATTTACAGCAGGGGTTCTCAAACTTTCCAACATCACGACTCACTTTTTATAAACAAACTCTAACACGACCCACCTCATCTTCAGTTAATTTTCCCATACCCCCGTCGAGACTTCAGCTCCGTTCGCGCGGGGTTTGGTCATAAATTATTTTGTTTCTATAATAAATTACATGCAAGTATTAGAGATTATATTAACTTTTTACTAATTAAAAAAGAAGTACTTGAACCTAAGCGTATAAAATTGATCGTGGAAGCAACAATGAGGTCCACAATCAAAAGGGGGGGGCCTGGGGGGTCCTCCCCCAGAGAAGTTTTTGAAATTTATCTCTTAAATACAGGGTTTTAACTCGTTTCTATTGATAATCTGGGATAAATTGCATTTCCAACATCATTTGCTAAGGAAATTCTTAAATTCAAAAACTTGTCTTACAGCATTAATACGAGTACTCTCTCAAAATACTCCGAACAACAATCAGAAATTTATTTTAAACCAGATTACTGGCCTAGTCTCTCTATAATCGAATGGCTCTCTTTATAATCGAATAACTTGATCTCCTGGATCCCATACTTCCCCATCCTCTACTCCGAACCTGGCTTAATTAACCCGAAATGTGACGTCCAAGCGATAACTATTCGACCTGAACCATTCATTTTCCCAGGGCCTTCCACCCTTTTCGAAGATTAATGAAAACTTTCAGCATTCGGCCGTGAAAATTTGTCATCGTACCTCTCTTCCGCTCTACATCTCCCTTAGCCCAGTCAAATGGGGTTCAAAAGTGACGTTTTCAAAACTTTCATATAGAAGTTTTTTTTTTCGACGGTTTTATATGTTTTAGAGGTCGCTGATTACGAATATGAAGTTTGCTGCCACGTGGGAGGTCGGCTTCATATCGAAAATCGCAAAAAATCGCAAAATTTTTGCTCTTTTTTCGATCTTTTGCTTATACATCAAAAACTATAAGTTTCTCGAAGATAATCTCAATTATAAAGTTGAAGTAAACAAAATTTCCTACAAAATGCACTACTCATCATTGATTTTCTGAAGAGTGGTTCTGCCGCTAGAGCGCGCTGAAAAACAGCGATTTTTTGGCCTTTCCGCAAAAAAATGAAAAGCGCGCGCTTCTACCCTCTACAAAAGGAAAACTATTCACGTTACCAACAAAACTTTTATACCACGTGAAAGAGAATTTAATTGCCTAAAAATAACTTACCTTACATTATTATTTTTTGAGAATGGGGGAGGGAGCGAAGCAAAGATCGGAAATAAAACTTTCGCGCCTTACAGCTAAAACGAACTCTCGCAGTTGTTAATTTCCAATCTGCGCTTTAATTCCGGTATATTACCAATAAAATTGGTTGTTTTGGGTGAATTGATGACTAAGCATGTTTAAAAAAATAATTTTTTAAATTTATTTATGAAATATTAGGTATTTTAGGCGAAAATTCAATATTTTTAAAAAAATGATAAATTAAATTATGGGAATTTTTTAATGAACGAATTTATAGGTTTTTTGCATTGCTGAATCCGAATTTCAAGTTCCTTTTCATTTCAAAAGTCATCTTCACATCAAAAAATGCAAAAAATCTCAAATTTTCGCTCTTTGGTTCGGTTTTTCATCGATTTTCTCAAAAAATTATTCGTTTTTCGAAAAATAACAGTTCACCAAATTAAAGTACATAAAATTTGCTATAAGATACACTGGTTCGTTTATATTTTACAAAGAGCGGTGTACGCTTTAGAGGGTTTTAAAGAGCAGCGATTTTTTTTCTTTTCTACAAAAAAAGTGAAGAGCGCTTGCTTTCCCCCACTACAGCTCTAAATATATACACGTAACAGACACATATTTTATACCATAGGAAAGTACATTTAATTTCCTACAAAATACACTACTCAACTTTCATTTTATAATGAGAGGAATTGACGCGAGAGCGCGCTGAATTACAGCTGTTTCTTGACTTTACACAGAAAAAAGAAAATCATTTTTCTTCAGAACTCTCTAAAGCGTACACCACTTCTTGCGAAATAAAAACAAACCAGTGAATCTTATAGCAAATTTTACGTACTTTAATTTGGTGTACTGTAATATTTCGAAAAACTAATAATTTTTTGAGAAAATCGGTAAAAAACTGAACCAAAGAGCAAAAATTTGAGATTTTTTGCATATTTTGATGTGAAGGTGACTTTTGAAATGAAAATGAACTTGAAATTCGGATTTAGCAATGCAAAAAACCTATAAATTCGTTCATTAAAAAATTCCCATAGTTTAATTTATGATTTTTTTAAAAATATTGAAATTTCGCCTAAAATACCTAATATTTCATAAATAAATTTAAAAAATTATTTTTTTAAACATGCTTAGTCATCAATTCACCCAAAACAACCAATTTTATTGGTAATATACCGGAATTAAAGCGCAGATTGGAAATTAACAACTGCGAGAGTTCGTTTTAGCTGTAAGGCGCGAAAGTTTTATTTCCGATCTTTGCTTCGCTCCCTCCCCCATTCTCAAAAAATAATAATGTAAGGTAAGTTATTTTTAGGCAATTAAATTCTCTTTCACGTGGTATAAAAGTTTTGTTGGTAACGTGAATAGTTTTCCTTTTGTAGAGGGTAGAAGCGCGCGCTTTTCATTTTTTTGCGGAAAGGCCAAAAAATCGCTGTATTTCAGCGCGCTCTAGCGGCAGAACCACTCTTCAGAAAATCAATGATGAGTAGTGCATTTTGTAGGAAATTTTGTTTACTTCAACTTTATAATTGAGATTATCTTCGAGAAACTTTTAGTTTTTGATGTATAAGCAAAAGATCGAAAAAAGAGCAAAAATTTTGCGATTTTTTGCGATTTTCGATATGAAGCCGACCTCCCATGTGGCAGCAAACTTCATATTCGTAATCAGCGACCTCGAAAACATATAAAACCGTCGAAAAAAAAACTTCTATATGAAAGTTTTGAAAAAAAACCCATTTGACTGGGCTACCTGGCATGCAGCAGATATAGGATTTGGCGGCTCCATGATGTGTTGAAATAGTTCAGAAATAAATGCGCAGTTGCTTTTGTAGAAATGTATTCCTGCGTTTATTCTAAAGGTCCCCCTCCTATACATCACACATTATTCTCTCAACCGAGGTTCAGTTGGTCATTATTTCAGCAACTAATCCCCAACTGTTATTTAAGGTAAGGCGCATCCAAAATGTATCCAAATGCAAAATCATCCATGAATGTTATTTCTGGATAAGTCCGTAATCCGAACAATATATTTCTACTAAATTAACAGTCACACGTTTAGGTATTGAAAAATACAAGAATGAAGAAACAGGGCCAATTTTTCTGTCTGTGTAAAGTAGATCTGCTGTTCAGGTAATAGTTGGGTAATATCGGGGCAGTGAGGGCATAAGTTGGTGTAACTACGTTTTTCCCGAAGATAATTTTTAAAATAAGCATGAAACATCACAATTTCAAAACAAAAATTTGCTCATATTTCATTATAATTACTATTTCACGTTCGTGTGATGGGCTATCTGCTATCCCTTATCCTATGCCCTTGAGTTTTAAAAGTTTAGTTCAGTGTGTTCCCCAATAGTAAATGTGGCCATTTTGAGCTAAAAATTTTTAACCCCCTGGTTTATTTTGAAATTATTATAAAATCAATCCCTTTATTTGAATAATTCTTAATTTTTTTCGAAGTAGGGGATATGCAACTAAACATAGGTTGTAAAAATCCCTGGATGTACCGCAAAATAATGCGGAACCTTATAGTGAATGCTTAGTTGAAAATAGTTAGTATTTCTATTATTTTTTAACTTAATCACGGGCATGTCTGGACCTGGAGAAAAAGAAAATTCTCTAACTCGGAAAAAATCGGCTGCAACCTTAAATTAGATTACAAGTCACGATCTCTGGCTTTGATGAGAAATCGATTCATCTTAGAGTCGGATCGATCTTGTTTTTTTTTGTGGTGTTAATTGAGTCAGTTTCAGTGGAGTTTAAATGAATTATCGCTTGAAGAGACTCAATTTAGGATCTGATAGAAATCAAATTTTTTTTAACAATACTTTACCTAGTTTTTTATTTGAGTTGGGAAATATTTTGACCTTGCGTTTTTATGAACAACTAGCTGATATGCCCAGCCTTGCATGGGTGGAGTGTACTAATTATTTTGTAAAGTTCTCTCAAGTTACATATCTAATTTTCTGTATCTGAAATTACCAATCATCTCGATGTTATAACGGTAATTTTTCATATCACGGTATATAATATTTGACTTATCAATCCTAATTCCAATTTGGGTCGAATAATTATTCTACATCAGAAGTACGCTTATAAATTTAACTCAATTCACTATATAATGTTGCAGCATTTTGCGTTGTAATTTCCCCTCTTTCTCATTAAGCTTCTGTTGCCTTGCGCATTGAGTTTTCGTTAAAGGAATTTAGCTCGAAATTCTCCCCTGCCTTTATTTAGCATATTCTGAAATAGTAATTGAAAATTTTATTAGATTAAACTAATTGCACTCTGAGGGGCGTCCAATGCTAATTTATTTCAGCAGTTACTGGAACAGCGGAGATTTTAATCTATTAACGAGAATTTCTTCTTTGAGATAGTATAATTCAACTGAATATTATGGCACTGCACAGCAGTAATAAAATTTATAGAGAAGAAGTAAATAACTTCATCCCTCCTTTATGCGAACAAAAACTAGAAACTAGTGTGAATTTCAAGTACATTTGATTAAAAACGAGTTTCAGTATTTTTTTAAACTTCAAAATTAATTCAAAACGAAGTAAATTAAAAATAAAGGATATACATTTACATTCTATCTACATGCTCCCCAAACAAAGTTGATATTACACTAATAATATAAACTAATCGAAATTTATGTGTTTTGCTTAATCAATCAATTTCTTGTAATAAATTTCTTAGAAGTTGTTGCCAATCAAACTGAGACAAACGGCGTCGGCAACACATTTTCACAATCCTCAATTTTTCATTCAACAGATTTTATTTGTAACTTATCACAACTTGTAATAACCTGTGATAACATTGATGTGTAACATAACCTTTCGCCTGAAAAATTTTTTAAGTTTCCAATTTATTCTTAAATCATATAGATCCATTTTGATTTACAATATTTCTGACCTTTCCCTGAAGCCATATATATGCCATCTACTTACTTAAGCTAATGACTCGGGCTATCTTTTTTTTGTTTTAACTATATTTTCTCACAAACACTGTCTAATGATATTTTTATCGCTTTAACTTAGTAAAACTACCAATAATGGAGAAAATTATCATTCCGTTCATCTTAATCAATGGGGAAAATTGAAATCGTTGGTTCAGTAATGATATTTTATGCTTCAGATAAAAGTTATCATATACGTACCCTTTAATCTTATTTACATTACCCTTAATTTGAATATGACTAAAAAATACGTGTTTTGAATAATGAAGATTTAATGTTATTGGGTTTCAAGTTTAATGAAGTTAATTATTAAAAGAGTAATTTTAAATAATTATGTTAATTATCGGGTAATTAAATACTTTCAAAATAAAGGATGCCCATTTCCCTTAAGAGTAACTAATTTTCAAGGAAATAAAACTGAAGCATTTTTCTTAATTTCTAAACAATAATAGAAATTGATTTGATCCCAACAGTTAAGGTAAAGACCTATTGCCTACAACTATAAATGATTACATAATTAAAACCAAGCATAAATTAAGGGATTGTTTTCAATTTACTTTAAAAAATCCATATTCTCATCTAAGCATTTCTGATAAATGCTCAGATGCTCAAACAAGTCAATTATTTTTCGAGTTAAAAGGTATTTAAAAGTCTAGAACTTTTTTAATAGATTGACAGAATTTGACGGCTAATGGAGTTGAAACCGTATTTAAAACTCACCAGTTATTAATCAAATTATCTAGATTTATAAAAACAAACAATCATTTGTAGAGTTGACTCGTTAGTATCACTTGTGACATGACATCACTGGAGGATAAAAACAACGTTGCTAAGGCCGTTGTTAGGTAAAGTCATGTGATTGAAAATGCTCTATTGTTTTCTTGTGATATTTTTGATACTATAGTAATCCTGGTCGCCGTGACTTTAGTCACTCGTGCGCACCCAGCCTTACCCTATCTGGTAATCAAACTCAATTTCGGTTGATGTTTGAAAGTCTTGTCAGAATATAAGTATACAGCACATAGGTTTCCCAATAAGAGCAGCAATTCGTATATAATTTTTAAAATTTAATGTTTTAAAATAAATTTTTAAGACGTCCTAAAAAAACCCGGACCTTTAATTGTAGGGTAGTAAATTCCCAAACTGTGCGCCCGCAGCACTGCTTGACCACTTGAGGTCTTCACAATCGCGCGAGCGTTGTGATTATTGCCAATTTTTATCCTCCCTTTTCCTCATCTATTTAATTGTTCCATTTAATAACATTGTCCAACTTCATTTACATGGTTTGATTAGCTAAAATTATTACCAGTACCTCCGATTTAACGTGGGAAACATTTTCTGTATTTTATACAAAACTATGTAAGGGAAAACGGGGCGATTTGATACAAGGGGCAAATTGATACACTTTCAATATCTCAAAAACTCTCAAGGTTATTTAGGTCAAACTTTTTCAAAAAGTTGCCTTTACCTTCTTATTACCTGAAACCGTTAAAGTTAAACTCTGCAGTAAGTAAAAAAAATAAGAAAAGAAATAAAATTTTTTTCGTCAAAAAATCTCCATTCTAGTTGCAATGCAGTGACTCGTAAATGAAAAAAGCAAGTTTATTGTTGTTACCAATAGGAGATACATTTAAATTTTAAATAACATTTATATTTATTTAAATAGGAATTTTTTTACAGTTTCAAATAGCCCCGCTTTACCTAACCAGGGAAAATTTTTAAAAATTAGGAAATAGAGTGATGAATTTTTAAAAGTAAAGTAATAAAGTAAAACATGGAGGGTTGCAAGCCTGAAACCACAGAATATTTTTTAATCTTCTTCAAACCAAGGACTAGAAAGATTTAGAGAAAATACCTCTTTTCGAACTGAAGAACTAGGAAAATAAACCTCTGTTCGCAGTCTGGAACCAAATAGGTAGTTGTTATAAAAAAGTATAAATAGTCTGGTAAATTCATTATCACTATTTCACACCATATTTTTTAGAAATAATAAGAGATAAAAAAATGTATCCTTTTTAAATTTCTTTCAAAATGAATTGCATTGGAAGGCGACATTTAATAAACTACTTTATCAACGTCATATTTTAAGACATAAAAACTAAGGGATTTCTTTATAAAATAAAGCACTCAAATATCAAAAGTTTGCTAGTTTTGATTTTTTCCCCAACTCTGAATTTATGTGGAAATCAGTTCACCACCTAACATTTCTTAGTAAATTAGACCTCTGTTTTTAGATGGCAGCACCAGTTAGATTTTCCCTTTTCTATTCAGTTCAATTCAAAGTGAGAGAGAGAAGAGAAAGACAGTTATAATCCCACTAGCGCTTTCAGCGCTAGACCCGGCGTTGCCCGGGCGCAGTAAAACTTTATATAAATACCAGCGCACGCGCTATCCCGACGTTGCTCAGACATTATTAACGGGCCGCGCCCGTATTAAGTTCCTTGGACAGAATCTCATACACTTTGAAATAGTTGAGAAGTCGTATTTGTTAAAAAATATTTAAACTTTAGGTGCAACAGATTTGGCAGAGTACCCAGACTGCAACACAAAGAGGCCCGCTGCATTACCGTACATAAAAAAATGGATTCAAACAGTTAAATGAATATAATCGAAGAATTAAACAAAAGTCAGTAAATGTATAAACAGCCAGAGTGATTTAAAGGCACAGCTCAGTGCCTGCTCTTAGCTCATTAATTCAAAGATTGACATTTTTATGGGTTTTTTTTTATTCTGAAGAGCGTTATCAAGAATGTGTTTCAAAATGAATCACTCCTTCTCTCAATAATATATCAGCTTGTTTCTTTTTTATTTTATCCTTATATTCAGTCGCTTCCGCAAGGTTTCTTTTTTTATTGAACAACGGATTTTTCGGCCAATCATATGCTTTATCAAAACAGCAGACGGATTCTTCATTTTATATATTAAGATGAGGTGGATTTAATTCCTTCTTTGGTTCATAAAGAGAAAACCAAGTCAGGATAAGAAAAATGCTTCATTTAGTGCTGTTGAAACCAACCAGAGCCGTATTTAGGCATGTGTTTGCCTTTGCCGGCACAACTCATTATTAAATATTAGCAATATAATAATTCTTTTCACGATTTTCAATTCTGAATTTTGCGTAATAATGTAAGGCTGAGTCTTTTTACGGAAGGCAAGCAGGTGTGTGTGTCCCTTCCCCTGAAATTTTGACGTCAATTTTTACACTGCTTTTTTCTTTTATATTTCTGAGGCTTACGACAAGAAGCGGTTCACTTTGGGTCTGGGTGCAACGATGGTCTCAAATTCAAATGGATCAACAAAGGATCTCAAATGAGTTAACCGGTCTGCATCATATGAACTACGCATCCCTGCTGTATTAAAAAGTCAAATTAATTGCGCTTTTACTTGTAAAATAGAAATAATTATGCTATCGCTCATTGAAAATTTATGGCGGTTCATGAAATTTCTTTATGCGGTCCGCTAGTTTCCCGACCCTCCGTATATTTATGACCACAAACAATATCAGGAAAATCCATCGCTGTACGTATACCGCTGTACTCTATGAACAAAAACCGCCACTTTGAGCAATTGTCGTAACAATTTATTTATTTCATTCAGGGCATCACGAAATGTTTTTCCCCTATTTTGTGCGTTGTAAATGTTTTATCTGCTGTTTTCCTGGAATTTCTTTTTTTGCGATTGTCACCCGTTAAACACCATTTACTACCTCACGTTCCATCCCAGATTTTGTTCATTTTGATGGGTCCTATATTATCCCGTAGTGGTGTATTTCCACTTCTGGCATAAAATAGGAAAATGCCAGGGTTTTTTTACAGTGCACTAATACCGTAAGAGCACTTCACTGCTTTAGAATGGTACTAGAAAAGCTCAACACATGTTCCATTCTGATATTGAACTTACCAAATTATTTTAAAACATCACACTGTATTATATTCTATAACTTTGGAATGAAAATTTTAAATTATATATGAAAGGTTTTTTTTTCATCCAGAACAATAATGCTATTTAGTACAACAAACACTCTAAAACAACTAAAAAAAAACCACATGCTGTGAGCCCTCCTCAAAACGGAGCCCTGACTATACCATCATGCCTCTTCAAAATGGAGTACAATAGCAATAATTCCAGAAAGCCTTATTCTCTTCTTAGTATCAAATTTAATTTATTTTGGAGGAGTATAAAAAAACTCTTCTCTAGAACTAATGCTGCTGAACAACTATTCTTTTTCGCTCTGTCTCATGACTTCCTCACGTGATAAGCAAAGAGCCTGTTCTATCTGCTCTACAGCTGTTTTATTTCCATCGGAAACCATTTTGCACAAGGTTGAGGCGCTTTCCTATCTTGTTTGTCAACAAATTCACTGCGTCTTTCAACGGTTCGTTCGCATTTTAAATCACTTTCAGCGGCTACAAGGGCTTGCATAAAAGATTCATCGCTTTCGAATTTTGTTTATTTTCTTCGATTGCGTCTGCTTTCTTGAAATGAATATTGTTCAAAACCTAGCGGTTCTCAAAGAACCAGTTATCTGAGTCATATGACATGCAGAGTTGAATAAATAATTATATTAATGAATATGTTTGATAAGCTCGGATAGAATCCAAGCTCCCCTTTTTAAACTGAAATGTAAACAATCTTCGAAATTCAGGTCGCATCCTACATCTGGTTTTCAGTGCCCTGTATGAGAAATGTGTCATAAATATTTATATTAAAATACTTGAACTCATACACTAGATTTTTAACATCGAAGGCTTGTTGAACATTATTGAAAAAATGCTTTAAGGAATTCCATGGTTTATTAAATCATAAAGACATTGGTGGTTCAGAAGTGTTCCAGAATTTTTTCAAATTGTTAGCACTGGTCTCTTATAATCTCTCCCTCTTAGTTTACTTACTCTTGTTTGGGTGGGGTTTTTTGCCCAAATAGTTAGCTTTTCAATATTCATCTAATACAATACAGTGACAGAATATACTTAACAATCTTCTTATATATTAAAATAATTTGGTTTTTCTTTCGGCCGGCCGCCAGGCCGCACCCCCGTTCCGATTTGGACAAACTCGGTCTTGATCGAAAGCTTTCCACCCCTAGATGAGCCAATAATATATCACGTTCCTCCAAAACATTCCATTTTTAAATTATGCTGTGTTTTCGTTTTGCCCCCATGTTAACTCTATGGGGAGGTTCCGTTCGGCCGGCCGCCAGCCCGAACCCCTGAACCGATTTGGAGAAACTCGGTCTTGATCGAAAGATTACCAACCCTAGATGAGCCAAAAATGTGTCACGTTCCTTCAAAGCATTCCATTTTTAAATTAGAAACTTTTTTCAATTTGCCCCATTGTTTTCAGTTAATATTTTTATCAACACAGGCAAAACGTCTTTTAAAGAGCGTGAAGAAAATCTACTTTGAAATTATCAAACTTCAATTTTTTGACGTTTTACTAGATTTATCGCAACAGGATACCTATAAGGGATATTAGATTTATAAGAAAAAATTACTGGTACAGGTTTAATTAAAGTATTACTTCTTTCTCTTCAGATGACGCATAAGAATAAATTAGTTGTGGTTAGAAAAACCTATAATTTGATTGAAAATATTGAACAGTTTAGCGCTGACGATGCAGCTTAAAAAAAGTAATAAATTGTAAAAAAATTTAACTGCGCTGCAAGCGTGTGGTAGTAACGAGCGAAGCTCGCATCAGCGCCAAAGGCGCGTAATCTAGCTGGGTAAGACGCGGCTTTGCCGGGTCAAACCAGCTAGTCAAAATTAAAACTAAAAGTATACCATAAAAGTAAAAAAAAAGTAGTAAAATTATAGTAGTACCATACACAGCTAGATACAAATTGTTTTATTTATAATTGTAAACAATATAAATTGATTGTAAAGTTCAAATATTTATGTAATGAAAACGAATTGCTATAAAAAAGGGGAAAATAATTATTTTCAATTTAATAAATTTGGTATTAAAACATCTCATTGTAAATAACCGAAATTTCAACGGAATAACTGCATATGGGTTGGTAAAATTGTAGTAAAATATTAAGTTAAAAAGTGATGAAAAATTTAGCTCTAACTTTATCATAATCGTTCCTAAACGTTAAACGTTTATAATATAAGTTTTACATTTTAACAGTAGGTATATCCAGTAGAATTATAGTTCTTCAATAAAAGTTCACTTCATTATATAATGTTATACCTACTAAAATCACCACCAAAATTTAATGTAAAGAAACATTCTATATTACAAAAACTACCAATATATTTCAAGCTACAAATTACCTTTCCCATCACGATTTTTAAACATGGACTTTCAGTCTATTTACAGTGATATTTCATTTCAAGTAAATACCATCAGAAAGCCTGTGAAATTTAAAAAAGAAATTAACCAATTTCTGTATCTGGAATCTTAAAAATATTTGGAGAAGTTTTATAATAAAGTTAATAAAGGAGCTAAAATATTTAACCATAAATTTCATTTAAATAAAAGAAACTGAGGGGTAGATAGAAAATGTGGTTCGAATACAGCTATTAATTTTAACTTATTTAAATGAACAATAATTGTTTTACTTTTTAGTTTTCGTACTTCATAATAGTTTCATTTACATTCTAACTTTTATTAATTTTATTGTTATTTTAAACAAAGCTAGGGGTTAGTAAATTTTTGGTCAATGTTCTACATTCCATAAAATATCGACCGAATTATACCGAGTTATGACAGACACCATTAAAATTTCGGTACTTATACATTAATACATTTCAGGTAAATTTCAGAAAACGTTACATGTATAGGTATTACTGCTGATAATAAAACCTTATTCAATTTGGTGAGCTAAATGCACATACTTAAATCAATAAAAATTTCTGATGAGAAGGAATTGAAACCATTTAAACGAAGTACCATTCTAGACGTCAAGTGTAAACACCTGCTTCTCAAAGAGATTTATTACGAAATTTTAGACCTCTCGAAAATTTGGTGCATTTTATTTCAACTGTCGACAAAAATATTGTTTCAAGATCTTTTACGAAACTCTCATATTCTCGATCAAAGAACATTAAAAATAAAAGCACTCCAGTTAATAATACTCCTTTCAATTGCGAAACCTTTATTTAACATTCTGCTGTTTCATCAGCAATTTAAAACGTCCTCTGGGATTTCCGATTTTTTCTTCTTATTGTTCATCTTGGAAAGAAATTTCTATGAAAATTTATAAAAAGAGGATTTTCTAGATTAGTTCTATGAAAAAATACATTTGGTGATAGGGAAATTCAGCAAGGTCATTTCGGTAAAATAATATTGCATTGTCTCTTCATCTTACCTAAAGTATAATTTTACTGCTTTTAAGAAAATTGTTAAACCAAATCAAAAAGCCTTCATTCTTAAACTTGTTGCGTAACGCTTCCGCAGGGAATTATTTTAAATTGAGAAAATACTTTTTTTATAAAATTGAGGACCATATAAAAATTATTTCACGTAAATTTATGTTACCTACTTTTTAGACGGGGAGGGCACATTTTTTTTTCAAAATTTTTGACCCCCTATCTCCCTTATATCACAGAGTGTCGCCCTTCACCATATCCCCCTTCAGTAGTCACATCTCACGCTTTCTTATTACTAACATGTGTAAAACATGTTTATTAATAACATGTTTAGAACAAGTTGGAAGTTGTTTAAAGCTCATTCGATTAAAGGGTACTCCGGTACTCCTACCTATTACTATTTATTATTTAAAACAGTGTGGTCCAACCCAAGGGCCGAATGCGGCCCTCGAAAAGATTTTAATAACACTCGGCCACATAATTAATAGCTTATTAAGATTCAGAGTACATAGATTTTAATCCAATCTCGGTTTTTAGAGAAATGGGCCAAAAAACACTTTTTTCGGGTCTAATTTTCAAAGAATTTTTATGGTAGAACCCCTGAACCCCCTTACAAGTGTTTTTGACTTAAAATTCAAAAGTGACTATAAAATAACAACAGTAGAAATTCCACTTGGGGCAATGGTTTATACAATTTAAATTTTATCACCACCAACGGCTTTATCGTTTTAGCATAACGTATTAGTTTTTCTGAAAAAAAAAGTATACAAAAGATCAATATGAAAAGAGCTATCAAATCAGGAAATGCTGTGAGTTGTAATTAACATTTCATTTACAAGTATTATTTCAGAAATGTTAGGTACCGGGCCGCAATTGTCTATCTATGTATTTTCAAAACGTTGTGAATTGCCTAATTTCTAAGAAAAAAGAAATTCTCTTTACTTTGGATAAGACTGATTGGATTACTTTGAACTAGAGCTCAGTTTTGAAAAGATATTTAACCTGGAAATTTAAAAAAAAAAAAAACTTTTTTTTTTTGTAACATGAAATGGATATCTTTAACATAAAACACGTCGTCACAATGTATTTTGCCATTTTGATTGAACGTATAATAAGTAGAAGCGTACTCGAAATCCTCAAAGGAATCCATTATGTGTATTAAAATTCGGATCAGTAGTTAAAAGGTTTTTTTTTAGTGAAAAACGCCGACCAAAAACTTTTTCTTTGAACAATGAGATCCTATAAAAATTTATTTTCATCTAGTAAGTACAATTTGAAGTGTTAAATACCACCTTTTTCTTGCAACACACATTTAAAACCTGTACCTCAGAAGAAAATTATCTAATATTTTTATCTGACGGTTGTAAAGAGATTCAACACCTTATCATAGAGGGGGACTTCTGAATTCTCAAATATATTTACTCTTGAATGGTCCACTAAATGATAGCGCTTAAGATCAAACAGAAAGGAATAATGCAATATGCTTTTACAACGAAATCAGACGCAGTTTTCACTAGCTTATTTTTTTAAAGCTACACTTCATATTTTTGCCAATACGTTTTGAAATGTGATGGTACTTCGCACAGAGTACTAGAACAGAGAGTCCACGGCCATAGGCCATAATGGAAATCGAAAATCATGACATCTTGTTACAGGTTGGGAGAATTGTGGCGCTGGGATCGCACTAAACTCACTAGCGTCTGGATCCAGTCTGAATCGTTCGCCGGCTGCCTATGGGAGATCGAACACACCTTTCTGCGCATGCGCTGAGTTCTAATTTGGCGAGAGATTTAAGCGGCCGGCATACGTTCCAGAATCTAGTGTGGCGCCCTCACATCAGTAACACATTTGAAAATAGCCTCGTGGACCCTCTGTTAGGATATTTCTCTGTGGTACTTCGTATACTAAAAAGGTTATAAAAACAGAGGCGCAGAATAAGAACTAGAATATGGAGGGGATGAGGAATGTAATATTTTTTGGAGAATACGGTGAAACTATAAGTATTTGGGTTTATAGTTTATACAAGATTCTCTCTTCAATTTGCCCTTTCACAACCTACATTTTTTTGTATGGAATGGAAACTTATATTTGAAAAACCTAAAATAACTGTATAACAATAGCGGAGTAAAAACTATAATACACATGAATGCACAAAATTGATCCTTATCTATCTGACCTATCTATCTACCCACAATTATTTGTAGAAATCCAAATCCCGAAGGTACCCATAACAGGAAGAAATTTTATGTTACAAAAATTAATTTATCTAATATTAAGGAATTTTAGGTAAAACTAAATTAATTTTATCTCAAATGTTTTATTACAATGACATTTTTAAAATTATTTAAAATTCTGCAACTATTATTTTTACCACTTTAAATTGTTCCTACTAATAGAAAAATATTTTCTGTAGCAGGATCCAAATTAATAAACGTTTTAAAATATCAGCGTATTTAGACTCGAAAGTTTAAAATAACTTTTTAAAAAGCCCGGGTTTTTTGCGCCACGAATAATGAAGGCGGAGTTATCCTCCCATTTCACTGTCGTCATCGTCATCATGACGTCATACGTAAGAAATCGTCGTTTCCCGCGGCTCTGGCAGCCAAAACCAAAACAAACAAAAAAACTGCTCAGCTGTGTGAATCAACTTCCCTCGGAGGGGAAAGGGGAAACGAGCTTCAAAGGCATTCCTAGACCAAAAACATCGGCTTTATTTTGCTTTGTTCAACCCTCCGCAGTCACGGGACCTATCTCAAAAGCTTCAAAATAACACGATGACGAGGAACTGACATTCACGGTACTGAATATTTCTAAACGGACTTCATATCCTTCCCGATCCTTCTTTTGTCTGATTCATTGTTTTGTCAGTGCTCATAGCATGCGTTGTTTGTTTTGATTGTGTGCTGCTGTGATTCACTCCAGGTATTTCAATTTCTCTCCGTTAAGCCCAGTGATTTTTAAAAATTTGTTTCAAGTGTTGGATTTCATTCAAATCTGCAAAAATGATGTCCGAAGATTCCGGTGTGTATTATGCTGAGGAGATAATTGTGCAGCCTCTAATCGTGAGCAACACGAGTATTAACCAAACTACATCGGATCTCTTACTGTCTGGTATGAAAGCTAGGGAACCTGAAACAATGACCAAAGGCCGAATCGTGAAAAACATCATCATGATATGCTCATCCCTCTTCATATTTTTCCTTGGTTTCCAATCTCTACAGAACCTGCAAAGCACTATGAACAATGACAAAGGTATTGGGATTGAATCCCAAGCTATCAGTTTCGGAACATCAATGATAGCTTCATTACTCCTACCGGCTTTACTAATTAAAACAATTGGTGCTAAGAGAACAATGGTGTGTATGATACTTTGCATCATTCCTTTCTTTGCTGCCAATTTTAACCCTATACATGAGGTAGTCATCCCCACTTCGGTGTTGATGGGGGCTGCTATGGGACCCCTCAGTACTGTAAGCGCATTTTACATAAACGAGATGGCGTTGCGATACCTCAAAGTATCTCCAGACGAATCATTAGAAGTTGTATTAGCAAAGTTCTACGGTGCCTTGTCATTCTTCTTAGAGAACACTCAAATCTGGGGAAATCTCATAACGTATGAAATTCTAAGACCAGGTATGGTTCCTATTCAAAACCTCACCAGCAACCACTCTTGTGGTATTCATTTTAAGGACAACGATGATAATCCAAATCTTCAGCCGCCCCCTGAAAATAAAAGAGACCTGCTGATCAGTATGTTTATTTTGAGTGCAGTCGTGTCTGCAGTTTTGATGGGACTGTTCTTAGATAAATTGGATAACGACATTGACAAATCTGGGCGACGAGATAAGTGCAAGTTCATGTTTCATAGATTGTTAGCTGCGGCTAAGCATGCATACAACCCTCATCAGATACTGTTGCTGCCAATCACAGTCTTTGTGGGGATGGAGCTTGCATTTTACACTGCAGATGTTACCAAGGTGAGTCCATGAATTTAAGTTAGTCGGCCTTAAAAAATAGAAACTCATACTCACTTTTCCTGTAGTACATTTTGAATAGATTTAAACCATTATTTTTATCAATTCCTAAAAATATTGGGTGGCCTCAGTCCCTTCACGTACAACACTAAAAACTAAGAGGGTTTAAGCCCACCCAAACTCTATGAATTCAGCACCTTTAACTGACTTACACAAAAAGTATTAAATTCTCAATAAAAGTGAAATTCTAATTAATTATTTCTCATTCTATTGGGCAAAAAAAAGTATTTTATACCAAGAATAAAATTCCCTAAGCACTCAGTAAATAGCATTCTTAAAAAATTACAATTCCATGATTTTGTTATTTTATATTGACTTTTTAAAAGTTAAGTAAAGAAAATGTGGATAATTTCAGGTGTTCACTACATCTAATTTTTCCATTGATTATATGACATTTGATATATGAAGGAATTAAGTGTTATTTTTAGCTTTCTTGAAAAAATTTGACTTATTTAATTTATACATAATATTTCTTAAAACAAGAACAATCCCCAAAAGTGTATACATAATAATGGTTTAAGTCCAAAAACAGCATCTATTTTGATTTTGTATTCTGTCTTTACTTGTAAAAATAACAAATACAGTAAAACCTCCATTATCTGGGCCCCTATCATCCGAGTTTCCGCATCAACTCAACTATAAAGTTTTTCTCAAAAACCCTGTTATTCTTATAAAAATGACGAAGTATGTTACAAATTAATGTAAAATGAAAATGAAAAAAATTAAATTAATGTAATGAAAAATTTATCAATTTAAACCAGGGGTTCCCAAACTTTTTTGGCCCGTGGACCCCCTGACGACATTTTTCGTACCCCGTGGACCCCCTGTCCTGTCTTAGGGACCGTTCAAAAAGTAGCTAAATTTCTTATGTTATGATATTGTATATTTCTAAACCACTCATAAATTTTATATTTTTTCAAGCGTGTTTTTCGTGCATTGATTTCGATTTTTAAAAAATATATATTTTTGCCATTGATTCATATGGTTACAAAATATTTTTAAGGAAATCATAACAATCAAACATTTAAAAAGTTTGAAATAAAAAAAAAACTACATTTTCTATAGATAGTCTGTGAGCTTAAAAGTGGGGGGTCTGCAGTTAAAATTTGCACCTCAAAGTAGTGTTTTAGCTCATTTTGAGACTCTTTGGGCCGAACAGAACCACTTCTTGTAAGCCACACAATTTTCAAGGAAAATTATAATGTACTACTGCTTGAATAAAATTTTTCAAATAAAATTAACAAACTGAGAATTAAGGGGGGGGGCAGCTGCCCCTATAGCCCCTTGCTATGCTCTGGGGAGATCAACCAAAGCTACTCGATGATTTAAGAGGAAAATAGGGGGGGGGGGTTCGTGGGTCCTCCCCCAAAAAATTTTTGAATATTAGTATGCTAAAAAATGTTCTAAAGCTACTTTTAGGCCATCGAAACCAAAGACAAAATTTTTGAAACGTATCAAAAGTTTCATTTTAATAAAGTTTTTCCCGTGGACTTCTGAAAGTTGCTGTGGACCCCCAAATTTCATTTTCATGCCCATGGACCCCCTGGAAGTTGCTGTGGACCCTTGGGGGTCCATATGGACCACTTTGGGAACCGCTGATTTAAACTCAATTGCATGTGCTCTGTAGGTTGAGAATTGACTTCTTTCAGTCATATTCTTTGGGTTTCAATTGCTCAACTTATGCCTTTTCTTATATTAATCAAATATGCAAGTGTATTGTGTTTCTTTGTTCACTAATAATGTAGAATGTTACATTATTATTAAACTGGGTTCTCCCATAGTTTCTACAACTGGGGGAGATAAGGGGGTGTTTATTTATTGAAACAGTAAACTGACATTTCCCACCAGGGTGAATCTTCGTGATTTTAAGCTTACTATTCGATCTGTAATGATGTAAACTAAGCCAGGTGTAATGCCCAAAGCTTAGAATTGTGCCCTTCCAGTGAATGAACAGGATGTGTTGATCCAAATGTCTATTTGTTAATACAAATACAAATACAAATATAGTCGATCAACTACAGGCTAAAAGCCCAGCAAGGTTGATCCAGTCTATTCAATTCAACCTCCCCCCGATTTCCAGTATTCGTCTACTTTTCTTTTAAACTCGTCCACCCCACTTGAGTTAACTATCGATTCAGGTAATGCATTCCATTTATCCACTACTCTATTAAAAAAATAATGCTTCCTAAAATCCCGTTTAAAACTTGCCTTATTCAATTTTAAACTGTGACCCCTCGTTCTACTTATTACCCGTACAGAAATCTAGTCCCTCTGTGTCCCCTTGTTTTAACATTTTAAAAAGTTGAATCAAATCCCCTCTAGCCCTTCTTTTCTCTAAAGTGAACATATTTAACTTCTTAAGTCTTTCCTCGTAACTAAAACTAGATATACCCTTGACCAATTTAGTTGCCCTATGCTGAACCCTTTCAACTAAACTACTTCACGACTACTACGGTGTTGTTTCGAAAGTTAGCTTCACAGGTTTAGTCTTAAACAACATCGCCTCATAGAATCGTGAAAATAAGATGTTTCTATATAGTAAAGTGACGATGCTGAATATATTGAGATTGCTGACAGCGCTCTTAGTGGTCAAATTAATAATTTAATTAGAAAAGATAGTACAAAAACTTCATTTAGAAAAAATGTTAACTGAAATTAAATCGCCAGTTTGAAAAAGTAATGAGTCCATAAAATGGAAAATTGACTTTTTGTGCTAAAAAATCCCCAAGGTTTGCTCTAAATGTGAATGGAAAGAGGGAAAAAATAATTACCCCCTATATAGGCAGATATTGCCCCTTAAAATCGATGTCCATTCATTGAATTTTTTAATTTAATGTGGAATTAAAGTTAATTTGTCTTTTTTTTCTTATTCTTTTTGCTGTAAACGTAGCCCGGTGGCGTAGAAGAAGCGCTTTGCGCTCCCACACCACAGGCCCGGGGTTCAAATCCCGGTCCACGGGCAAGGCAGACTCAGCCCTTCATCCCTCCGGGGTCGATAAAATGAGTACCAAGGTTACTTGGGGAAATCAAGGGGGTTAGCATCAAGCTAGCCACTCCTCAGCTGACTGTGACTTTCAAGTCACACGTTCTGTAACAGTTCAGCTCATGGCCTCACCCAGTGAGGCTAGTTATACTGGAGTTTGAAGGTCCAACGACCTAGGTACTCCCTCAAAAATATCCCTTGATTTTTTTGCTGTAAACGAATCCAAAAAAACAAACTTGCTTTTCTTTAAAATTGTTTTTAATTTTTTTTATGCAATATATTTTTGAGTCCATTCATATTCACTTATACTCCATTAATACTGCCTTAATGACTCAGTTTCATAATAATTTTGAATTTTATTTGTCTTAGTTCTATGTCTCAATTTTGTGCTGTGAACTAAGCAGAAATATAATTTAAATGTCAATTTAAGTGGTTTTTAAGATTTTTTTCAGTTGAAATTTCATAAGGTTGAAAAAGGGAATAAGGCTGCCAACTTTTTTCAACTGTAAAATATTTTTTAATGTACTTATATTTTTTTCGATGATTGCTCTGTTTTCCAAATAGGGTTTTGAACTTCCATTAAAAATTTGGTGGTTATACAACAGCAGGGTTTTAATTTTCAATTTTCTCAAAACTTGGTTTTTGGACTTATTCCCTTTTTCAAACTGACGACGATTCAATTAAAGTCAGCAGTTTTAGTATTTTGGAAAAATTTATAAGACTTGTTGAGTTTATTTAACCATGTATAAACTCAAATAACACTTTTCTCAACACTTTTCCAAAATACTGAAACTGGTGGCTTACTTTCAGTGTTCTTGGAAAACGGTGTTCATATTTAAGGCAAACTTTGTTCTTTTACAGGGTAGTATATCGCAGTGTTTTCACTAAAATCAAAATACTTTCAAAACTATCAATTTCTGCGATCTGAAAGTACTTTCACCATATTGCTGAGAAAAACCAGGGTTCCCACTGGTCAGGGAATACCTGGAAAAGTCAGGGAATTTTAATTTCTCCTAAAAAGTCAGGGGATAGTCAGGGAAAATTGCTCATTTTGGCTAAAAACCTGGAAAATCATACAGAGTACCTGGAAAATGAACAATTTTTAATGTTTGGGTGTCAATTTTGGATTTAGAAAGAGTGGAAAAAATAGACCATTTATTGAAAATATTATGTTCATAAGAGCAAGAAATAACTGAAAAATGCCGTAAATAGCCTGGAAAAGTCAGGGAATTTTATTTCTGAAATTGAGTGGGAACCCTGAAAACCTTTAAGGTATGGAAATATACCTTACTTTTAAAATTGACCAAAAATCCTTGAAAATGATATTAAGTTGGGAAATGCTATGTGTTCAACTGTTCATTAATTGGGCAATCCACTCTATGTAGATAAGTATTTTATGCTGATTGGAAACGAGATTCTAACAGTGTGTTTGGTACCCATCCATCATCGGTTTAAGTATGCATAGTTAAATAAAATGGTATTAAAATCCAGACGATGATAGTCCACGGTGCGTCGACCTCTGCGGAATCAAAGGTTAAAAAAGTAACAGGTGTCGAGTAACCGATAGCTTGCAGACTGTGTAAAATTAAAAAAAAATTTAAAACTGTGTCGAGGTTTTCGGACTCTAGTACGAACTGTTATCATGACACGCGCGGAGATGATATGGTTTGTCAGTGTAGTGGTTTCCACACTTCCCCTTTACACCTTTTTTATCGTTGCTAGGAGATCCCCCCCCCTGTTTTTCAAAAAACCGCAACGAAAAGTACAGTAGAACTCCAACTACATTGGGCACCAATTTCTGACGAAGTTCGTGTAAAAATAATAAAAGCAGCCATTTCACATTGATTTTGACGTGCTAAACACGAATATCACCATTAATATTCTGGGTTGGTTCTTGTTTCAGAAATACAGAGGGGTCGTGATATACTGTGATTAGTGAAGAAATGTTTCAATTTTAAAGCATTGCTCCGGATAAATTTATAATTTTGGCATGAATATGAGTGATATTTATTTAGAATGCCTTAAAGCATACAACACATGCAGAAAACATGTTACAATACAAATTTTTTGTCGCTGTCATACAAAATTTATCGTTATTTTGATGGAAATTATAGCATTGTGTTTCGCATGTATAAGTATATGTTATGGGCAAAGTTATTAATCGCAATCGGGCATTATTAATAATTCCCGAAGTGGAGGCGGGCAAAGTGATAAATTTCATTCATAAATTCCATTCAATTTATCACATTGCCCGGTAGGGTGTTTCAAAAAAATTTTTTTTTTGAATTTCCCAGATGCCCCCCCCCCCTCAAGTTGTTACAAATACTAAAACATTATTGCCTGCCTGCAAATTTTCAGGTCTCTAGGACGATTTTTGACCCCCGCGCCCTTCAAAAGTAGGTTTCCCATGTAAAAGTATAGGGAAAATATTGAAAATATCGTCATTTTTGGTTCTTTTCAATTTTACGAGCCTGAACGCAGTCAATATCGAATTAAAACCTATACATCATCTTTGGGACATGATTGCCTCAAGATCCTATCGGAAAAATATTCCATGGCACCTACTGGGGGGGTAGTTACACGGAGGTGAAAAGCGAGCTTTCACCGAAAAACGAGGATGCTTGCCGGCGCTTGCGGCGGGAGCTGGATGAAGGCCTCTCATGGGGGGAGTCCAGACGCATAGAAAAAGAATAGAACGAGGTACCTTAGGAAAAAGGTTCAATAGAGACTTAAATAGGCTTTTATCCAGGTCCCTCCGCAAACGCCGGCGAGTATAACCAGCACCCGCGGCAAGCGCCGGCAATCATCCTCTTGTTAGTAGATAGAAAAGGCCGGTTCTGCGACACTGGGCAGGAGGGCAGTTGGGCAGGAGGGCAGGTTGGGCAGGAGGGCAGCGGCTCTGTGACACTGGGCAGGAGGGCAGGTTGGATAAAATGGGCAGGGAATTGATAAAATGCGAAGGTGGGCAGGTACTGACCCTACTACTAAAATGGGTAGCCTAGGACTTTGGGGCTCCTACCCATTCTACTAAATTGGGGCTCTACCACTAAAAAAGGGTAAATTGGGGCTCTTACCCATTTTACTTAATTGGGGCTCCTGCGCATTCTACTAAAATGCGGCTCTAAGACACAACCAACAGCACGAAGGTACTTTGGGGCTCTACCACTAAAATGGAGCTCTACCACTAAATTGGGCAGGTACTTTGCGGCTCTTAGACACAACCAACAACACGAAGTTAAATTGACACTCTACTACTAAAATGTGCAGGTACTTTGGGGCTCTACCACTAAAAAGGGTAAATTGGGGCTCTACCACTAAGTTGAGCAGGTATTTTGCGACTCTAAGACATAACCAACAACAACATGAAATTAAGATTTTCTGAAAGTTATTTTACATAAAATGATAAGGTTAGAAATTCCCAGGAGATGTTAGCCAGAGCTTCCCGCGTTAACAAAGCGTAACGGTACCAGTGAACAGCCTCCCCTAGCATTTCACAAAGAGGGCGTAACCTATGACATCAGGCTGACATCCTTTACCTTTCACAAAGCAATACATGTGCTGATAATCCTTGAAGGAGATAACGATTGCATCTTTTCCTACAATACCAAGGAATTCGAACTCGGTCGTGATACGTTACCCTATTGGTGGATTTATATACTACAATGATTAAAAATTACTAACTACATTCACATTAGATAAGATTTCGAATATTTAAGCAATTTTTTAAATGAAATATACTTTTTATTACGAGTTCTGTATATGAGTTGATTTTTTTTCATAGAATGTTAAGAACATTCAAGTTAAAAATGATAGTTACGATTGCAAAGTTAATTAATAATAATAATAATAATAATTTATTTCATTTTTGTACAAGTAATTTCCCCTATGATTCAATTTAAAATATTACTTATTTTATTCACAAAGACACTTTCACTATGATTCAATTTAAGATATTATTTATTTTATTCGAGAAGACACTTTTTCTAGTTAAACATGAGAATATATGATTAATCGCCTAAAATTAAATTATTCAATTACATTTTTTTCTGAAAGCATTAGGAATAAGATGATCTTTGTAACAAAATTGTAAAGAATATACAATTTCCCAAATATTTAGGAGAATTTCTATCCTTAACCTTTTCTTTAAAGTGAATCTTTTACACTACATGCTTTCATTTTTATGAATAACTATTATATTTATTAAACATGTAATAATTTTCCTATACCAAAGAAAACTGTTTTGAATATTTTTTATAAATACTAACAAATTTATGCATACATTTTACTATGAATAACATAAATATTATTACCCATTATAAAGTTGATACAATTTTTCTAATGCTAATATTATAGTTTGAATGCAACAGAAGTTAAAAGCTCTAACATGAAAAAAAACTTTACAATAAAATGTAAGAAAAGAAAAAACAAACTTTTTAACCCACAAATCAATGATACTATACCGGTGATACATGCGCTACAAGAATTTTCCCATTTGTTAATCCTTTGAACACCATTAAATATCATTCACAAGAAGAAAAGAAACAATATAGAATAAAGAAATGATCATATGAAAGGAAATCTTTTTCCTCAAAATTAAAATTATGGGTGTACTACATCCTTTCACATATGAACTATGACATTAAAATTAGTAAAACATAAAGAGGAAACAACACAAAAAGGAAACACATATTGAAAAACATAACATATTTATTATGGAAATGAAAAGAAAATGTAAAAACGTTGATAGAAAAAAAAACTTATAAACTATATATCTAAGAACTTCATGAAAAATAAAGACGAATACAAAAAAAATAACTATTACCTTTGGAAAAATAAAGAGAAAAACTTAAAAATATAGCAAGAGGAAACATTAAAACACTGTAAGAAACTAAAAACATTGAGAAAAATAATGACAAATGCAGAAAAATAACTTAAGAATTTGAAAAAATAAAGGAGAAAAGGTAAAAATATAACAAGAGGAAACAATAAAACATTGTAAGAAACTAAAAACATTGAGAAAAATAATGACAAATGCAGAAAAATAACTAAAGACTTTGAAAAATAAAGGAGAAAAGGTAAAAATATAACAAGAAATAAAAAATTTACACTGCATAACTTAAAAAAAAATGTTAAAAATAAATAAAAACTTTGAAAAAATAAAAGACAAAAGCAGAAAAATAAAGGTTAAAACATTGAAAATAACTAAAATCGTTGGTAGAATTGTGGAAAAAAACTTTAAAATATAACAAGAGGAAACATTACAACACTGCAATATGCTAAAAACTTTGTGAAAAAACGAAGACAAATATAGTAAAATAACTAAAAACTTTGAAAAAATAAAAGACAAATGCAGAAAAATAACTAAGATCTTTGAAGAAATAAAGGTTAAAACATTGAAAATAATTAAGAACTTTGGTAGAATTGAAGAAAAAACTTCAAAATATAACAAGAGGAAACATTACAACAATGCAATGTACTAAAATTTTTGTGAAAAACGAAGGAAAATACAGTAAAATAACTAAAGACTTTGAAAAAATAAAGACTAATACAGAATAATAACTAAGAACTTTGAAAAAATAAAGGTGAAAACATAAAAGAATTACAAGAAAAAACATTAACCTACTGCATGAAACTAAAAACTTTATTTAAAATGAACTAGAAAACGAAAAATTTTAAAAAGAAATGTCATCTTATGCATTATGAAACTAAAAATTTTGTTGAAATAAAAACTTAGACACTCTAAAACTGAAGACTTTGTTAAAAAATAACTAAGAACTTTGAAGAAATAAAGGTGAAAACATAAAAGAATTACAAGAAAAAAAAACATCCCACTCCATGAAACAAAAAAACTTTACTTAAAATAAAGTATAAAACGAAAATTTTAAAAGAAATGAAAACTTGTGCATTAAAGCTAAAATCTGCTGAAAAAAATAAAGACAAACATAGAAAATAACTAAGAGCTTTTGGTATAAACGAAGAAAAACTTTAAAGTAATACAAGAAATAAAAACTTTGCTTACATAACACTGAAAAATCTCACAAGAAATAAAAAAAAGTCACACTGTAAAACTTAAAAAAAAATTGTTAAAAATAAATAAAAAATTTGAAAAAATCTTACAAGAAATAAAAAGTTACACTAAAAAATTAAAACTTTACCAAAAATTAAACTGTAAAACTAAAAATTTGTAAAAATAAGTAAAAAAACTTTGAAAATATTACAACAAATAAAAAGTTACACTGCAAAACTTAAAAAAACTTTGTTAAAATAACGAAAACTGAAAAATCTTACAAGAAATAAAAAAAAATACACTACAAAACTAAACTTTTCCAAAAATTAAACTGTAAAACTAAAAAAAATTGTTAAAAATAACTAACAACTTTGAAAAAATCTTACAAGAAATAAAAAAAAAGTTGCTACAAAACTAAAACTTTACCAAAAATTACACATGCATTAAAGCTAAAATCTGTTGAAAAAATAAAGACAAACATAGAAAATAACTAAATACTTTGGTATAAATGAAGGAAAAAAACTTAAAATAATACAAAAATAAAAACTTTGCTTACATAAAACTGGACAATTTTCTAAAATAAAGACTGATATCGAAAATAACTAAGAACTTTGAAAAAATAAAGATGAAAACATAATAATATTACAAAAAATATTATTACACTGTAGGTATGAAACTAAAAAACTTTACTTAAAATGAACTAGAAAACGAAAAATTTTACAAGAAATGAAAACTTATGCATTAAGGCTAAAATCTGTTGAAAAAATAAAGACAAACATAGAAAATAACTAAGAGCTTTTGGTATAAACGAAGAAAAACTTTAAAATAATACAAGAAATGAAAACTTTGCTTACATAAAACTGAAAAATCTCACAAGAAATAAAAAAAATCACACTGTAAAACTTAAAAAATTGTTAAAAATAAATAAAAAATTTGAAAAAATCTTACAAGAAATAAAAAGTTACACTAAAAAATTAAAACTCTACCAAAAATTAAACTGTAAAACTAAAAATTTGTAAAAATAAGTAAAAAAAACTTTGAAAAATATTACAACAAATAAAAAAAAAGTTGCTACAAAACTAAAACTTTACTAAAAATTAAACTGTAAAACTAAAAACTTTGTTAAAAATAAATAAAAACATTGAAAAAATCTTACAAGAAATAAAAAGTTACACTACAAAACTAAAACTTTACCAAAAATTAAAATGTGAAACTAAAAATTTGTTAAAAATAAATAAAAACTGTGAAAAAAATATTACAAGAAATAAAAAAGTTAATACAAAACTAAAACTTTACCAAAAATTAAACGGTAAAACTTAAAAAATATGTTAAAAGTAAATAAAAACTTTGAAAAATATTACAAGAAATAAAAAGTTACACAGTAAAACTAAAAAAAACTTTGTTAATAATAAAAAAAAATTAAAAAATAAGTAAAAACTTTGAAAAAATATTACAAGAAATAAAAAGTTACACTACAAATCTAAAACTTTACCAAAAATTAAACGGTAAAACTAAAAACTTTGTGAAAATATATAAAAACTTTGAAAAAATATTACAACAAATAAAATATTTCACTGCAAAACTAAAAAAAAAACTTTGTTAAAGTAACAAAACTGAAAAATATTACAAGAAATAAAAAAATTCATACTGTAAAACTTAAAAAATATTTTAAAAATAAATAAAAACTTTGAAAAATATTACAAGAAATAAAAAATTTCACTGCAAAACTAAAAAAAAACTTTGTTAAAGTAACAAAACTGAAAAATATTACAAGAAATAAAAAAATTCATACAGTAAAACTTAAAAAATATTTTAAAAATAAATAAAAACTTTGAAAAATATTACAAGAAACAAAAAGTTACACAGTAAAACTGAAAAAAACTTTGTTAATAATAAAAAAAATTAAAAATTAAGTAAAAACTTTGAAAAAATATTACAAGAAATGAAAAGTTACACTACAAAACTAAAACTTTACCAAAAATTAAACGGTAAAACTAAAACTTTACCAAAAATTAAACGATAAAACTAAAAACTTTGTGAAAAATATATAAAAACTTTGAAAAAATATTACAACAAATAAAAAATTTCACTGCAAAACTAAAAAAAACTTTGTTAAAGTAACAAAACTGAAAAATATTACAAGAAATAAAAAAAATCATACTGTAAAACTTAAAAAATATGTTAAAAATAAATAAAAACTTTGAAAAATATTACAAGAAATAAAAAGTTACACAGTAAAACTAAAAAAAACTTTGTTAATAATAAATAAAAATAAAAAATAAGTAAAAACTTTGAAAAAAAAATATTACAAGAAATAAAAAGTTACACTAGAAAACTAAAAATTTTGAAAACTTTACTAAAATATAAAGACTAATACAGAAAAATAACTAAGAACTTTGAAAAAATAAAGATTAAAAGGTTCTCATGTCCCATATAAATCAAGAAATCTTTATATACTTTCTATGAAAATTTCAATGTGTCTTATGTAAAGTGTTTCAAACTAGAAGTTTTTTTCCCCTTAAGTTTTTTAAAGTACTTAACTTACTTTTGGTTAAGAACATTTTTTATTAGATATCATCGTTAGGTCTACGATCTCCTTCATTGCGAACAATTTTTTTAATTATTATGTAAAACGGGTGTGCGGGAACAAATTAAAGCAAGATTCTTTAATTTCCCTTCTTCATATAGAAGGGGTTCTCAGCCCACCTAGTTTTCATAATAAAAAAAAACGTTCACAATGGAGGAGATCGTAGACCTAACGATGACATCTAATAAAAAATGTTCTTAACTAAAAGTAAGTTAAGTACTTTAAAAAACTTAAGGGGAAAAAAACTTCTAGTTTGAAACACTTTACATAAGACACATTGAAATTTTCATAGAAAGTATATAAAGATTTCTTGATTTATATGGGACATGAGAACCTTTTAATCTTTATTTTTTCAAAGTTCTTAGTTATTTTTCTGTATTAGTCTTTATATTTTAGTAAAGTTTTCAAAATTTTTAGTTTTCTAGTGTAACTTTTTATTTCTTGTAATATTTTTTTTTCAAAGTTTTTACTTATTTTTTATTTTTATTTATTATTAACAAAGTTTTTTTTAGTTTTACTGTGTAACTTTTTATTTCTTGTAATATTTTTCAAAGTTTTTATTTATTTTTAACATATTTTTTAAGTTTTACAGTATGATTTTTTTTATTTCTTGTAATATTTTTCAGTTTTGTTACTTTAACAAAGTTTTTTTTAGTTTTGCAGTGAAATTTTTTATTTGTTGTAATATTTTTTCAAAGTTTTTATATATTTTTCACAAAGTTTTTAGTTTTATCGTTTAATTTTTGGTAAAGTTTTAGTTTTACCGTTTAATGTTTGGTAAAGTTTTAGTTTTGTAGTGTAACTTTTCATTTCTTGTAATATTTTTTCAAAGTTTTTACTTAATTTTTAATTTTTTTTATTATTAACAAAGTTTTTTTCAGTTTTACTGTGTAACTTTTTATTTCTTGTAATATTTTTCAAAGTTTTTATTTATTTTTAAAATATTTTTTAAGTTTTACTGTATGAATTTTTTTATTTCTTGTAATATTTTTCAGTTTTGTTACTTTAACAAAGTTTTTTTTTAGTTTTGCAGTGAAATTTTTTATTTCTTGTAATATTTTTCAAAGTTTTTATTTATTTTTAAAATATTTTTTAAGTTTTACAGTATGAATTTTTTTATTTCTTGTAATATTTTTCAGTTTTGTTACTTTAACAAAGTTTTTTTTTTAGTTTTGCAGTGAAATATTTTATTTGTTGTAATATTTTTTCAAAGTTTTTATATATTTTCACAAAGTTTTTAGTTTTACCGTTTAATTTTTGGTAAAGTTTTAGATTTGTAGTGTAACTTTTTATTTCTTGTAATATTTTTTCAAAGTTTTTACTTATTTTTTAATTTTTTTTTATTATTAACAAAGTTTTTTTTAGTTTTACTGTGTAACTTTTTATTTCTTGTAATATTTTTCAAAGTTTTTATTTACTTTTAACATATTTTTTAAGTTTTACCGTTTAATTTTTGGTAAAGTTTTAGTTTTGTATTAACTTTTTTATTTCTTGTAATATTTTTTTCACAGTTTTTATTTATTTTTAACAAATTTTTAGTTTCACATTTTAATTTTTGGTAAAGTTTTAGTTTTGTAGTGTAACTTTTTATTTCTTGTAAGATTTTTTCAATGTTTTTATTTATTTTTAACAAAGTTTTTAGTTTTACAGTTTAATTTTTAGTAAAGTTTTAGTTTTGTAGCAACTTTTTTTTTATTTGTTGTAATATTTTTCAAAGTTTTTTTTACTTATTTTTACAAATTTTTAGTTTTACAGTTTAATTTTTGGTAGAGTTTTAATTTTTTAGTGTAACTTTTTATTTCTTGTAAGATTTTTTCAAATTTTTTATTTATTTTTAACAATTTTTTAAGTTTTACAGTGTGATTTTTTTTATTTCTTGTGAGATTTTTCAGTTTTATGTAAGCAAAGTTTTCATTTCTTGTATTATTTTAAAGTTTTTCTTCGTTTATACCAAAAGCTCTTAGTTATTTTCTATGTTTGTCTTTATTTTTTCAACAGATTTTAGCCTTAATGCATAAGTTTTCATTTCTTGTAAAATTTTTCGTTTTCTAGTTCATTTTAAGTAAAGTTTTTTAGTTTCATACCTACAGTGTAATAATATTTTTTGTAATATTATTATGTTTTCATCTTTATTTTTTCAAAGTTCTTAGTTATTTTCGATATCAGTCTTTATTTTAGAAAATTGTCCAGTTTTATGTAAGCAAAGTTTTTATTTTTGTATTATTTTAAGTTTTTTTCCTTCATTTATACCAAAGTATTTAGTTATTTTCTATGTTTGTCTTTATTTTTTCAACAGATTTTAGCTTTAATGCATGTGTAATTTTTGGTAAAGTTTTAGTTTTGTAGCAACTTTTTTTTTATTTCTTGTAAGATTTTTTCAAAGTTGTTAGTTATTTTTAACAATTTTTTTTAGTTTTACAGTTTAATTTTTGGAAAAGTTTAGTTTTGTAGTGTATTTTTTTTTATTTCTTGTAAGATTTTTCAGTTTTCGTTATTTTAACAAAGTTTTTTTAAGTTTTGCAGTGTAACTTTTTATTTGTTGTAATATTTTCAAAGTTTTTTTACTTATTTTTACAAATTTTTAGTTTTACAGTTTAATTTTTGGTAAAGTTTTAATTTTTTAGTGTAACTTTTTATTTCTTGTAAGATTTTTTCAAATTTTTTATTTATTTTTAACAATTTTTTTTTAAGTTTTACAGTGTGACTTTTTTTTATTTCTTGTGAGATTTTTCAGTGTTATGTAAGCAAAGTTTTTATTTCTTGTATTACTTTAAAGTTTTTCTTCGTTTATACCAAAAGCTCTTAGTTATTTTCTATGTTTGTCTTTATTTTTTTCAGCAGATTTTAGCTTTAATGCACAAGTTTTCATTTCTTTTAAAATTTTCGTTTTATACTTTATTTTAAGTAAAGTTTTTTTGTTTCATGGAGTGGGATGTTTTTTTTTCTTGTAATTCTTTTATGTTTTCACCTTTATTTCTTCAAAGTTCTTAGTTATTTTTTAACAAAGTCTTCAGTTTTAGAGTGTCTAAGTTTTTATTTCAACAAAATTTTTAGTTTCATAATGCATAAGATGACATTTCTTTTTAAAATTTTTCGTTTTCTAGTTCATTTTAAATAAAGTTTTTAGTTTCATGCAGTAGGTTAATGTTTTTTCTTGTAATTCTTTTATGTTTTCACCTTTATTTTTTCAAAGTTCTTAGTTATTATTCTGTATTAGTCTTTATTTTTTCAAAGTCTTTAGTTATTTTACTGTATTTTCCTTCGTTTTTCACAAAAATTTTAGTACATTGCATTGTTGTAATGTTTCCTCTTGTTATATTTTGAAGTTTTTTCTTCAATTCTACCAAAGTTCTTAATTATTTTCAATGTTTTAACCTTTATTTCTTCAAAGATCTTAGTTATTTTTCTGCATTTGTCTTTTATTTTTTCAAAGTTTTTAGTTATTTTACTATATTTGTCTTCGTTTTTTCACAAAGTTTTTAGCATATTGCAGTGTTGTAATGTTTCCTCTTGTTATATTTTAAAGTTTTTTTCCACAATTCTACCAACGATTTTAGTTATTTTCAATGTTTTAACCTTTATTTTTCTGCTTTTGTCTTTTATTTTTTCAAAGTTTTTATTTATTTTTAACATTTTTTTTTAAGTTATGCAGTGTAAATTTTTTATTTCTTGTTATATTTTTACCTTTTCTCCTTTATTTTTCAAAGTCTTTAGTTATTTTTCTGCATTTGTCATTATTTTTCTCAATGTTTTTAGTTTCTTACAATGTTTTATTGTTTCCTCTTGTTATATTTTTACCTTTTCTCCTTTATTTTTTCAAATTCTTAAGTTATTTTTCTGCATTTGTCATTATTTTTCTCAATGTTTTTAGTTTCTTACAGTGTTTTAATGTTTCCTCTTGCTATATTTTTAAGTTTTTCTCTTTATTTTTCCAAAGGTAATAGTTATTTTTTTTGTATTCGTCTTTATTTTTCATGAAGTTCTTAGATATATAGTTTATAAGTTTTTTTTTCTATCAACGTTTTTACATTTTCTTTTCATTTCCATAATAAATATGTTATGTTTTTCAATATGTGTTTCCTTTTTGTGTTGTTTCCTCTTTATGTTTTACTAATTTTAATGTCATAGTTCATATGTGAAAGGATGTAGTACACCCATAATTTTAATTTTGAGGAAAAAGATTTCCTTTCATATGATCATTTCTTTATTCTATATTGTTTCTTTTCTTCTTGTGAATGATATTTAATGGTGTTCAAAGGATTAACAAATGGGAAAATTCTTGTAGCGCATGTATCACCGGTATAGTATCATTGATTTGTGGGTTAAAAAGTTTGTTTTTTCTTTTCTTACATTTTATTGTAAAGTTTTTTTTCATGTTAGAGCTTTTAACTTCTGTTGCATTCAAACTATAATATTAGCATTAGAAAAATTGTATCAACTTTATAATGGGTAATAATATTTATGTTATTCATAGTAAAATGTATGCATAAATTTGTTAGTATTTATAAAAAATATTCAAAACAGTTTTCTTTGGTATAGGAAAATTATTACATGTTTAATAAATATAATAGTTATTCATAAAAATGAAAGCATGTAGTGTAAAAGATTCACTTTAAAGAAAAGGTTAAGGATAGAAATTCTCCTAAATATTTGGGAAATTGTATATTCTTTACAATTTTGTTACAAAGATCATCTTATTCCTAATGCTTTCAGAAAAAAATGTAATTGAATAATTTAATTTTAGGCGATTAATCATATATTCTCATGTTTAACTAGAAAAAGTGTCTTCTCGAATAAAATAAATAATATCTTAAATTGAATCATAGTGAAAGTGTCTTTGTGAATAAAATAAGTAATATTTTAAATTGAATCATAGGGGAAATTACTTGTACAAAAATGAAATAAATTATTATTATTATTATTATTAATTAACTTTGCAATCGTAACTATCATTTTTAACTTGAATGTTCTTAACATTCTATGAAAAAAAATCAACTCATATACAGAACTCGTAATAAAAAGTATATTTCATTTAAAAAATTGCTTAAATATTCGAAATCTTATCTAATGTGAATGTAGTTAGTAATTTTTAATCATTGTAGTATATAAATCCACCAATAGGGTAACGTATCACGACCGAGTTCGAATTCCTTGGTATTGTAGGAAAAGATGCAATCGTTATCTCCTTCAAGGAT